>CM060417.1:187471612-188071612 GCA_030545235.1 Helianthus tuberosus
CTTCATTGGTATATATACCCAAATGAACTGCGAATTCTGTTAATGACATGTTATGATGTTGTCCACATAGCCGAAAATGAATGGATTCTTCGGTAAGACCTCTATTTGATTTGTAATAGAAGGTGGACAAGAACTCATATACCAGTTCATCATATGATGGCTCTAAGATGTCGAAGAAACGGCGCCAAGGTGTATTGTGTGATAGTAATATTGACAGTGAACCACTGGGGTCAACCATTTTTATTCGATGCCAATCAATACCGCTGATGGTAAAAACTTCAAGGTCCTCGAGTTTCTGATACTTCTCACGAGTGGGTAGCTCAGCAAACCGGAGGAAGGGATGAATTTCTGCTGCATTTGAGGATTCAGCATGTGCTACTGGGAAGTATGCCATTTGAATATTGGGTTTAAGTGGCGAGTTTCTCCGGCGAGTGTGCGAGTGATAAGTAGTTTAAGAAGGTGTTGTGGTGATGTGAGAAGGTAGAACGGTTTGGTTTTTATAGCTCATGCCAATCCCGTAAAGTCTGGAATGATTGATGATGAGCCGCAATTGTGCTAACAAAGTCTAGGTTCACACAGATCGACAAAATGGAAACGCGTGTTCAAATCAATTACCGAGAAATCAGGAGCCGAAAAAAAAATCGGCGCAGATATGTTTGAAAAAGGAAATGGTTGTTGCTGTCATGTTCTTGGCGGCAATTTTGAAAGAAGCAACGAAGTTGTAGCTTAGTTAAAATTTAAAGGTTAAGTTGTTTGAATGATCAGAAGGCTTGAAATGGTTTGGGTAACGATCACCTAGGTAAGGGAATCACCCCCTAACTTGTCGGTGAGGTCGTTTTAAGAAAAGGGGAGTGGAGTTAATTGTCAAGGTAAGGAAATCACTCCTACCTTGATGATATATTCCCACTCGTTATTATAAGGAATACAGATTTACATTATATGGGACCATGCATATGTATAAATGTATGAAAAGGATTTAATATGTTGTGTGTGTGAGGAGAAAATACCGAAAGTAAATTCGTATGTGAAAGATTGCATCGTACAAAATAAATAATATAACCTATGTTTGATCAAAGTTTAGGATGGATCCAAAACGGAACTTTGACTAACCAAAGTGGTCGAAAAAGTCTTTTGAATTTGAGGAGCATGCTTTGGCCTAATAGGTAAAATACTCTCGTCGAGGGTCCCCAGGTAGGCAAACGGGTCCTTAATGGATTTATGCGAATTGCCAGCCTAGACAGGACGTCCCAACTACCGGTACCTAACCCTTCCAGTTACTACATGTCCTTAGTCAATCGAAAGTTTGAGACTTTGGCGAGATTGAAAATTGAAGAGTGGAACTAGTCGACAAGGTGCGGGTTTCACCCCTAACTTGAAGACTTCATACCCTGAATGTGGTTAGTACTCGTCGGGTCGAAATAAAATTTCAACACTTTGACGAGGGTCCACTAGAGTTGTAATGGAAATTACCATTAAGTTGTGGATTTCACTCCTAGCTTGATGGTGCAATTTCGTGTAAAAATAGTTTAAGGTAGAATGAGAGTCGTTCACCAAATTGTGGGTTTCACGCCTATTTTGGTGAATTCGTCTTGTTTGTATAATACGAGTGTTTACGGATTTAGAATAGTTGAGTAAAATGCATGAGGGAAAGTGTACGTTAAAGATTTGTCGAACAAGTATAAACATGTCACGCATAGCACATAATTAATGGGATAATAAAACAATCATAAGGAGAAGTAAGGAAGTTATTGTACATGTGCTTATATTTAACCAAAACGGACATTTCACAAACTAGGCACCTAGCTCAGTTGGCTGGGCGCGCGAAAGGGTGCGGCCTAGACCCGGGTTCGATTCCGGGGACGGCCGATTTCACCATTTTTGGCCGATTTCACCATTTTTATTACCCAAACAATTTAGAAATCTTTTCAATAACACGTTAAACAATTTTTTTTTTTTACACTTGAGGTATGTAAGGTATAATTTATATATTGTTTAATATTAGTTAATTGTACGTATAATGAGTAAATGACATATGTTTAAAATAATGATAACAAGTATAAAAACATAAAGCATCTCAAGAAAATAACATGTAAGACATTTCATGAATAGCATATAAGGTATAGAACACTAAAACAAGTATTTAACACATGATAAAACAAGTATTGATACATAATAATAGCATGTCAAGTATTAACACATAAGAAGCGTTTCAAAATTATCACATAAGGATGTTCCATAAGAATAGCATGTGAAGCAAGTATGGTCGAATTTGGTGCTTAACTATAGACTAGGTTAAAAGCATGGCAATTCTACCTAATTCCCTATAGTTATGGCTCTGATACCAATCTGTCACACCTCAACCAATGGCGGAAACATCGGGATGAGACGAAGTGTGAAGATTGCTCGAGACTTCATAACACTATTTGTGACAAGTATTTAAATAATAAAATTTCATTTCATTCCTAAAGAATCAATTACATAGATTTGAACAAATACAATATGAATAATGAAATACAATTCAATAAGAATACAAAATTTAATGTGCGTATCTAGGCATCCTACTAGATTCCATGCATCATCGCTAAACGTGCAACATGTTTTAAAAGCATAGTTCAATACAAAGGTATTGGCGAGTACACAAGTTTTAGACTCGTGTTGTGTGTATAAAAGTATTTTCAATCCAGCATAGCTTTGGTATACAAAGTCAAACTATCAAGCATACAATATGTCAGAACCCAAAGTGTCCACTAGTATTTAGTATTTAGCATCCCTCGCCACAAAAGTGACGAGACCGTTATGTATAATAGATAGCATCCCTCGATACCGAAGTAATCGAGACCGTATAGTATATTGACCTAACAAACCCCCGTCGGGTGGTGTGCTACTCCTATAGCGCTATATTTTGGCGGATGTTACAGTCTCCCCTACTTTAGGAGATTTCGTCCTCGAAATCTAAGATTAACGTATTTGCACAAAAATTTAGAACAATCCACATGACAAACTTAGTTAACAAGATTAACGTATCCCTGGCATGTGAATACACAGGTCAACCCATCGTGTATGTTAAGGTGTGGCTTCTTACGAAGTTAATGACAAGTTTATCACATAAAGAATGTCCAAGTAACACGAATCCAGTATAACATATTACCATCTCCTATCACCATGAGTATGATCGGATTGAATCACATATCAATACAAGTATGACAGGACGGTATAAATTACTCATCTCTTATCAATACAAGCATGACCGGATTGAAAGGAAGATAACAACATAATAATTAAGTTAGCTTAACCAAAACACAAATCTTATCACAAGAATTATGGTAGACTCGGTTGGAAAACCAAAACACTTGCCACCACAAGAACTATGATAGATTTGGATGGTTTTAATATTTGTAGTTATGTTAGTCATTAATAACAGAAAGTTAAGAGTTTTCACACCTCTAAACTCATGAGAATTAATCATTCATAAGTGTCATAAACATGGTTTTGATTAGAAGTATGGAGGATATAAGTTTCATGCATGTTAGTATGAATATAGATAAAGTATAAGATTAAATTATCAAAAATAGAAAATATGGATCATGAAATGATGTTGTTATACCTTAGTTTGATAAGATAAACTGAGGGAAACAATCCTAGAGAAGATCCAAGCTTTGTAGAAGAAGATTTGATGAAGAAAAGTGAGTTTGAACACACTTTGGTTCTTGAAAGAAAACTACATTGTTCTTGAATTTCCAAGAATTTGAGAGGATTTGTGATGATTATTAGGTGTTTGGCAAGTGTAATGAAGGCCTAAGAAGGTGTATTTATAGATGGAAGGGGGTAGGTGGTGATCTAAATGGGTCAAATGGCTGCAAAATATGAAAACAAGTTGGAAAATTCTGCCATTTTCGTCAAAGTGTAGTTGCTGAAATGAATAGTACCCTGCAGGGTACTATTCACGCTAGCAGTTTTTTTTTTTTAAATACTATGGATTAAAACAAGCACTTTTTATAAAAGGGACCTATGCTAATACAATTTCTAAAAATTACTAAAATTTCTTTTTGTATAATTTTATGCTAAAAATTATTAAAAAAATATCTTTGTATAGTTTTTCGATTTCTTATAAAAATCTTGTGTTTATTCATTAACAATGTGATAAAAAATGTATTACCATTATGATTAACGCCTCGAAAAGTAAAATACAAATATGAAAATACGAGGCGTTACAGTCTCCCCTACTTTAGGAAATTTCGTCCCGAAATTTATTCAAGAGGAAGGCCTCGGAGAAAAATCATTTTGGCTAAAAGATAGGCTCATAAAAAAAATTTCGTATAGGGAACAAGATTAATGATGGATAATGAAGGTACAAGAGTGAACGATTGATCTAACAAACGAATGTGAGTAATATGAATGATATGTGGATTTGGTATTATATGAACACGAGTATTGAGGATGTGGCTTCATTACGGATAGTGGGATGTTGTGCGCTTAGCAATGCGTTTGTGAATTGTTGAAGTCTGTATCGGGTCTAAATAGGTCTGTAAAACACCAAATTTCTCATGGCATGTTTTACGAAAGTTTGATAACATGGTGAAAACACTTATATACAGGAAGTACCAGCGGCGTATCCACCATGTTTTGACCATGTTATGTCTGTTTCGTATTCGGTGTCGTGTTACGTTCTGTGTTTTATCATACACAATAGTACACTCTATGGTTCTCATACACCTATCACTATAATCCCGTGTGCACCCGTGATTATATTGATCGTCGCGTGATCTGCACAGCTTGTACTAGTTATGTATGAATTAGGGTATACATAAATAGAAAAAGAAATTTAAGAGTGCGTATGTGTAAGAATGTAGTATGTAAGCAAGTCCATGCTTAAGTATGTATAGGACCCACATAAGCGAATCACTCGGATTACGCTCGCGTATTGGTACAAATGTATGAATCATGAGTATGAATAAAAGTATGAGCATCAGTATAAGTTTAAGTACGAGTATGCACGTAAGTATGATTATAAACATAAAACGTACGAATAGTACGAGTATAAGTATAAGCATGAAACGTATGAATATAAATATAAATACGAGCATAAGTATAAAATGTATTGTTATGAGTATGAGCATGAGTGTGAGTACGACTACTAATGATTGCGTGTATAGTATTAATTGAAACATGGCAAATTTAAGCATGTAAAACAATCATGAAAATTTATGATGTGAACAAATTACATTTGAAACATGTCATGTAATGGATCAATTTCAGGCTCAAAACTATCAGGTATTGGAGGTAGTGGATCTAGTTGCATACGGGCATCTAGCATGCTTTCCAACCATTGATTCCGTTCTGTCAGCCTTTGTACTTGCCGTAACAAATCTTGGTTCTGATTGTTTAACCTAGCCATTTCAACTACCATTGGATCTGGAGGTAGATCCATTTGAGGCACCGTACTTGGGCCTGCTATATCAGTTGGCGGCAGTTGTTCTACTTCGTTTAATAGTGACATTAAAGACTGGGGCAAATATGATTCCGATGTTAACTGTTCTTTGAGCATCATGTTTTCATAAGTTTCTTGCATTGCTGGATCCTCCTCGAAAACTATGGTGAGGAGCCTTGTGAGACGTTTGCTGTTAAAGGTTGGGATAGGTTAGCTGTAATGTGTTCTCGTACGTATGGCAGCGGTGGTAGCATATCATGACGATAAAAAGACTGTTGAGGAAGCTGTAATAATGATTGTTGTAGATTTGGTGTGGAGGTACTGTTTAAGACAAATGGAGCTCCCCCCGACTGAGATGGTTGTGTCGGGTTTAGACTAATGAGGTTACAATTTACAATCCCAGGTGTCTTTGGTGGAGACAATTCCTGGATAATTTGGTCACTTAAGACGCCTAATGATTTAGCTATTCTAGTAATGTAAGAACCTCCCATGAGACTTTTCAGGGGATTTGTTTGTTGACTAGAAAAATACCCAGCAAGCTCGTGGGCGATATTACAAGGAATTCGCTCAAAAATGCTATGTAGATAGAAGACTTCGGAGGTACTAACCCTTCGTTGATTAATTTCGCGCCCCGTGATAGTATTGGCTAGAACAAGGTGCATATACCGATAACGAGGGTCTTTGAAGTTTGCAGAATTATTGTTGCCGCACCATGCTTTTGAAGCATGGTGTTGCCAATACTCTTTCATTTTTGTGTAGGTATAGGTGGTTAATGCCCTTGTGAAAACGGGCTGTGTAACTTCTTCATTGGTATATATACCCAAATGAACTGCGAATTCTGTTAATGACATGTTATGATGTTGTCCACATAGCCGAAAATGAATGGATTCTTCGGTAAGACCTCTATTTGATTTGTAATAGAAGGTGGACAAGAACTCATATACCAGTTCATCATATGATGGCTCTAAGATGTCGAAGAAACGGCGCCAAGGTGTATTGTGTGATAGTAATATTGACAGTGAACCACTGGGGTCAACCATTTTTATTCGATGCCAATCAATACCGCTGATGGTAAAAACTTCAAGGTCCTCGAGTTTCTGATACTTCTCACGAGTGGGTAGCTCAGCAAACCGGAGGAAGGGATGAATTTCTGCTGCATTTGAGGATTCAGCATGTGCTACTGGGAAGTATGCCATTTGAATATTGGGTTTAAGTGGCGAGTTTCTCCGGCGAGTGTGCGAGTGATAAGTAGTTTAAGAAGGTGTTGTGGTGATGTGAGAAGGTAGAACGGTTTGGTTTTTATAGCTCATGCCAATCCCGTAAAGTCTGGAATGATTGATGATGAGCCGCAATTGTGCTAACAAAGTCTAGGTTCACACAGATCGACAAAATGGAAACGCGTGTTCAAATCAATTACCGAGAAATCAGGAGCCGAAAAAAAAATCGGCGCAGATATGTTTGAAAAAGGAAATGGTTGTTGCTGTCATGTTCTTGGCGGCAATTTTGAAAGAAGCAACGAAGTTGTAGCTTAGTTAAAATTTAAAGGTTAAGTTGTTTGAATGATCAGAAGGCTTGAAATGGTTTGGGTAACGATCACCTAGGTAAGGGAATCACCCCTAACTTGTCGGTGAGGTCGTTTTAAGAAAAGGGGAGTGGAGTTAATTGTCAAGGTAAGGAAATCACTCCTACCTTGATGATATATTCCCACTCGTTATTATAAGGAATACAGATTTACATTATATGGGACCATGCATATGTATAAATGTATGAAAAGGATTTAATATGTTGTGTGTGTGAGGAGAAAATACCGAAAGTAAATTCGTATGTGAAAGATTGCATCGTACAAAATAAATAATATAACCTATGTTTGATCAAAGTTTAGGATGGATCCAAAACGGAACTTTGACTAACCAAAGTGGTCGAAAAAGTCTTTTGAATTTGAGGAGCATGCTTTGGCCTAATAGGTAAAATACTCTCGTCGAGGGTCCCCAGGTAGGCAAACGGGTCCTTAATGGATTTATGCGAATTGCCAGCCTAGACAGGACGTCCCAACTACCGGTACCTAACCCTTCCAGTTACTACATGTCCTTAGTCAATCGAAAGTTTGAGACTTTGGCGAGATTGAAAATTGAAGAGTGGAACTAGTCGACAAGGTGCGGGTTTCACCCCTAATTTGAAGACTTCATACCCTGAATGTGGTTAGTACTCGTCGGGTCGAAATAAAATTTCAACACTTTGACGAGGGTCCACTAGAGTTGTAATGGAAATTACCATTAAGTTGTGGATTTCACTCCTAGCTTGATGGTGCAATTTCGTGTAAAAATAGTTTAAGGTAGAATGAGAGTCGTTCACCAAATTGTGGGTTTCACGCCTATTTTGGTGAATTCGTCTTGTTTGTATAATACGATTGTTTACGGATTTAGAATAGTTGAGTAAAATGCATGAGGGAAAGTGTACGTTAAAGATTTGTCGAACAAGTATAAACATGTCACGCATAGCACATAATTAATGGGATAATAAAACAATCATAAGGAGAAGTAAGGAAGTTATTGTACATGTGCTTATATTTAACCAAAACGGACATTTCACAAACTAGGCACCTAGCTCAGTTGGCTGGGCGCGCGAAAGGGTGCGGCCTAGACCCGGGTTCGATTCCGGGGACGGCCGATTTCACCATTTTTGGCCGATTTCACCATTTTTATTACCCAAACAATTTAGAAATCTTTTCAATAACACGTTAAACAATTTTTTTTTTTTTACACTTGAGGTATGTAAGGTATAATTTATATATTGTTTAATATTAGTTAATTGTACGGATAATGAGTAAATGACATATGTTTAAAATAATGATAACAAGTATAAAAACATAAAGCATCTCAAGAAAATAACATGTAAGACATTTCATGAATAGCATATAAGGTATAGAACACTAAAACAAGTATTTAACACATGATAAAACAAGTATTGATACATAATAATAGCATGTCAAGTATTAACACATAAGAAGCGTTTCAAAATTATCACATAAGGATGTTCCATAAGAATAGCATGTGAAGCAAGTATGGTCGAATTTGGTGCTTAACTATAGACTAGGTTAAAAGCATGGCAATTCTACCTAATTCCCTATAGTTATGGCTCTGATACCAATCTGTCACACCTCAACCAATGGCGGAAACATCGGGATGAGACGAAGTGTGAAGATTGCTCGAGACTTCATAACACTATTTGTGACAAGTATTTAAATAATAAAATTTCATTTCATTCCTAAAGAATCAATTACATAGATTTGAACAAATACAATATGAATAATGAAATACAATTCAATAAGAATACAAAATTTAATGTGCGTATCTAGGCATCCTACTAGATTCCATGCATCATCGCTAAACGTGCAACATGTTTTAAAAGCATAGTTCAATACAAAGGTATTGGCGAGTACACAAGTTTTAGACTCGTGTTGTGTGTATAAAAGTATTTTCAATCCAGCATAGCTTTGGTATACAAAGTCAAACTATCAAGCATACAATATGTCAGAACCCAAAGTGTCCACTAGTATTTAGTATTTAGCATCCCTCGCCACAAAAGTGACGAGACCGTTATGTATAATAGATAGCATCCCTCGATACCGAAGTAATCGAGACCGTATAGTATATTGACCTAACAAACCCCCGTCGGGTGGTGTGCTACTCCTATAGCGCTATATTTTGGCGGATGTTACAGTCTCCCCTACTTTAGGAGATTTCGTCCTCGAAATCTAAGATTAACGTATTTGCACAAAAATTTAGAACAATCCACATGACAAACTTAGTTAACAAGATTAACGTATCCCTGGCATGTGAATACACAGGTCAACCCATCGTGTATGTTAAGGTGTGGCTTCTTACGAAGTTAATGACAAGTTTATCACATAAAGAATGTCCAAGTAACACGAATCCAGTATAACATATTACCATCTCCTATCACCATGAGTATGATCGGATTGAATCACATATCAATACAAGTATGACAGGACGGTATAAATTACTCATCTCTTATCAATACAAGCATGACCGGATTGAAAGGAAGATAACAACATAATAATTAAGTTAGCTTAACCAAAACACAAATCTTATCACAAGAATTATGGTAGACTCGGTTGGAAAACCAAAACACTTGCCACCACAAGAACTATGATAGATTTGGATGGTTTTAATATTTGTAGTTATGTTAGTCATTAATAACAGAAAGTTAAGAGTTTTCACACCTCTAAACTCATGAGAATTAATCATTCATAAGTGTCATAAACATGGTTTTGATTAGAAGTATGGAGGATATAAGTTTCATGCATGTTAGTATGAATATAGATAAAGTATAAGATTAAATTATCAAAAATAGAAAATATGGATCATGAAATGATGTTGTTATACCTTAGTTTGATAAGATAAACTGAGGGAAACAATCCTAGAGAAGATCCAAGCTTTGTAGAAGAAGATTTGATGAAGAAAAGTGAGTTTGAACACACTTTGGTTCTTGAAAGAAAACTACATTGTTCTTGAATTTCCAAGAATTTGAGAGGATTTGTGATGATTATTAGGTGTTTGGCAAGTGTAATGAAGGCCTAAGAAGGTGTATTTATAGATGGAAGGGGGTAGGTGGTGATCTAAATGGGTCAAATGGCTGCAAAATATGAAAACAAGTTGGAAAATTCTGCCATTTTCGTCAAAGTGTAGTTGCTGAAATGAATAGTACCCTGCAGGGTACTATTCACGCTAGCAGTTTTTTTTTTTAAATACTATGGATTAAAACAAGCACTTTTTATAAAAGGGACCTATGCTAATACAATTTCTAAAAATTACTAAAATTTCTTTTTGTATAATTTTATGCTAAAAATTATTAAAAAAATATCTTTGTATAGTTTTTCGATTTCTTATAAAAATCTTGTGTTTATTCATTAACAATGTGATAAAAAATGTATTACCATTATGATTAACGCCTCGAAAAGTAAAATACAAATATGAAAATACGAGGCGTTACAGTCTCCCCTACTTTAGGAAATTTCGTCCCGAAATTTATTCAAGAGGAAGGCCTCGGAGAAAAATCATTTTGGCTAAAAGATAGGCTCATAAAAAAAATTTCGTATAGGGAACAAGATTAATGATGGATAATGAAGGTACAAGAGTGAACGATTGATCTAACAAACGAATGTGAGTAATATGAATGATATGTGGATTTGGTATTATATGAACACGAGTATTGAGGATGTGGCTTCATTACGGATAGTGGGATGTTGTGCGCTTAGCAATGCGTTTGTGAATTGTTGAAGTCTGTATCGGGTCTAAATAGGTCTGTAAAACACCAAATTTCTCATGGCATGTTTTACGAAAGTTTGATAACATGGTGAAAACACTTATATACAGGAAGTACCAGCGGCGTATCCACCATGTTTTGACCATGTTATGTCTGTTTCGTATTCGGTGTCGTGTTACGTTCTGTGTTTTATCATACACAATAGTACACTCTATGGTTCTCATACACCTATCACTATAATCCCGTGTGCACCCGTGATTATATTGATCGTCGCGTGATCTGCACAGCTTGTACTAGTTATGTATGAATTAGGGTATACATAAATAGAAAAAGAAATTTAAGAGTGCGTATGTGTAAGAATGTAGTATGTAAGCAAGTCCATGCTTAAGTATGTATAGGACCCACATAAGCGAATCACTCGGATTACGCTCGCGTATTGGTACAAATGTATGAATCATGAGTATGAATAAAAGTATGAGCATCAGTATAAGTTTAAGTACGAGTATGCACGTAAGTATGATTATAAACATAAAACGTACGAATAGTACGAGTATAAGTATAAGCATGAAACGTATGAATATAAATATAAATACGAGCATAAGTATAAAATGTATTGTTATGAGTATGAGCATGAGTGTGAGTACGACTACTAATGATTGCGTGTATAGTATTAATTGAAACATGGCAAATTTAAGCATGTAAAACAATCATGAAAATTTATGATGTGAACAAATTACATTTGAAACATGTCATGTAATGGATCAATTTCAGGCTCAAAACTATCAGGTATTGGAGGTAGTGGATCTAGTTGCATACGGGCATCTAGCATGCTTTCCAACCATTGATTCCGTTCTGTCAGCCTTTGTACTTGCCGTAACAAATCTTGGTTCTGATTGTTTAACCTAGCCATTTCAACTACCATTGGATCTGGAGGTAGATCCATTTGAGGCACCGTACTTGGGCCTGCTATATCAGTTGGCGGCAGTTGTTCTACTTCGTTTAATAGTGACATTAAAGACTGGGGCAAATATGATTCCGATGTTAACTGTTCTTTGAGCATCATGTTTTCATAAGTTTCTTGCATTGCTGGATCCTCCTCGAAAACTATGGTGAGGAGCCTTGTGAGACGTTTGCTGTTAAAGGTTGGGATAGGTTAGCTGTAATGTGTTCTCGTACGTATGGCAGCGGTGGTAGCATATCATGACGATAAAAAGACTGTTGAGGAAGCTGTAATAATGATTGTTGTAGATTTGGTGTGGAGGTACTGTTTAAGACAAATGGAGCTCCCCCCGACTGAGATGGTTGTGTCGGGTTTAGACTAATGAGGTTACAATTTACAATCCCAGGTGTCTTTGGTGGAGACAATTCCTGGATAATTTGGTCACTTAAGACGCCTAATGATTTAGCTATTCTAGTAATGTAAGAACCTCCCATGAGACTTTTCAGGGGATTTGTTTGTTGACTAGAAAAATACCCAGCAAGCTCGTGGGCGATATTACAAGGAATTCGCTCAAAAATGCTATGTAGATAGAAGACTTCGGAGGTACTAACCCTTCGTTGATTAATTTCGCGCCCCGTGATAGTATTGGCTAGAACAAGGTGCATATACCGATAACGAGGGTCTTTGAAGTTTGCAGAATTATTGTTGCCGCACCATGCTTTTGAAGCATGGTGTTGCCAATACTCTTTCATTTTTGTGTAGGTATAGGTGGTTAATGCCCTTGTGAAAACGGGCTGTGTAACTTCTTCATTGGTATATATACCCAAATGAACTGCGAATTCTGTTAATGACATGTTATGATGTTGTCCACATAGCCGAAAATGAATGGATTCTTCGGTAAGACCTCTATTTGATTTGTAATAGAAGGTGGACAAGAACTCATATACCAGTTCATCATATGATGGCTCTAAGATGTCGAAGAAACGGCGCCAAGGTGTATTGTGTGATAGTAATATTGACAGTGAACCACTGGGGTCAACCATTTTTATTCGATGCCAATCAATACCGCTGATGGTAAAAACTTCAAGGTCCTCGAGTTTCTGATACTTCTCACGAGTGGGTAGCTCAGCAAACCGGAGGAAGGGATGAATTTCTGCTGCATTTGAGGATTCAGCATGTGCTACTGGGAAGTATGCCATTTGAATATTGGGTTTAAGTGGCGAGTTTCTCCGGCGAGTGTGCGAGTGATAAGTAGTTTAAGAAGGTGTTGTGGTGATGTGAGAAGGTAGAACGGTTTGGTTTTTATAGCTCATGCCAATCCCGTAAAGTCTGGAATGATTGATGATGAGCCGCAATTGTGCTAACAAAGTCTAGGTTCACACAGATCGACAAAATGGAAACGCGTGTTCAAATCAATTACCGAGAAATCAGGAGCCGAAAAAAAAATCGGCGCAGATATGTTTGAAAAAGGAAATGGTTGTTGCTGTCATGTTCTTGGCGGCAATTTTGAAAGAAGCAACGAAGTTGTAGCTTAGTTAAAATTTAAAGGTTAAGTTGTTTGAATGATCAGAAGGCTTGAAATGGTTTGGGTAACGATCACCTAGGTAAGGGAATCACCCCTAACTTGTCGGTGAGGTCGTTTTAAGAAAAGGGGAGTGGAGTTAATTGTCAAGGTAAGGAAATCACTCCTACCTTGATGATATATTCCCACTCGTTATTATAAGGAATACAGATTTACATTATATGGGACCATGCATATGTATAAATGTATGAAAAGGATTTAATATGTTGTGTGTGTGAGGAGAAAATACCGAAAGTAAATTCGTATGTGAAAGATTGCATCGTACAAAATAAATAATATAACCTATGTTTGATCAAAGTTTAGGATGGATCCAAAACGGAACTTTGACTAACCAAAGTGGTCGAAAAAGTCTTTTGAATTTGAGGAGCATGCTTTGGCCTAATAGGTAAAATACTCTCGTCGAGGGTCCCCAGGTAGGCAAACGGGTCCTTAATGGATTTATGCGAATTGCCAGCCTAGACAGGACGTCCCAACTACCGGTACCTAACCCTTCCAGTTACTACATGTCCTTAGTCAATCGAAAGTTTGAGACTTTGGCGAGATTGAAAATTGAAGAGTGGAACTAGTCGACAAGGTGCGGGTTTCACCCCTAACTTGAAGACTTCATACCCTGAATGTGGTTAGTACTCGTCGGGTCGAAATAAAATTTCAACACTTTGACGAGGGTCCACTAGAGTTGTAATGGAAATTACCATTAAGTTGTGGATTTCACTCCTAGCTTGATGGTGCAATTTCGTGTAAAAATAGTTTAAGGTAGAATGAGAGTCGTTCACCAAATTGTGGGTTTCACGCCTATTTTGGTGAATTCGTCTTGTTTGTATAATACGATTGTTTACGGATTTAGAATAGTTGAGTAAAATGCATGAGGGAAAGTGTACGTTAAAGATTTGTCGAACAAGTATAAACATGTCACGCATAGCACATAATTAATGGGATAATAAAACAATCATAAGGAGAAGTAAGGAAGTTATTGTACATGTGCTTATATTTAACCAAAACGGACATTTCACAAACTAGGCACCTAGCTCAGTTGGCTGGGCGCGCGAAAGGGTGCGGCCTAGACCCGGGTTCGATTCCGGGGACGGCCGATTTCACCATTTTTGGCCGATTTCACCATTTTTATTACCCAAACAATTTAGAAATCTTTTCAATAACACGTTAAACAATTTTTTTTTTTTTACACTTGAGGTATGTAAGGTATAATTTATATATTGTTTAATATTAGTTAATTGTACGGATAATGAGTAAATGACATATGTTTAAAATAATGATAACAAGTATAAAAACATAAAGCATCTCAAGAAAATAACATGTAAGACATTTCATGAATAGCATATAAGGTATAGAACACTAAAACAAGTATTTAACACATGATAAAACAAGTATTGATACATAATAATAGCATGTCAAGTATTAACACATAAGAAGCGTTTCAAAATTATCACATAAGGATGTTCCATAAGAATAGCATGTGAAGCAAGTATGGTCGAATTTGGTGCTTAACTATAGACTAGGTTAAAAGCATGGCAATTCTACCTAATTCCCTATAGTTATGGCTCTGATACCAATCTGTCACACCTCAACCAATGGCGGAAACATCGGGATGAGACGAAGTGTGAAGATTGCTCGAGACTTCATAACACTATTTGTGACAAGTATTTAAATAATAAAATTTCATTTCATTCCTAAAGAATCAATTACATAGATTTGAACAAATACAATATGAATAATGAAATACAATTCAATAAGAATACAAAATTTAATGTGCGTATCTAGGCATCCTACTAGATTCCATGCATCATCGCTAAACGTGCAACATGTTTTAAAAGCATAGTTCAATACAAAGGTATTGGCGAGTACACAAGTTTTAGACTCGTGTTGTGTGTATAAAAGTATTTTCAATCCAGCATAGCTTTGGTATACAAAGTCAAACTATCAAGCATACAATATGTCAGAACCCAAAGTGTCCACTAGTATTTAGTATTTAGCATCCCTCGCCACAAAAGTGACGAGACCGTTATGTATAATAGATAGCATCCCTCGATACCGAAGTAATCGAGACCGTATAGTATATTGACCTAACAAACCCCCGTCGGGTGGTGTGCTACTCCTATAGCGCTATATTTTGGCGGATGTTACAGTCTCCCCTACTTTAGGAGATTTCGTCCTCGAAATCTAAGATTAACGTATTTGCACAAAAATTTAGAACAATCCACATGACAAACTTAGTTAACAAGATTAACGTATCCCTGGCATGTGAATACACAGGTCAACCCATCGTGTATGTTAAGGTGTGGCTTCTTACGAAGTTAATGACAAGTTTATCACATAAAGAATGTCCAAGTAACACGAATCCAGTATAACATATTACCATCTCCTATCACCATGAGTATGATCGGATTGAATCACATATCAATACAAGTATGACAGGACGGTATAAATTACTCATCTCTTATCAATACAAGCATGACCGGATTGAAAGGAAGATAACAACATAATAATTAAGTTAGCTTAACCAAAACACAAATCTTATCACAAGAATTATGGTAGACTCGGTTGGAAAACCAAAACACTTGCCACCACAAGAACTATGATAGATTTGGATGGTTTTAATATTTGTAGTTATGTTAGTCATTAATAACAGAAAGTTAAGAGTTTTCACACCTCTAAACTCATGAGAATTAATCATTCATAAGTGTCATAAACATGGTTTTGATTAGAAGTATGGAGGATATAAGTTTCATGCATGTTAGTATGAATATAGATAAAGTATAAGATTAAATTATCAAAAATAGAAAATATGGATCATGAAATGATGTTGTTATACCTTAGTTTGATAAGATAAACTGAGGGAAACAATCCTAGAGAAGATCCAAGCTTTGTAGAAGAAGATTTGATGAAGAAAAGTGAGTTTGAACACACTTTGGTTCTTGAAAGAAAACTACATTGTTCTTGAATTTCCAAGAATTTGAGAGGATTTGTGATGATTATTAGGTGTTTGGCAAGTGTAATGAAGGCCTAAGAAGGTGTATTTATAGATGGAAGGGGGTAGGTGGTGATCTAAATGGGTCAAATGGCTGCAAAATATGAAAACAAGTTGGAAAATTCTGCCATTTTCGTCAAAGTGTAGTTGCTGAAATGAATAGTACCCTGCAGGGTACTATTCACGCTAGCAGTTTTTTTTTTAAATACTATGGATTAAAACAAGCACTTTTTATAAAAGGGACCTATGCTAATACAATTTCTAAAAATTACTAAAATTTCTTTTTGTATAATTTTATGCTAAAAATTATTAAAAAAATATCTTTGTATAGTTTTTCGATTTCTTATAAAAATCTTGTGTTTATTCATTAACAATATGATAAAAAATGTATTACCATTATGATTAACGCCTCGAAAAGTAAAATACAAATATGAAAATACGAGGCGTTACAGTCTCCCCTACTTTAGGAAATTTCGTCCCGAAATTTATTCAAGAGGAAGGCCTCGGAGAAAAATCATTTTGGCTAAAAGATAGGCTCATAAAAAAAATTTCGTATAGGGAACAAGATTAATGATGGATAATGAAGGTACAAGAGTGAACGATTGATCTAACAAACGAATGTGAGTAATATGAATGATATGTGGATTTGGTATTATATGAACACGAGTATTGAGGATGTGGCTTCATTACGGATAGTGGGATGTTGTGCGCTTAGCAATGCGTTTGTGAATTGTTGAAGTCTGTATCGGGTCTAAATAGGTCTGTAAAACACCAAATTTCTCATGGCATGTTTTACGAAAGTTTGATAACATGGTGAAAACACTTATATACAGGAAGTACCAGCGGCGTATCCACCATGTTTTGACCATGTTATGTCCGTTTCGTATTCGGTGTCGTGTTACGTTCTGTGTTTTATCATACACAATAGTACACTCTATGGTTCTCATACACCTATCACTATAATCCCGTGTGCACCCGTGATTATATTGATCGTCGCGTGATCTGCACAGCTTGTACTAGTTATGTATGAATTAGGGTACACGAAGGTGCTCACAATGCTCGTCTTGACTTTTGGAATAAATGAGTATATCGTCAATGAAGACAATTACAAATTTATCCAAATACGGTTTACAGATTCTATTCATCATGTCCATGAATGCTGCAGGAGCATTTGTTAATCCAAAGGGCATGACTGTAAACTCGTAATGACCATACCTAGTTCTGAAAGCAGTTTTACGTATGTCTTCTTCTTGTACTTTCAACTGATGGTATCCGGAGCGTAAATCTATCTTAGAAAAATATCTAGCTCCCTGAAGTTGATCGAAAAGATCATCAATCATAGGTAATGCGTATCGATTCTTAATTGTAACCTTATTCAATTCTCGGTAATTGATACACATTCGCATTGAACCATCTTTCTTTTTCACAAACAACACTGGGCTCCCCAAGGGGATGAACTAGATTGTATAAATCCTTTACTGAGCAATTCATCTAACTGCTTTTTCAATTCTAAAATTTCGGTGGGTGCTAACCGATAAGGTGCCTTAGCTATCGGTGTAGTTCAAGGAATTAGATGAATTCTAAATTCTACTTCCCTATCAGGTGGTAATCCAGGTAGTTCTTCTGGGAATACATCTGAGTATTCTGATACTACAGGAATTTCCTTAAGTTCCTTACTTTTAGTGTTGATGATTACCGACATCATATATACTATTCCTTGCTTTCTTGCATAACTGGCCATTTTCATTACGGAAATGAATTTCAGTGACTTACGTGGCTTATCTCCTGTAATCATCACTACTTCTCCTGTGGGTGTATGAATTTCTATGGAATTCTTATCACAGAGGATTCGAGCGTGGTTGGCTACTAACCAATCCATTCCTAACACAACATCGAATCCGGCTAAATTCATAGGTAACAGGTTTACAGAAAATTTATGGCCTAAGAGTTCTATCTTTTCTTCTCGCAAGACCTTATCTATGTTAACAGAATTCCCATCTGCCGTCTCGACAGTAAAAAATTGTCTAAGGTTGGTTAAGGGTAGTTTAAGAGCTTGGCAGAATGAAGTATTTATAAAACTTTGGTTTGCACCAGAGTCGAATAATACTTTTGCATAAACGTCATGAACTAGGAACGTACCCGCTATCACATCTGGGATGAGTTCTGCTTCTTGGGTAGTCAACTGGAATGCTCTTGCATTCTTTTTGGTAGTTCCTTCTGCAGGTTTGGCTTTGTTGTCAGCTGATTTGACCAATTTGGGGCAGTCTGGTCTAAAATGTCCAGCTTCTCCACAGTTGAAGCAGATTGTTGATTTCTTCCTCCTGCAATCTTCTTCTTGATGCCCCGGAATTTTACAGAAGTTGCAATACCCTTTGCATTTTCCAAAATGCTTTCTTTTACAGGTACCGCAGAATGGAGTAGTGGAAGGTTGCCCAGTTCCCTTTTTCTTGAAATTACTACTATTACCCACACGGAATCCTTGGGTAATCTTTTGGGCCACTTCCTTTTTCCGGTTTTCTTCTCTTGTGCGCATCAGCCCGACAATTAAGGTGTTGGCTAATTCCACCACATCGTCAATTGTGCGCAGCTTTGACGATATCACGAATCTCGCTAATTAAACCCCAAATATAGCGAGAAATAAGTACCGGCTCTGGCGAGGCCAGAGTTGGCACAATTCTGGCATATTCGAAGAAGGTCGAAGTATACTCTCGACAATCCACATCTACCATCCGGTGGTTTAGGAACTTATTTGTCATTTGTTCCTTTTCATATTCGGGACATAATTTTCTTTCTACTAGACTCTTAAATTCTTCCCAATTCATGGCATATGCCACATCACTTCCCTTGGCTTGTAGCACGGTGTTCCACCATTCTAACGCTCCTTCTTTAAAAAGATGCGACGCGTACATGACCTTGTCTTCCTCTGCACATTTACTTATTTTAATTACTGCTTCGGTTTTCTCTAACCAACGCAGTGCTGCAGTTGCCCCTTCATTGCCTGCAAATTCGATTGGTTTACAGGCAATAAATTCTTTGTAAGTGCAACCAGGCGTTGCAGCTTTCATTTTATAAAGGTATGGGGCTTGCATCACATCATCATTGTTATTGTTACCGCCTCCATTTACACTATTACTGAAGTTGTCATCATGAGTACGTTTGCTGGGAATAGTAGGTTGAGGTTCAACTGGATTTCGGGCAGCAGCGAGGATTGCTGGAATAGCATTGGCTATTCCTTGAGCAACAATATTTTCTATATCTTGCCTATTAAGAAATTGATCCTCGTTGTTTTGCTCAGATTGGTTTACATCATTAACCGGCTCATTGACAGCGGGTTCCATCTGATAATTTTCAATATACAAATGTATAAATTATTGGCAAAAATAAAATAATTAATAATTAGTCACAATAAAATAATCACACATAATCATGTCAACACGTATAGCCAAAATTGTCGACTTTGCGACGTTGATATTTTTATATATTAGTAAGCATCCATACACACCAGTTATATTACAAAAGTTTTATTTTAAGTTATTTTACATGATTATATTTTTATTAATATTTATTATTATTTTATTATTATTAAACACGTAACCACACAACCACATACGATTCCTGTCAGCTGGCACTTCAGAAACGACGTTCCCTCTCGTCGTATTTCCATGATATCCTCTCCCCCACTTCCCGGATTCTATTTCCTGCGTCCACCAACTCCTCGCCATAGTGGCGGAGTTCAGCCAAGTTTTCTGTGCTCATAGGTGGGTTTGGTGCAGGCTCAGGGTCAAACTGGGGGAAAAAGGTGTTAGGGTTATTCAAAAGATTCTGAAACTGCCAGTCACTTGTCCACCATTCCTCCAGCTCTCCGGGTAGAAGTTGGTGGCTGACAATGGGATCTGGGATAGCAGGTTCCAAATTAACTGGAAGTTGTGATTCAACTGGGTAATTGAAGAGGTTTTCATTTGCAGGTCCAATGAGGTCACAATTTGCCAGTTTGCGGTCTAGCTCTTCCCACGGTGGCATTTCCTGGGCTTGCCCTGAACTTTCCCCGATCTCTTTTCCCTTGCCTTTGTCTTTAGGTTCCTCAGTCTTTTTAATCCTCTGGGCAGCTGGCTTCTTCCTCCGTGCGTGTCTCCAGCCTATGATTCTCCTTCTTTTCTTCGTCTTGGGTTTCTCCTGGGCTTGAGCCTGGAATTCCATAGGTTCTTCAGTATCGGCCAGATAGTCGGAAAAGTCTCTGGAAACTTCCATACCAGCATAATGGATATTGAGATTCTGAAGAGCTTCAGACAACTCATTCATGCTGTTTAGCAGATATAGAGAAAACACAAAATCCTAATTAGAAAGTTATATATTGCAAGTTAAATCTTCACAGAATCACAGAGTGGCAATTTGAGAAATTAAGTATTTCTAAATACTTAATTGGCTTAAATCAGTGGCTCTGATACGAATTTTTTCTGTCACAGCCCCCGTCCTGGTGTGACCCGGTCCAGGAGCCGCGGGACAGAAAACCCGTGGTATTGATTATTTGATTTGACAGCGGAAGTTTAACAGGATCTTTTAAAACTTGAAAATGCCCAATTCTTTTATTTCATGAATTGGGACAAACCCCATAATTTACAGTAAAGGTAATTTCACGAGGAAATTCCTTATTTTACAAAACATGTTTATTTATTTTACTGAGCCACCACTTCAAGCTTGTTAGTGATCCGTAGCACGTTTTCCATGATTCACAGTAAGTCACCTGAAACATGTTTTAAAAATATTTTATCAGCGGAGAAATACTGGCGAGTCACTCAATTTTGATAAAACGACACATAGCTATGAATTACAGCATAAGAGCGATTACAATGGCCACTATCTTATTTTTACCTGGCGCCGTGTCACACCCTGATGACGATGGTCATACCACTATTGGGTCCTTTCACCCAAGTAGTGATGATTATCACTGTTAGGTTTGTTTTCCTAACAGTGAGAAATTAGTAATGTGCACAATACCCCACTTGCCAGTGATTCAAGATAACCACGACTTAATCCCTGTAATTATAACTTTTGAAAATAATTTGAGGTGTAGTAAAACAATTGATAAAAGAGAATGACTCACATTGCAAGTTTAGACGAGCAGAGTTTAGCCTACTGATTTAGCTGTGTAACCTAGTTTAAATAACAACGCACACGAAACTAGGTCAGTAACTTAATACAACATTTACGATAAGCTCACGAAATCAAAACCCTCACGACGAATGATAAAGTATAGCCCAAATACGGGCAGCACTTAAACATCCATCGGATTGGTTTCAATCGATCGGACATTGTATCGTAGCAGTGATCGAGTTAATACCCTGTATCATAGCAGCGTCGTGACCCTGTAAAACTCATTTTTAGCAGAATAGGGACGTTTTGAGAGTGAGGTTTCAAACACAGAAGCAAGTCCCATGCACAGGCTACTTATAGCAACATTTTAAGTTTTACGCGGCCCGCGTAAGCCTTAACATGGCTTTTACGCGGCCCGCGAGAACCCCTATCCTACGTGTAGGGCTGGTGTGTCACGAGTAGGGTTGCCACGTGTGCGACACGTGGCCCGGAACGCTTATCCGGTCAACTTTAAGTTGACGCGGCCCGCGTAAGCCTAAGCTTACGTTTTACGCGACCCGCCTGAAACTTAAAATTATTGTTTTCTTGGTTTTTCTTGCACATTAGGGTTTCAGGGGTCCGGGTTTTCACTTACGGTTCGTTTATGGACAATTTTGCAGGTCCTTACATCGGTTTTTGGCTTTTTAAAACCGTTCGGTTTCGGTTTTTTTCGGTTTTTATGTCGGTTCGGTTTTTCGGTTATTTCGGTTTTTGGAACAAAATTTTGTAATATTCAAAAAAATATAAAGTATAATTTAAAATATAAGAATCTTTATTATATGTTTACATTTAAGTTATTTATATAATATAAATTTGCACAATTTTGTTGTATTAGTGTTTGTACATCAAGCTTTGAGGGTGTATTCTGCATCTCATAGTTGTACCCATAGCATACTTAATTAGCAAGTTATTTATGCATTGATGGTTGTATCATATGCTTTGTGAATATCTTTTTGTTTTTTTTATTAATTTAGCTTTGAGTAAATTTCTGTTTTCGTCCCAGGGGTTTGTTCATTTTAACTAGTTTAGTCCAAAAATCTAATTTAAAACAAAATCATCCCTAAGGTTTGAATTTCTTAACGCTTTTCATCCCTAAGGTTTGCATTTCTTAACGCTTTTCATCCCTAATAATTAAATGAAAAGCAACCCTTAGGGATGAAAAGCGTTAAGAAATGCAAA
Organism: Helianthus tuberosus; assembly: GCA_030545235.1. Taxonomy (NCBI): domain Eukaryota; kingdom Viridiplantae; phylum Streptophyta; class Magnoliopsida; order Asterales; family Asteraceae; genus Helianthus; species Helianthus tuberosus. The sequence continues at coordinate 187,494,141 of CM060417.1, forward strand.
GTTCAGGGCTGGATTTGTTATAAATTGGATTTTTGTACCAAAATAGTTAAAATTGACAAACCTCAGGGTCGAAAACAGAAATTTACTCTTTAGCTTTTTACTTTTAACCGTTGTATTTTTTATCTTTTATAATTTAATCTAACGCTTTTTACTTTCAACTTTGACATTATACTTTTCATTTTATAAACTTTCGTATTACATTTCTGCCTAAATTTTGCGAGTTAACACGCTGCAACGTGCGTGTGTGTTTCAATGTTTTTACGTCTACTTTTTTTCCGTCTATCGGCCCTGTTGTAACGCACGAGTCCTCGATCGACTTAGTTATTTTTTATATTTTACGTTTCACATTAACAGGCCGCAACGACCGTGCGTGGTTCAACGTTTTTACGTCTACTTTTCGTTTTTTTTGTTTTACGAGTTTTTCCGGTGTTGGTGGTTACTAACGGAGGTATGACATTGATGTTATTTGGCACGGGTTTACCCCGCAACAACGCGGGGGTGCTTAATACAAGTTATATATAGTTAACTTCTTTATTTAATATTGTTCACATAAACTTAACCTTCTAATCTATTTTTATGTTTCTCTAAAGTTTTTATTAAGACATTTTCTTTTATAATAATTTGAAGATCATTAATTTTTATATAAAATTTTGTTATTTCTTGTAGGTAATAAATAGACCACTTCAATTATAAATAAACATGTAATGTTTTTATTATAAACACTTAACACTCAAGAATAAAATTAATAATTTCTACTAGCATTGGCTTAAACATTTAAACAACTTAAACTTAAAAATATATGGATTGTAACTTATCGGTTCGATTCGATTTTTTTCGGTTATTGAAAATGGTTATCCAAAAACCGAACCGAAATTTTCGGTTATTAAAAATCTAAAAACCGAACCGTCGGTTTTTGCTTCGGTTCAGTTATTTCGGTTACGGTTCGGTTATTTATGTTTTCTGCTCACCCCTACTACTCATGGTTTCTATCACATATAAATCGATCCATAATTTTCTATTCTAATTTTCAAGCCCTAGTAAAGTCTTGCACAAAAAAAAACCCATCAAAACAACAAAATCATGCTACTAAAGTCTAGAACAACAACAAAAAAGATCATCAAAACACATAAAATTTCAAACCCTTTAAACATCTCTATAACTCTATCTCTCCTAAAAATCACATAAAAAAAACGAAGGTACCTCGTTAAATTTTGTATTCCAGGTGGTGAGGTGGTCGGAATCTAGCTTTTCCGTTGAGAATGCAACCGCTGCCGTCGTGCCTGTTGACTGCTTTCGTGCGTCGGTCGTTGCGCGATCAGAAGAGGGAGAGTCGGAGAAAGAATTGGAAGGGGCGGTTGGGTTGGATTATTTTATTTAACTTCAAATTTAATTGGGTTGGGTTAATTGAGCTTGGGTTACAATAGAATGTTTAGTGGGCTAATGGCTAAATTGTTAAGTGAAAGTTACTATGTTAAATTGTTAAGTAAAATGGTTAAAAAATAATTATATACACTAGGTTATATTTTAATAAAAATCAATGTTTCAACTTTTTTTAATTCATAAGAACTTTTTAAGGGGGCCGGTTGAAAATTTACAAGGGTGCACACTAGGTTATATTTTAATAAAAAAATCAATGTTTACATTTTTTTAATTCATAAGATTTTTTTTAAGGGGGACGGTTGAAAATTTACAAGGGGTGCGGTTGAAAATTTTCAAGAGTTGCGGTCGAGATTTTGTGCGAAATTTAACCCTAATACTTTTTTTCAAGGGGTGCGGTCGCCCACCCACCCAAATGGGTAGGTCCGCCCCTAGCGGGTGTTAGTGGTGCTCGGAAAAGAGCTTTAACCAATCATTTGCTTAATTATTGATTTTTTTATTAGTTTATTTATTATATTAATCTGTAATCATTTGCACAACAATTTCTCGGCGTTGAAGAATTCGAGTTTTGTTTTCAGTAGGATCGGTTTTGCAATTCAAAAAAGGGTTGCGACGCAGCTTATTACCTGTTTACCTACCGCTATTATGTAATTTACTACTTATTAAAAAATCAAATACATTATTTTTTATTTTCACAAAATCTTTAATTAAATATTTTAAAGGAAAATTGGTTTTTAATAAACCAACCCTTGTCCCGTTGGTAAATAATAATCTTACCTACGTAATTGGTATACAATAATCCTACCTATCAACATGTTGGTACTCAATGAACTTTCGTTAATTTTTTTTAACTGAAGTTAGTTTTTAAGTTTTATTTATTACACAAACAGTCCCTGTAGTTGTAAACCTAGCTATTTAAATGGCACAAACCCTAATTCCCTTCATTTTTGAATCAGACAAACAAAACACTGGCCTCTCTCATCTTCTCTACTCCCTCGATCCTCTGTCTGACAAGCATATCAGCCGGTTGCTAGCTGTAATACCGGCGGCGGAGCTGTCGGCTCACCCCACACACACACCCACCTGCAAATCACCCCACCCCCTTCCTTTTCGATCTGTATGACGGCCGACCACCATCACCACCATCTGGTGGTGGCACGATGACACAGCAAGAGAGAGAGACGAGGCGGAGGTGGTCCGGCGAAAACTTTTGACGGCGACAGCGCCGTGAGCGATGGTCGGCGGCAACGCCGCGGCGGCGGTGGCTGAGTTCTTTTGTCCGAAATTCCAATTTTGGTGGTCGTTTACTTGATCCGTCGGAGAACTCCCATGGCGGTGGCGGTGGCGATGGTAGTTGTTTACATCGAAAATCAAAATCGAGGAAAAGGAGGATTTTCGAGTGGTGTTTGTGATAAATCTGGAACTAGTACACATATGTATATATAAAATTTAATTACATGGCCCTTGACGGTTTTTTGTTTTACAAAATAGTTAAAACTAGTAAATTATAACTACAGGGTTGTTTGTGTAATAAATAAAACTTAAAAACTAACTTCAGTTAAAAATAATTAACGGAAGTTCATTAAGAACCAACATGTTGATAGGTAGGATTATTGTATATCAATTACAAAGGTAGGATTATTATTTACCAATGGGGCAAATGTTGGTTTATTAAAAACCAATTTTCCTATTTTAAAATACAATTAATAATAAAAGAAAGTCCTTAAAAATACATGTAATATTAAATATAACTTAAAAAATACTTAAATTCAATTAATGTTTTTTTTAAACGTACACGCTTGAAATTAAAAAAAAAACAAAACTAATCTAACTTAAAGTCATGTAGACGATGCCTATATACATGTTCTACCAAATCTGCACGAAGGTTGTTATGCCTTTCTCTATATTGTAATGGCCGATGGTTTTCAAGTATTTGTTCGTTGTTTATTACGACGGGACATCACATTCATAGCGTTGGCAAATTGATTTGCCTTCATAATCCAATATCATGTTATGTAATATTAAGTAAGCGTACATTACATCCCTTATCTTTACTTTTGCCTACATTTGTATTGATTGCAAATGATAGCTTAACGCTTCTTCAAATAACATACTGTCAATATCAGAATATTGTTCAACAGAGGCTATCGATTGCAAGTGAATTTGACCCGACTCGTTTTTAAACAAAATTTACGTCAAAACATATAACAACTAAAAACGTATATAAAAATAAGTACAAAAACGTATTGTATTTGACCCGACTCGTTTTCCGAAAAATTATGTTGAAAAGTGAATTTATACCATTTACGTCGAAATGTGAATTTATACTGAAATGTACATAAAAATAAGCACGTGAGAAAAATAAATGTTTTTTTTTTTAAATTTACATCAAAACATAGACCAACTGAGTGCGTACATAAAAATAAGAATGAACGCATTATATCTGTGCTAGTATGTTTCCCAAAAAAAAAACATTTACGTGAATTTATACTATTTTCGTCGAAATGTGAATTTATACTGACACGTAAATATTATATTTTGCCTAGTACGTTTCCCAAAAAACATTTACGTGAATTTATTACTTTTGTCGTCGAAATGTGAATTTATACTGACACATATATAAAGATAATCACGCGAGAAAATAATGTTTCTTAAATGAAAAGGGGGGGGGGGGGGTTAAATGACATTTTATAAAGTCTTTAGAAAGTGTATCAGTTTTAATAGTGTATGGCCTGTTTTGGTCGATGGCAAAGGCCACCGACTTTGGTTTGTAAGATATATAGTAATGGTCGAAATGTACATAAAAAGTAAGCACGAAAACGTACTAGTTTACAAATAAAACTTACGTCGAAACGTAGACCAACTCGAATTAAACCAACACGTACATACAAATAAGCACGGAACATATTAGATTTTTTTTTAAGTTAACTAACGAAAGTTATTAAGGAAAAATCAGATTATACATACTCTCGAGGGGATCAAAGTAAAATTTTACAAAGTTAATAGAAAGTTAAAAGAGGTGAAAATGATATTTTCTAAGCTTAAGATGCATAAAGAGGTGAAAATGATCTTTTATTTAACAAAGAATGGGGATTAGTATGGTTGGAGGGGCCAAAAGTGTAATTTAAAAAAGAATGAGTTTGTATTGTCAGAAACATAATATACATACATGGGCTAAAAGTGAGGTTTAACAAAGAATGGGGTTAGTATGGTTGGAGGGGTCAAAAGTGTGATTTAATCAAGGAATAAGGGTTAGTATCGTCGGTCATTGTCTTTTAAGATATAGATATTTTACGTTATTATTTATTAGATTTGTCTTTACTACTTCATTGCTCCAATCATGTTTATGACTTTATCAGGTTCTATAATATCACTATTTTCTTATTCGTTAGGATAAACTCATAGATCTTATCTTTCTTTTTTTTTTTGAAAGTGAACTTCATTAAACAAAACCGTGAAAACCACCTACTTTCCAAGGCGGAAAGGAGGGGCCGCAAACCTACTTACATCATATACAAATTACATCATGATTTCCAATCCATCCTTTTACTATCATGCCTATTACTATACCAGCCTTTACATCCGCGACTACCTCCACAACCTTGGCGTCTTTATTCTCAAAAACCCGTTCATTTCTAGTTTTCCACAACCTCCAACAACAAACAATCATCACCTCTCTCACAATCTCTTTACGAATTGGCGACAGACCTTGAACTTTATGCAACTCCATGACATCCATCAAGCTAAAAGCAAAAAAATTCGGAATGCCACACTATCCCACACCCCCATTGAAAATCCACATCCTGAGAATAAATGATCCACCGTTTCGTCGCCATCTTCACATAGAACACACTTCGTATCATGTGTGTGAATGTTCCTTCTTCTAAGGGCCACTTTAGTCGGAATACGATTATTTTATAACTAAATATTTATCCTATAAATTAATATTTTATAACTAAATTATTTAATTTTCTAAATTATTTATTATTAAATATATGTAAACAAACATGATAAAAATTACTACCTCCGTCCCATTATAAGTGTCATATTTTAAATTTTTAAAGTCTTTATTTATAAACTTTGACCTTAAATAATTTTGTTTGTGTTAGATAATACTTGATGAAAGTTATATGTTTTGAGTGTGTTTTACAAGTGTTTTTATCGGATTAACTTTCATCAAGTTTTATATAACATAAAAAATAAATAATTAAAGTCAAAGTTTGTAAATAAAGACTTTGAAAATTCGAAATATGACACTTTTAATGGGACGGAGGGAGTATTTATGTACGTGTTCACTTAAAAAAAACTATTTTACGTGCATATTTTTATGTACGTGTCTGTATAAATTTGAATTTGTCTACGTTTCGACGTAAAGTTTTCTGAAAACGAGTCCGATGAAATATAATACGTTTTCGTTTAAAAAACAATTTTTTACGTGCACATATTTATTTGTAAGTGTCTGTATAAATTTGAGTTGGCTTACGTTTCGACGTAAACTTTTTTTTTTTTGGGAAAACATGTCAAATCAAATATAACACGTTTCATTGTGCATTTTATTTTAAAAAGCACTAACAAAACTCTTTTATTACACGTGTCAGTTTTTCCATTATACCCGTTACATTTTTTCTGTATGAGTTGGGTCATATATAATACGTTATGATTGTACGGTATAATTTCGATTTACTTTACATTTCAATCCAATCGCAATGCTTATATAGGTTACATTGAAATCAATCAGATACATCAGAATACGCGTTTTCATATGGCTAACGCATCATATAACAATTAGACTAATTAACTATGAAACTCAAAACAAATATTTATCATATATATTGGATTTAATTAAAAAAAGGCATTGCTAAGCACACGGGGGTAGGGCTGTAAACGAACCGAACGAACACGAACAAGGCTTTGTTCGTGTTCGTTCGTTAAGGAAATAAATGTGTTCACGAACAGTTCATGAACACTTACCGAACGAGATTTTATGTTCGTGTTCGTTCATTAAGGAAATGAGCGTGTTCGCGAACGGTTCACGAACACAAACGAACACAAATAAATTTGGCGAACGCGACGAAAGATAAAGATAGATGGCCCAGAGAGTAGCACTCGAACTTGAATCCCTTATTGTGGAACGGAGGTCGATCGTATTCGCCAATGTAAATAATGAGAAATGAAAGGGAAATGATGCATAACAAGGTGAAAGTGGGTTTCCTAGTTTAATTGTTAGGGTAATAAAATAAATAAAAGTTTAATAATATAAAAAGTACAAATAATATATAAGAAAGTACAAAGATCTTCAATTAAAACAAAAACATATGAACATAAACGAACGCAAATCAATGAATGTTCACGAACACGTTCACGGACACCTTACCGAACGTTCACGAACACAATCGAACGAACGAGACCTCTGTTCATGTTCGTTCATTTAACTAATCGAACGAAATTTCTTGTTCATGTTCGTTCGTTTATTAAACGAACGAACATAAACGAACTTCCCGCCGAACGGTTCACGAACTGTTCGCTGAACGTTCGGTTCGTTTACAGCCCTACACAGGGGTGTCACTGCAATCTCACAAGTCTCACCGTTTTCAACAGTCTTATAAAGTCAGGGCATACGCAATACCCCTACTTTTAAACGACTATTTAGTGGTTCGTCGGACGCCGTTTAAAGTTAAGATTTGCGTAATAGACCCCTACCTTTAAAAGCCTTTATTCGTCAAATTGTCGTCTTTGGGGTGATGTAATTGAGTTTGGGTAGGCAAAGTATTCATAGAGCCCTTAAAATCTGCTGGGTCGTTCCAACATTTTTAAAGGCGAAATGAAATTTGGTGGCTCTTTTTCCTTCTTTGATTGTTATAAACAATACCCATTTATCCGTGTTTCAAACTAAGCATAAATATAACACAACTATAATAAAAAGTAGTTTGCTTGTTTGTATACGACTGGACAGTGTGGTTTCGCGTCCCTGCCACCTCACCCATTTTAGCGCCCCATGGTGCCCTACACCACCCCGCCTCCGCCAATGGGGGCGCTATTCTTGGCCTCCGTCAAAGGAATAGCGGGCGTGAGAGCAATAAAGCAATGAGGTTCACCTCCATCAACCAATCAGATTTTGTTTTTATTTATCTTTTTTTTCTTTATTTTAATAGAGTTAAAAGGGTCTTTATAGGGGGCGTTATTCCACACCGTGCAAGTTAACGATAAAGCCCACCCCTTATGTGTCGCCTACGTGACACTTAAGTGACATGATAAAACCCCTAGGAGCGTGAGACCACACCATCCATTCTAAGGAATCAACAAATTTAAAACTAACACCCAAACCTAGATTACTTATACTAGCCCAGAAAATTTGTAATTTTTCAACATAACATGTACCGACACTTGCATTATAAATACATCACCATCTTCACCTTTGCTTCCATCCCAAATCCTTTCTTAAACTTAACTTGAAAGTTGAAACCCACAAGATGGGAAGCCCTCCTTCCAACTTCATCACAGCCCCAGAATCTTTGGATTCCAAACACTTCAACCATCTTAACCCTGAAGACCTTCGAACCAAAGCCCACAAAGCGGTCGATTTCATCGCTGATTACTACAAAAATATCGAAAGCTACCCCGTCGGTAGCCAAGTTCAGCCCGGTTACCTGAAAAACCGGCTACCAGAGACACCACCAGACACGCCCGAGTCATTAGACACGATTCTAAAAGACGTACAAAACGATCTTATCCCGGGTATTACTCACTGGCTGAGTCCAAATTTCTACGGATACTTTCCGGCTTCGGTGAGTTCAGCGGCCTTCATTGGTGAAATTTTGTGTACCGGTTTTAATGCAAACGGGTTCAAGTGGGTTGCTTCACCGGCTGTGACCGAGCTTGAGATGGTGGTGATGGATTGGCTCGGTGTTATGCTTAAACTACCAAAAAGCTTCATGTTTTCAGGCTCTGGAGGCGGCGTTGTGCATTCGACGACAAGTGAGGCCATTTTGAGCACCGTTGTTGCAGCTAGAGATCGTGTTCTTAACGAAATTGGTATCGAAAATATCGGCAAATTAGTCGTGTATGGGTCTGATCAAACTCACTCTACGTACAACAAAGCATGCAAGATAGCGGGTATTCATCCATGTAACATACGGTCTATTCCAACAAGTGTGGAGGATGAGTTTGCTCTGAAACCTGATAGTCTCCGAAATGTCATAGAAGCTGACGTGGAAGAAGGGCGGGTCCCACTTTTTCTATGCGTTACGGTTGGGACCACATCGACAACAGCCAGGGGCGGACCCACCTACAAGCCAGGGTGGGCGGGCGCACCCCCGAGAAAAAAAAAATTTAGTGTAAATTTCCGACGAAAATCCCGTCCGCACCCCTTGGATTTTTTCGTCCGCACCCCATGAAACGTTCTGGAACTAAAGAGAAAAGGAAGAAAAGATGATGCAAGAGATTATTCAGGCAACCATAGTTGCTCTGCAACCAAAGAAAAAAAATGAAGAAGAAAGGTTTGAAAAAGATAACTCATTTTTTTTTATTGGTATGTATTTTTATATTGAAAGTTGAAAAAAGGTTGTTGACTTGCTGCAAGCCTCCTAACCTACCTACATAACCTATTGCCTAATCACTTCTAATTGCTTGCAACCGTGAATATACAATATATCTTTGCATTTTATTTTGATTTACTTTGGACGCTATTTAATGGATGTGTTATAACTTTATTCATTCATTAATTTATTCTAATTTGGAGTTACTATTTTAAAAAAACCAATTTCATAAAATTTATGTTATTTTTTAGAATAAATAACTAAATAACATTCTAAGGGGTTGTTTGATAATTTCTAAATGGGTAAGTGCTAAGAGTAAGAGTTCTGAACCATTAAGTGCTGAACTAGTAAGAGGTCTGAACCATTAAAAGCCAGTATAATGCTTAATCGTTCAGAGATAAATGTCTGACCAATTCAGATAAAAAGGTCTTAACCATTCAGACTCAATATAATGCTTAATCATTTAAAGGCAAATGTATATTTTAAATTAAATAAGTTGGTTGATAGTTTTTATTATATGAACTAACCCGACCCGACCCGACACAACTCGACCGAAATTTTTTAATATTTAACCTCCCGTGAGAAAAAAATAACTAAACTGGACCGAAATCGACCCGAACAAAACCGACCCGAACCGAACCAAAATTTTTAATTATACGAACCGACCCAACCGATCCTAGAAATTTCCGCACCCCATGAGAAAAAATCCTGGGTCCGCCACTGACAACAGCAGTGGATCCTGTTAAAGACCTTGCTGAGGTGGCAAACAAGTATAATATATGGGTCCACGTGGACGGGGCATATGGCGGAAATGCATGCATATGCCCAGAGTATCGACCTTTTCTCGATGGAATAGAAAAGGTCGACTCGCTGAGTCTGAGCCCGCATAAGTGGCTACTCTGTTACGCGGAGTGCTGCTGCCTGTGGGTTAAAAACCCTAATTTGATTGTTAATGCGTTTGGAACCAATCCTGAGTACTTGAAAAACGAACATAGCGAGTCAGGCTCGGTGGTGAGTTACATGGATTGGCAAGTGGGGACGTCTCGAAGGTTTAGGCCTCTACGTTTATGGTTTGTCCTACGTAGTTATGGCGTTGCAAACCTACAAAATCACATTCGTTCGGATGTCCAAATGGCGATAACGTTCGAACGACTTGTGAAATCAGACGTGAGGTTTGAGATTGTTGTACCACGAAGGTTTTCCTTGGTGTGTTTTCGGTTAAAACAACTAAACGGGTTTGACTCCAGCTACACCGAGTCGTTGAACAAAAAGCTACTCGAGCGAGTCAACTCAACGGGCCGAGTTTATCTGACTCACACCGTGGTTGCTGGGATTTATATGCTGAGGTTTGTGGTTGGAGCCACACTCACAGAAGAAGGCCATGTGATTAATGCTTGGGAGGTCATAAAGGAGATGGTCAATACTATCGTGAACGAGTTTTAATTATTCTTTTAAGTTGAAAGTGAACTAAAATATATACTGTAGATTATATTTGAATGTTGAAAATAAAGGGTCTACGTGCCACGTGGTCTTGGGTTTTTATATATAAAAACTGAGTTTCTTTAATGAAAACACGAGTTTGGATAAGTGAATTGTAACTAGTAAATTTTTACTCAAAAAATAATCTAAAATTATATTATTTCATAATAAAAATATTCCAAAAGTTAATTTATAATACAAAAAATAATCCAAAAATTTACTATTGATACTTTTTGGCCAAGATTAGTTCGCTCAGTTCGCAAGCTACACTAGTGTTCACTCTTGAACCTAATCATATATATATATATAAAGTGTAAAATACAAATGCGCTTATCGTACGATACGTACGCGATCATCCCAGCCGTTCGATCAGGTGCGGATCTGGTGCGAATTCAATCTTCGCATGTTATAAAAAGGCAAATGAAATCGTATGGCTTGAAAATGCAATGAAATCGCATGTTTGAAATCCCATGCAAATGAAATCGCATGTGAAAAAATGGTTAGCATGGGGTAATGTGAAAAATGGCATGGGGTGTGTAGATGGACAAAATCGCATGTGGAAGATTGAATATCGCATGTGAAAAAATGGCTAGCATGGGGTAATGTGAAAAATGGCATGGGGTGTGTAGAATCGCATGTGGAAGATTGAATATCGCATGTGAAAAATGGCTAGCATGGGGTAATGTGAAAAATGGCATGGGGTGTGTAGAATCGCATGTGGAAGATTGAATATCGCATGTGAAAAAATGGTTAGCATGGGTTAATGTGAAAAAATGGCATGGGGTGTGTAGATGGTCAAAATCGCATGTGGAAGATTGAATTCGCACAGTTCGAATAGTTCGCATGGAGGCATGAAATCGCATGGGAGATGAAGATCTGACGGCTGGGGTTATCGCGTACGTAATGTACGATAAACCCTATTGTACGTTAACCGGCCTCTATATATATATATATATATATATATATATATATATATATATATATATATATATATACCAGTGTATTTTGATATAATATACAGGGGAATGATCCACTAAAAAGTTGATTTTGCCTAAGTAACCTAAGAAGGATTGTGATGATGACATGTGGCACTCCTAATAAGTAGGAATGAAGGGTATTTTGGTCCTTATAAATAGGAGTGAAAATGAAATGTGGCACCTGTTTTGTTTTTTGTTTTTTTAAATACAACAAAAAAAACATCTAGTACAAAAAAATCTAGCACAAAAAATGTAGTACAAAAAATATAGCACAAAAAAAAATCTAGTAAAAAAAATATAGCACGAAAAAATTAAGCAAAAAAATATAGTACAAAAAAATCCAGCACAAAAAATTGAGAAAAAAAATTTTAAGACAAAAAAATTCAGCACAAAAATATAGTACAAAAATCCAACACAAAAAAATGTTATACAACATAGAAATACAACACATTTTAGTGGGTTTTTTTAGTTTTCATATTTTATATAGCAATATGGTACTTAAATTAAAGATAAAAAGACGCTCGATTTTACGGTGAAATTTTTATGAAAAAATAATGTCGTATAAAAAAGTTATGAACGTTTAAAAAATGGGGGTGGAATATGCATGTGCCTTGCATGTGGATAGAGAAAATCCATAAATAGGATTTTCCCAAGATACCCTTGCACTCATCCTTTCTCCTACACTTTCATCTTAACCATTGATTTGAAAAATGAATGGTTAAGATTCTTTCTCATCTTAATTAGGCAAAATAAACTTTTTATTTGATCTTATCCCATAAGGGGGGAGGGGGTGGTCACTAGTGATAAATTTCTCACTCCCAATATCCAATCAAATCATGTCATGTCATCACCCAATATTCTATCACTAGTGATAGAAATGTAGTGGGAGTGGTCATCACTAGTGATAGGATTTCAATGTACAAGTATTAATACACAATGTACAAGTCATACACATTCATTCCTCAATATTCAACGTGTTATATATATATAACGAGTTATTCCTATCACTCGTTACCAAAGTGGAGGCGGCGGTGTTAGTGATACTATCACTCGTTATGGGGAGTCCATAACGGACCACCCCCTCCCCCCTAATATACATATAAAATTTTAGAATTCTTTTTCTAGTGTATCGCTATTTATAAAATAGTGGTCGCTATTTGTCGTTATTCGTTATGTAGCATATAAGGTACCTTGTCGCTATTCGCTATTAACAACTATGAATGAAACTACTTAATTGTCATTATAACAAATTGTTGGTCATTTAAAAGATAACAAAGTAATTTCACTTCATAAATATCCAAATTTGAAGCATAAATCGTCGATAGAGTTAAAGCTTTACAGATATATACAGCTCATAAACATACCTAATAGCAACCCTATAAACCATAAGCTGGTTTCATAATCCCAACTGCACTAATTTGTTAGATCTACCTTCATGATGATGCAAAAAGCCTAAAAAGAAGATAGTTAAAACAATTACTTACATACACTTCAGGGTTTCATGCCTAATCATCAGACCTTTGTTCTTCACTTCTTAAATCAGGAAAGAAAGAATCACTTTCATTTCGGCATTTGTTATAGTGCCGCAATGAGTACGCAGGCCCAATTTTGATTTCATCTGAGACCCGACTTCTTTTATCTGTTGAGTACGTCAGCTCTAGATCGGCATTGTCACCATCATCAATTCGAAAGACCTCGTGCAACTTGGGTTCTGTTTTTTGCATGGAGTCCTCCTTTTCGCTAAACACTGGCGGCTTATAACTTTCTGTGACACATAAACGTCTACCATAAGATCTTGGACCATAGATTGCTTGCATTGATAACTAAAAGGCTCCCTAATCAGGATATTTTCTTTTCTACTTGTGATCTGAGATATAAAAGATATATAAGAAACTATTGGCTGTATAATTTACTTGACGAAAAGTTGTACAAAATTCTTATTTGGCTGTATATATAAACATGTTTATGAATAATTGGATTATTTTTCTAAAACTAAAATAGGTAGGTACCTAACTACAGATCTTTTAAACAACAAACTAAAATGGTCTCACTGAATTAAATTCTTGTGCTTTTTAGTTATTAACATGTTCAATTGGAATGAAACAAAACTATCTAAAGAATATTGTTTTATATCTAAATTATTATAATCAGATCATTAAAACAGAAACAGAAATAAAAAATCAATACCAGCATAATCTTTTTGTTCCTTCCCTGATCCAAACGGTTTGGTAGCTAGTTCCTTTGAACTTAAACCTTGAGCATTAAATTCCAAAGGTCCTTTCTCATAAAACCTGACTTTACTCTCGTACTCAACAATTAGCTTCCTCATTGCATCAATCTCATTTTGTTTCTCCTTCAACTTATCATGTAAAACCTCAAATTTCATCTCATACCCACTATTCACCTTCTTCGTTGCATCGATCTCATTTTGTTGCTTCTTCAAGTCGCAATTTAAAACACTGAATTTGCTCACGTACTCTGCAATCAGCTTCCTCTTTGCATCAGTCTCGGTTTTTTGCTTCTTCAGCTCATCACTTAAACCCCTAAATTTTATCTCATACTCATCATTCACCTTCCTCATTGCTTCAATCTCCTCTTGTTTCTTCTCCAACTCACCATTTAAACCCTTAAGTTTCCCCTCATACTCACTATTCACCTTCTTCGTTTCATCAATCTCATTTCTTTGCTTCTTCAACTCGTTATTTAAACCCCTAAACTTTCTCTCATACCTGTAATTCACCTTCCTCACCGCATCAACCTCATTTCGTTTCTTCTTCAACTCATCATTTAAACCCTCAAATTTCCCCTCGTACGCATCATTTGCCTTTCTCATCGCATCAATCTCGTTCTGTTTCTTCTTCAACTCATCGTTTAAACCCTCAAATTTCCCCTCATACTCATCATTCGCCTTCCTCATCGCATCAACCTCGTTCTCTTTCATCTTCAAATCACAATTTAATCCCCTAAACTTTCTCTCATACCCATCATTCACCTTCCTCATCACATCAATCTCAAACTGTTTCTTCTTCAACTCATCATCTAAAACCCTAAACTTTCTCTCATACTCCCCATTCACCTTCTTAACCACATCAATCTCATCTTGTTTCTTCTTCACCTCATCATCTAAAACACTAACTTTCCTCTCATACTCACCATTCACCTTCCTCATCACATCCAACTCATCATCTAAAACCCTAAATCTCCTCTCATACTCACCATTCACCTTCCTCATAACATCAATCTCACTCTGTATCTTCTCCAACTCACACTTTAAAACCCAAAATTTCACCTCATAATCACCATTCACCTTCTCTTTCTTCTTCAACTCATCCTTTAACCTCACATTCTCCACCACTAGTACATATTTCTCTTCTTCAGCCTTCATTTTCAACTCAGCATTCATCTCTTTTAACCGTTTTTCACGATCCTTTAACGTTTCCGCAACGTACTGAAACTCCAGTGGGAAAAAGGATGATCGGAGCTGCAACACGAGCTCCTCCGCAGTCGGAGATGCAGATTCCGGCCCGTGATCGATGATCCATTCACTTTTTATACTCATTTTGCTGCAATTTTGATACAATGAGTTCGTTGAAATGTGGAAACCCTGATTTCTATTTTGTGAAAAAGGACTTATTTGTTGTGAATGTATACATTTGATTAACGATTTCGAACTCAATAGAAACAGCCCCAAAAGATAGCATTTGACCCGTTTGAGATAAAAGCACAACCCAAAGTTTGTGCAGCCCTACTGTTGTTACTACTTGGCTGAACTTTAACATCATTCACTTCCATGTAAAAGTAAATTTCTCAAAATTGCAGCCTCTACATAACATGAAGCTTAAGTAAATACAAATGAGTCAGATTTAAAACACATGCCACAACAGTTTAGCTAAATGTTTTCATTAGAGACAAAATCATAGCTTGGATTATGGACCATTAATTGTCACCTTTTAGAAACCTTATAATCAGATTACTTTCATACAACTGAAGACAAAGACATATACACAAAGACATAATCTTGTTCACTGAGGCATATACACAAACAGTTTGTATGCATCCAAGCGATGCCCAGTTGATCATAAAGACCATATAGCCTCCAACAATTTCAGTTTTAAGATGAATCGCAAAAAATAAAGCAGAGACCCGATTCAGATCAGAGCCATCCATCATTCTACCCGGTGTAATTTGAAAAGAAAAACCGAATGTGGTAAAGAAAAGTACCTGTAGTAAAGAGAATCTAGCACTCTTCTGGTAAGTGCAAAAGGGAAGATATATGAAAGGGAAGATTTGATGGGAAAAAGGATGCGGGGTGTGAAAGCCAACACTCAAACTTGTGTGTGGGGGGGGGGGGGGGGGGGGGGGGGGGGGGGATCTTAAATGGTTCTATCTTTGCGGCGGGACGCTAGGCCAAATATTTTGAGTTAAAACAAAACACTATTAGAGTTTTGTTAGAAAAAAACAAATACTAAAACAATGGTGAGACTGTAATTTTGAACCGGAGGAAATCGTAATTTTGACTGGGGATAAAAGCATAATTTGTTAAAAGCTACAATGATGTCAAGGACTGCAATTTTAAACTGGGGGCAAAATCGTAATTTTGACTGGAAGTAAAATTGTATATTGTCAAAAGCTACAACGATGACAAGACTGATTTTGAACTGAGGGTAAAATCATAATTTTAAACTGAGGACAAAATCGTAGCTCTTAACTGGATAAAATTGTAATTTGTTCGAACCAATTGGGGAAAGACAGCTGCCTGACACTATTCCCTGGCATGGTCTTTTAAGTATATATACTGTTAAGTAATTTTGACTGGAAGTAAAATTGTATATTGTCAAAAGCTACAACGATGACAAGACTGATTTTGAACTGAGGGCAAAATCATAAACTGAGGACAAAATCGTAGCTCTTAACCGGATAAAATTGTAATTTGTTCGAACCAATTGGGGAAAGACAGTTGCCTGACACTATTCCCTGGCATGGTCTTTTAAGTATATATACTGTTAAATCTGGGTACGGGATCGGAGAGATGAACACGAAAGGGATTCACTAATTCTTTTTATTAATTTTTGTGAATGAATAAACTTGATTACAAGGACTCAATATTTAAATGCTAAACATCCTAGACTAATACGAATTCTATTACTTCTCTAACTCAAATACTAAACAATACTTATCTAAACAAATAATAATAAAACTAATACTAATAGATAATTCACAGAATATTTAAATAACTTTAATTATTATTTTATTCGTTTAGTCTTTCGGCTTAAGATCTCCACCAAACAATTCCCTAATTGATGTTGTAATTTTATCATATACAATATCTATATATATTACAATGTACCTCCCCTAAATTTGGGGGTTGAGGAATGTGGATGGGGTTTCTGATGTAGATAGAAAATAAGAGTTTTTTTCTCTCAAATTTGGGTAAATGGAAATGTATAATGCTTTAAATGAACAATAAATTTCTAAGCAAAATCAATGATATTGGATAATGATATGGCCCAAGACACTACTGAGCTAACCAAAAGGCCCAAGAGAACCATTAAGAAGCCTGCACGGCTTGTGGCCTGATCCAACCGGAAGACCAGTTGCAAACTTGCAATTGTTTCCCTTTAGCTACATGTTTGATTTTATGAGTCCTTTATTCTGTTTGCAGTTGGGAGTAGTGGTGCATGCATGCCGGCATGAAATAACTATGTGAAGTAATTATATTACTTTATAATGGTTGTTGGCTTGATGACGTTTGTTAGAACTGCGTCCCGCTCCAAAACCACTCGCCAAGACAACAAGTGCACCTTAGTATGGCTTGCAAGCTGCATACGGGTCCTTAGGCTCCAGACTGAAAACAAAACAGATGTGTCTAGTTCCACGCCCAACCCAATAACAACCGACGTTTGCACAGGCGACATACCATCCACCAAACTAACTCTGTCTGCCATTGCTACATAAGCTATTTATTAATAAGCCACCAGTCTTATATAAGTTAGAAAAAACTCAAATAAATAATATAGACCTAAGATCTGATGGAAAACTTGCATTGAAAGATTACTAAATACGAGGCATCAAATCAACGGTTAGATAACTGAAACTAACTATTGTAACCAACTTCAGAAACAGAATAAAAACAGATCTTACTAGGCTGCAAAAAATAATCAAGAGCATGTTCCTTCTTATCAGTCCAGAACCATATTCTTTTATAAATTGAAATGAAACTACTTGATTGTCATTAAAAAAATTGTTGGTCGTTTTAAAAGATAACAAAGTAGTTTCAGTTCATAAATATTCAAGTTTGAAATGTAAATCATCGATAAATTTAAAAGCTTTACGGATAAATACAGCTAATAAACATAGTTAACATCAACCCTATAAGCTGGTTTCATACTCCCAACTACACTAATTTGTTAGATCTGATCTACGTTCATGATGATGCAAAAACCTAAAAAACATAGTTAAATACAACTATTTACAGACATTTCAGGGTTTCATGTCTAATCATCAGACCTTTGTTCTTGACTTCTTAAATTAGGGAAGAAAGAATCAGTTTTGTATCGGCATTTGTTAAAAAGTCGCGATGAGTACGTCAGCTCGGTTTTGGTTTCATCAGAAACCCGTCTTCTTTTATTTGTTGAGTACGTCAGCTCTCGATCAGCATCGACATCATCACCATCATCATCAATCTGAATGATCTCATGCAACTTGGGATTTGTTTTTTGCATGGAGTCCTTTTTACTAAACAGTGGCATTCTATAGCTTCCTGTGACACATAAAAGTCTACTATAAGATCTTTGACCATTTTTCTAAAACTAAAATAATCTAACTATATATTTTTCAAATAACAAACTAAAAGTGTCTTACTGATTTCTTATAATTTTTAAGGTTTTAACATTTTCAATTGAAAATGAAACTAAAATAATCAGATCTTGGTAACAAAAACAGAAGTATAAAATCAATACCAGCACAATCTTTTTGTTCATTCCTTGAAGCGATCAATGATTTCATAGCAAAATTCTTTGAACTGAAAACCAGAGCATCAAATTCCGAAGGTCGTTTCTCATAAACCTTAAATTTGTTCTCGTACTCAACAATCACCTTCCTCATTGCATCAATCTCGTTTTGTTGCTTCTGCAACTCATCATTTAAACCCCTAAATTTCTCTTCGTACTCACCATTCACCTTCTTCGTTGCATCAATCTTATTTTGTTTCTCCTTCAACTCATCATTTAAAACCTCAAATTTCATCTCAAACTCGCTATTCACCTTCCTCATTTCATTAATCCCATTTTCTTGCTTCTTAAAGTCACGACTTAAAACACTGAATTTGGTCACGTACTCTGCAATCAGATTCGTCTTTGCATCAATCTCGTTTTTTTGCTTCTTCAACTCATCATTTAAACCCTTAAATCTTATCTCACACTCATCATTCACCTTTCTGATCACATCAATCTCGTTCTGTTTCTTCTTCAACTCATCATTTAAAAACCTAAATTTCCCTTCATACTCACCATTCACCTTCCTCTTCACATCAATCTCAAGTTGTTTCTTCTTCAACTCATCATCTATAATCCTAAATTTTCTCTCATACTCACCATTCACCTTTCTCACCACTTCAATCTCCTCTTGTTTCTTCTGCAACTCATCACCTAAAACCCTAAATTTCCCCTCATACTCACCATTCACCTTTTTTATCGTCTTCAACTCATCATTTAAACCGCTCAATTTCCCCTCATACACACTATTCGCCTTCCTCACTGCTTCAATCTCCTCTTGTTTCTTCTCCAACTCATCATTTAAACCCCTAAATTTCACCTCATTCTCACCATTCACCCTTCTCACTGATTCAATCTCCTCTTGTTTCTTCTCCAACTCATCATTTAAGCCCCTAACATTCACCTCATACTCATCATTCGACTTCTTCATCGCATCAATCTCGTTCTGTTTCTTCTTCAGCTTATCATTTAAACACCTAACTTTCCCCTCATATTCACCATTCGCCTTCATCATCGCATCAATCTCGTTCTCTTTCTTCTTCAAATCACAAGTTAAACCCCTAAACTTTCTCTCATACTCATCATTCACCTTCCTCACCGCATCAGTCTCATCTTCTTGCTTCCTCAACTCATCATTTAAAACCCTTGATTTCATCTCATATTCATCATTCGCCTTCCTCATTGCTTCAATCTCCCCTTGTTTCTTTTCCAACTCATCATTTAAACCCCTAACTTTCACCTCATACTCACCATTCGCCTTCTTCATCGCATCAATCTCGTTCTCTTTCTTCTTCAAATCATCATCTAAAACCCTAAATTTCTTCTCATACTCACCATTCACCTTCATCACTGCATCAGTCTCATTTAGTTGCTTTTTCAACTCATCATTTAAACCCCGAAATAATATCTCATACTCACCATTCACCTTCCTCATTGCTTCAATCTCCTCGTGTTTCGTCTCCAACTCATCACTTAAACCGCTAAATTTTCCCTCATACTCACTATTCACCTTCTTTGTTTCATCAATTTCATTTCGTTGCTTCTTCAACTCATTATTTAATACCCTAAACTTTCTCTCAAACCCATCATTCACCTTCCTCACCGCATCACTCTCATCTTGTTGCTTCTTCAACTCGTCATCTAAAACCCTAAACTTTCTCTCATACTCACCATTCACCTTTCTCATTGCTTCAATCTCCGCTTGTTTCTTCTCATACTCACCATTCAACTTTCTCATCGCATCAATTTCGTTCTGTTTCATCTTCAACTTATCATGTAAACCCCTAACTTTCACCTCATACTCACCATTCGCCTTTTTCATCGCATCAATCTCGTTCTCTTTCTTCTTCAAATCACAACTTAAACCCCTAAACTTTCTCTCATACCCATCATTCACCTTCCTCACCGCATCACTCTCATCTTGTTGCTTCTTCAACTCGTCATCTAAAACCCTAAACTTTCTCTCATACTCACCATTCACCTTTCTCATTGCTTCAATCTCCGCTTGTTTCTTCTCATACTCACCATTCAACTTTCTCATCGCATCAATTTCGTTCTGTTTCATCTTCAACTTATCATGTAAACCCCTAACTTTCACCTCATACTCACCATTCGCCTTTTTCATCGCATCAATCTCGTTCTCTTTCTTCTTCAAATCACAACCTAAACCCCTAAACTTTCTCTCATACCCATCATTCACCTTCCTCACCTTATCACTCTCATCTTGTTGCTTCTTCAATTCATCATCTAAAACCCTTAATTTCACCTCATACTCATCATTCGTCTTCATCACTGCATCAGTCTCATTTAGTTGCTTTTTCAACTCATCATTTAAACCCCTGAATAATATCTCATACTCACCATTCACCTTCCTCATTGCTTCAATCTCATCTTGCTTCTTCTTCAACTCATCCTCTAAAACCCTAAATTTTACCTCATACTCACCATTCACCTTCCTCATCACATCAATCTCATCTTGTTTCTTCTTCAACTCATCATCTAAAACCCTAAATTTCACCTCATACTCACCATTCACCTTCCTCATCACATCAATCTCACTCTGTTTCTTCTCCAACTCATCATCAAAAACCCTAAATTTCACCTCATACTCACCATTCACCTTCCTCACTGCATCAATCTCATCCTCTTTCTTCTTCAAGTTCCACTTTAAAACCCTAAGCTTCCCCTTATACCCACCATTCACCTTCTTAATTGCATCAATCTCATCCTTTAACTTCACATTCTCCATCACCAGTACACATTTCTCCTCTTCAGCCTTCGGTTTCAACTCAACATTCATCTCTTTTAACCGTTCTTCACGTTCCTTTAACGTTTCTGCAACGTACTGAAACTCCATCGGAAAAAGGATGATCGGAGCGGAAAAACGAACTCCTCCGCTGTCGGAGATGCAGATTCCGGCCGGCGATCAGTTATTTAGGGCATGTTTGGGTAAGCTTTTTGAAACAACTTATTGACTTATTGGCTTTTTGAAAAGTCATAAGCTCTAAAATGATGTTTGGCAAAGAGGGTGTATGTGAGGGGGAAAAGCCAATAAGTCAATAAGTCACAAAATCCTGGCTTTTCCAAGAAGCCAATAAGTCAATAAGTTGTTTCAACAAGCTTACCCAAACATGCCCTTAGTCGCCTTTTGCACTCATTTTGGTACAATTTGAGACTATGAAAACCCTGATTTCTGATTTTGGAAGACGTTATGAATGAATATGTTTGATTAACGATTTTGAAGAAGATGAAAGTTTCATTAAGACCCTCAACTTTATTTGTACTTCTAAAAGGACCCCTGTACTGTCAAGAGATTCGAGATTATTACTTTCTTTTGTTGCAAGTGATGAAAGAGACTAATGCTTTTTCAAGATTATATTTTAATGGGATATTGAATTTATATAATCACAACTTTCACTTTCACCAGTTGACAGATAGCACTCTTAACTTTTGATTTGTACCATATCGTTTCTAACTTTCAACTTATTGGCCGATAGCACTCTCAAACTAACCTAACAATAACCCAGTTTGTTGACATCAGCCGTCACGTCATTAGAAAATTCCACTTTAGATACCACATCACCACTCAAGTGCCCAACAAAAAACTAACTGGGTTAGGGTTCAGTTAATTTGGGAGTGCTATCAGCCAATAAGTTGAAAGTTGGGAGTGGTGTGGTATAAATTGAAAGTTAGAAGTGTTATCAGCCAATTGGTGAAAGTTGGGGTTATTTAAATGCAATATTCATATTTTAATACATACAAAATAGAAAAATGTTTATAGAGCATAATTTGGTTTAGTGTCACAAGGTGGACAGATAAAAACGACAGAAAGTCGAGTCTAGCATGGTCTGAAACTAACTAAAGCTTTTTAATGTTAAACCAAGATAATTCAGCCAAAGTATTGTTTTGTCGATGAAATAGAATGACGATTACCCTAGGTGATAAAAGCGAGGCATAACACCAGGGGCGCAGCTTAAGAGGGGCCGGGGGGCGCCCGACCCCCCAAACTTTTCACTCAGTAGTGTTATGTATATATAGTTTTCGTATAAAAAGTTTTTTGGGTATATACGTTTTTAACCCCCCGGTTCTATAGAAATTTTTGGGTATACACGTTTTCGACCCTCCGTCTTCATTGTCAAGCTTCGCCACTGCATAACACCATGTTACCTGTGTAAAAGTTTTAACTTTGTGGTTAGCTAAATGCTTAGTTTTCGTTAATTAATAATTACAAAACCTTCATATTTTATATCCTTGAAACTTGAAAGTTAAAACCAACATATCAAAGATGTTCACTTTAACTTTTTCAAAACTGATATATGTTTAGACTATTTCTAGAGCTCAACACTGCCATGCTTTCTGATTATGAAATTTTAACACGGTTGATTTTTCTTTTTCAAAACATAAAGAATTAAAATACTTCAGTTATATTAGTACAATTTCAGGTGTAATTGGTAAATTGTTCAAAGTAAATGCTTGCCCTTTAAAGGGTGTTCAAAGTAAAAGCTTGTTCTTTAAAGGGTGTAGAAATATGCATGGTTGTGGGACAGATGCATCTTTTATGTATCGTACTATGGTTACAAAAGTCGTTAGGCGTTCCCTAGTCAGTCTAGCGGGGAGTTGAGAGTACTCGGCCTAGGCAGAGAGTACTCAAGGAGTACTTGAACATGTTAAAGAAATTAGTTTTTGAAAATTAAATATATGTCAAATAACATAAATTTACTAATATTTATAACAAAATACGTGAAAATAATATTCATTAAAAAATATGATAAGCATAGAAATTATGTTTTTTTAAAGTCAACTTCGGCCTGAGTTGACCTACTAGATTCAATTCTGACCTACTCGAAAAGTACTGAGACTTGGAAACCTTGTTTTACAACAATATATCGTACATGGCCTCTCTATTTACTTTGACTAATTAAAAACTATTTAAAGAACAAATAAGGTTCATAAATGAACAATAAATTTCTAAGCAAAATCTTTGATATCCGATAATTTCAAAGACCTCGGTGAGATATTTTAATTGTATGTTAGTTTGCTAGCCAATGAGTACTAGATCAATTGGTTTGGGAGGAAGTAGTCTCATGACTTTCCAATAAAACTACGTCCATAGATCTCGGGGTCATAACATTACTATGCATGACCCTTTGAACTCGACTAAGTAGGTCCACAGCCTCTGGCGCCAGAAAACCAACTTGGGAATGTGGTAGTCATACATCATTTGGTGCAATTTGCTTGCAGATTATTTCAAATGGATCATTGGTTTTACCACAGTGGGCCTTCGGGCGGTGAGTTTCCCCTAAACTGGTGGGCGTGGTCACCAATGTTGTTTGCGTACGTAGGGCGTGTGTGACATTTCACCAATGGGTTTACTCGGTAACCGAGCTTGTATAATATTTGTTGGGCGTTCAGAAAAAAATGTTACTTTGCTATTTATATCAATATTTAATAGCTATGTGAAGTAGTAATAATTATATTAACTGGTAAGTTTTATAAAATATAAACAAAAACTAAGATGTACAAAACTAAGATGAAAATAGCATTCAGGTAGATTTGATATAAAGACAAATGATAAATAGTTTTACATTATGTTGCTATATTCTTTTATGATGATTGATGACTTGATCACATGTGGTAGAACTATATCCGGCTTATTGAGTCGTTCAGTGGCGGAGCTTGAACGAAAAATCAGTGGGGTCAGACTTATAAAATCCAAATCAATGGGCTAGATTCTTAAAAATCTTACATGTTACACTAAAAAAGATTATGGAAATTTTCGGTAAAATTAATACTATGAGTGAAAAAATCAGTGAGGAACGGGGCACCCCTGGGCCACCAAGAATCTCCACCATTGAAGCCGGTCCTCTCCTATTTAAGGAGGGTCTAACCTTTCATTCCAAAGAAATTTTAAGGAGGATCTAACCTTTCATTCCAAAGGAATCCCTCCATCCTATTTCTCCTTGACTTCGTCGTCTGAGGATGGTCCTCGGTCTATGGCCTCGAACCCTTCTAATGGCCATGCCACGCCCCACACCACTTTCCTCACACCGTATGGCCTAACAGACAAAACCCAAGTTAAAGCTTAAAATTTAAAAAAGGTCGTTTAAAAAGTGTAAAAAGATATCATTAATAGTATAAATAAAGACAAAACAATCAACATATCACATGTACCTGTTGGTTGACCTTGAATGTCTCTGACTGATGTTGATTGGGGCGCAAGCGTTATTATTTCCTCCGAAAATTTATGCAGATTAAGCACGCCTAATCATCATTTGTGGAAATAACAGTACTAAGATCTGATGGAAAACTTGCATTGAAAGATTACTAGATATGAGGCATCAAATCAACGGTTAGATAACTGAAACAAACTATTGTAAATTCAAAAAACAGAATAACTAACAGATGTTACTAGGCTGCAAGAAATAATCAAAACAACCATTTCTTTCTGATCAGTCCGGAACGCTTCATCACAACCTAAGAGTGATAAGAAGTATGCTCTTATAAATTGAAATGAAACTACTTTATTGTCGTTAAAACATTCAGTTAATAACAACCCTATAAAGCTTTACGGATAGATACAACTCATAAACATAGTTAATAGCAACCCTATAGACCATAAGCTGGTTTCATAATCCCACTGCACTAATTTGTTAGATCTACCTTCATGATGATGAAAAAACCTATAAAAACATAGTTAAAAACAATTATTTACAGCAATTTCGGTGTTTCATGTCTGATCATCAGGCCATTGTTCTTGACTTCTTAAATTAGGGAAGAAAGAATCACTTTTGTATCGGCATTTGTTAAAAAGCCGTGATGAGTACGTCAGCTCGGTTTTGGTTTCATCAGAAACCCGTCTTCTTTTATTTGTTGAGTTCGTCAGCTCTCGATCAGCATCGACATCATCATCATCATCAATTAGAATGATCTCATGCAACTTGGGTTCTGTTTTTTGCATGGAGTCCTCCTTTTTACTAAACAGTGGCATTCTATAGGTTCCTGTGACACATAAAAGTATACCATAAGATCTTGGACCATTTTTCTAAAACTAAAATAGGTAGCAATCTAACTATAGATTTTTCAAATAACAAACTAAAAGTGTCTTACAGATTTCTTATAATTTTTAAGTTTTTAACATTTTCAATTGAAAACGAAACTATAACAATCAGATCTTAGTAACAGAAACACAAGTAGAAAATCAATACCATCACAGTCTTTTTGTTCATTCCTTGAAGCGATCAATGATTTCTTAGCAATTTTCTCTGAACTGAAAGCCAGAGCATCAAGTTCCAAAGGTCGCTTCTCATAAACCTTAAATTCGTTCTCGTACTCAGCAATCACCTTCCTCATTGCATCAATCTCGTTTTGTTGCTTCTGCAACTCATCATTTAAACCCCTAAATTTCTCTTCGTACTCACCATTCACCTTCTTCGTTGCATCAATCTCGTTTTGTTTCTTCTCCAACTCATCACCTAAAACCCTAATTTTCCCCTCATACTCACAATTCACCGTCCTCATCACCTCCAACTCATCCTGTTTCATCTTCAACTGATCATCTAAAACCCTAATTTTCTCCTCATACTCACCACTCACCTTCCTCATCACACCAAAATCACTCTGTATCTTCTTCAAATCATCATCTAAAACCCTAAATTTCTTCACATACTCACCATTCACCTTCATCACTGCATCAATCTCATTTAGTTGCTTTTTTAACTCATCATTTAAACCGCTAAATAATATCTCATACTCACCATTCACCTTTCTCACTGCTTCAATCTCACTTTGTTTCTTCTCCAACTCATCACCTAAAACCCTAACTTTCCCCTCATACTCGCAATTCACCGTCTTCATCACATCCAACTCATCCTGTTTCATCTTCAACTGATCATCTAAAACCCTAATTTTCTCCTCATCCTCACCAAAATCACTCTGTATCTTCTCCAATTCACACTTTAAAACCCTAAATTTCACTTCATTCTCATCATTCACCTTCTTAATCGCATCAATCTCATCCTTTAACTTCACATTCTCCAGCACCAGCACACCTTTCTCCTCTTCAGCCTTCGTTTTCAACTCAACATTCATCTGTTTCAACTGTTCTTCACGATCGTTTAACGTTTTCGCAACGTACTGAAACTCCAGTGGAAAAAACGATGATCGGAGCTTCAACACGAGCTCCTCCGCCGTCAAAGATGAAGATTCCGGCCGGTAATCGGTGATCCGGTCACCTTTTAAGCTCATTTTGCTACAATTTGAGAGGATCGATTGCGTTGAAATGTGAAAATTTTGATTTCTGTTTTGTGAAAGACGTTGTTTGTTTGATTAACGATTTTGAAGAAAATGAAAGTTTTATTATGACCCCTTAATGTTGTTTGTACTTGCGAAAAGGACCCCTGTACTTTAAAGAGATTTGGTACAAAGTGATTGATGCTTTATCGATACTTTTTCATACAAGACAAACAAATGTTTATTTTCAACTTTGATGAACGTATTTTTCATGTTTTGCAAATTTTTTGTTTTACGGTTCGTTCTAATTTTGCGAGTAAACACGTCGTAACGTATATGTGGGTTTAAAAGTTTTTTTTACTATTTTTTTCCATTTTACAAGACCGTCACAACGCGTTTATTTTCCCTGTTTGACAGGTTCGTCGTAACGCGCGTGGTCTTAGATCGACTTAGTTACTCTTTTCTATTTTTACATTTCAGTCTAATTTCTTCGCATTAACATGTCGCAACTGGCATACGTGGTTCAACGATTTTACGTATGTTTTTCGTTCGGTGTTATTTTTTCCTTTTTATTTATTTTGTTTTTACGAGCTTTTCCGGTGTTGTTGTTCGCTTATAGTTGTGTAGCATTAGTGCTACTTGGCACGGTCTATGCCCCCGCCGCAACGCGGGGGCCTTAATACTAGTTAAACTTGAAATTTCACCACTTTTTGCTCATGATTTTAATTATTTTCTGAGCATTTTATTGCTTTTGATTATTTTCTGTTCATGAAGACAGACAGACAGTTGCTTGGTTCTGAAGCAAGTGATCAGAGAAATAAAAGTTCATTTAATGCTCAAAAGAATGTTTAAATATTTATTATTATTTTTATTAGTTTACGTGTTGGATGAAATGCTCAAAGAATGTTAGTAGTTAGTTTCAAACCGAAGTGGGAAGTTTTGTTTTTTATTTGTGTATTTGATGGGTGTTTTCTTGTTTAAAACGACTTTGTTATGTAACTTTATCCTAGACACTTACTCACAATGATTCAGCCAAAGTGTTGTTCTATCGATGGAATAGAATGACGGTTACCCTAGGTGATAATGGTGCATTATAACACCATAGTGTTACGGTGGATAATTTTGTTTAGCGTTATAGGGTAGACAGATCAAACAATGTTAAGTCCGAAAGCTAGATCTAGTATGCCAATGAGGTGGTGGTGGAATGGTAAGGAAGAGACTTGGTGTTCTAAGGGATGCAATTGTTTTCTGCGGCACCTGGTGATGATGGGAGACTAGGCGAATAGGTGGAGATCGCTAGTTCGATCCTTGAACTGAGCGGGTTTTACCTCACCGCACTGCCGTGCCTACGGGCGAGGAGGGTTTTCCCCGGTTCAGAGGCGAGTGTATCCCGATGTAGTGAATTTCGCCACTCATTTGGAGGATTCGTTGGCCGTTCAAAAAAAAGTATGGTCTAAAACCAATAAAACGATTAATATTAAACCAAAGAGGAGTTTTTGTTCTCTATTTATATCTATTGTGTCTTTTCTTGTCTAAAACAGATTATTTTTAAACATTATCCTACACACTCACTCACATAGCTACTAGGGTTGCAAACGAACACGAACAATTCCTTTTTTGTATTCATTTGTTAAGCAAACAAATGTGTTCACTAAATGTTCATGAACACTTACCGAACAAGATTTTTGTTCTTGTTCATTCACTGAGGAAATGAAAGTGTTCGTGTTCGTTCGTTAATCTTAGGTAAGGAAACCAAACGAACGTGTATGAACATAAGTGAGCACAAACAAGCGTTTATGAACAAAAATAAACGTACATTAAATTTCAAATAAAATAGGCATCTTTTATCACAAACATTACGTAGATCCGCCCATAATGTACTAACCTAATATTTTTTAGATAATATAAATAAAATACAATAAACTAATATTTATTATGTAGTTTATTAGTGGAAATACTGAAGTATTTAATTATAATACACAAAAGAGTTAAATGCCATTTTAGTTTATGTGGTTTGAGTCATTTTGTCAGTTTAGTCCAAAGGTTTCATTTCTCGCATGCGTGTCCAAAAAGATTTCACCGTTGCCATTTTAGTCCACTGGGTTAACTTCATCCATTTTTTCTGTTAATGAGAAGATCAATTCGGTCATTTTATATGTAATTCTGTTAACTAGAAGGGCAATTCGGCCATATAAAATGACCGAATTGCCCTTCTTGTTAACAGAAAAAATGGATGAACTTAACCCAGTTGACTAAAATGGCAACGGTGAAACCTTTTTGGACCCACAAACAAAAAATGAAACCTTTAGACTAAACTGGTAAAATGACCCAAACCACAGGGACTAAAATGACATTTGACTCTATACAAAAATTAAAAATCCTAAGGAACTATCGAGCACAAACAAACACAAAAACCATCATAAACGAACACGTTACCGAATGTTCACGAAGATAAATGAAAGAACGAAACATCTGTTCATGTTCGTTCATTTATTAAATGAATGAACCCAAACAAACTTCGAGCCGAATGGTTTATAATTGGTACATGATTTGAACTTTAGGCCTTTATTTAATAAACAAATAAACTAATTATTAATTAACTGATTAATAAGGTTCATAAATGAACAATAAATTTCTAAGCAAAATCATTGGTGTTGGATAATTTCAAAGGCCTCGTAGAGATCTTTTTAGTGTAAGTTATTTTGCTACTTATATCATTATTTAATTATGCGAAGAATTGTATTAAATGATAAGTCTTACAAAATATAAAGACAAACTCAATTGTACAAAATTAATGTGAAAATAGCATTACGCTATTTGACAACCGATGTAACAACAATGATTTACATTTACATCAAACTATATACAATTTCAATGTGCGTATTAGAGATGGTCATAGACACATAAAAGTAAAACGATATGTATCATATTTTTTTTTTTTTTTTTGATTGAATGGCAAGGAACCACGTGTCAACCACCGTGACACCGGGTGTTCTGGCCAAGGTCGACTACTCGACTGCCGCCAGCCCCTTGGCTCTCCCCAGATGCGTGGAAACCCGCCCGAAGGCAGGACAATGGAATAATCGGTAAAACCTCGCCTCCCATCCAAGTCGAACCGGCGCCACCTGTATTCGCTCTTCACCTGGATGCCGCAGAAAATAATGAGGAGAGTGGGAATCGAACCTGGGTCACAAGGAACACTAATTCTTTCCCCAACCACTCGACCATGCTCTTCACCTAGATGCCGCAGAAAATAATGAGAAGAGTGAGAATCGAACCTGGGTCACAAGGAACACTAATTTTTTCCCCAACCACTCGACCATACGATAGCGAGTATTTCTACCATCAAATGTTTACCGTTTGTCAAGATGTTGTGTATTTAGCAATCAATACTAATTCACCATTATCATTATATATCAGTAAATGCATTATATTACTGTCACACTTCAGACATTGTTATAATTGTGTATGATTATATCTTTACTAAACATAAATCCTCCAAAGTCCAATCTGATACTCTATTGTCACATAAAATTATTACGTTTTACAATATATTATATGTTCAACAATAAGTGCACTTCACATCTTCACCTCATTTAAACGATGTTTTGAAATATAATCGTAAGGGCGTTGAGACCATAGCATGTTACACGAAAGCGCCGCTTTCTCTGTAGTATTGTCACGCAGCTGCCCGCTAAAAAAAAAGTTATAATTAAAAATACCAGATATGTTACATTGTCCCATAACGTTGGTTTATTCTACTTTTATAAATCTTTTCTTATATATGGAGCTGAACCAAGTTAAATGGAGCTGGCCCGATGATAAATCTGGGATATTTTCGGTGGCGTCGATGAAAAAAAATCATTTTAACGCCTCGAGAGAATGCGTGAAAATGGAACGGGTGGGTTCCTAAGAAGGCGAACACATTTATGTGGAAAGCAGATATGGATAGAATCCCGACGACGATGGCTTGGTTAAGCGGAACATTATCAAGAACCAGGGGGACTGCAGAGTTTGTGGCGAAGGGAAGGAGACGGGCAATCATTTGTTGACGGGGTGCGGTTTTTTGCCACTTTGATTTGGCTAGCGGTTAGTACGTAGTGCAGTATCCTGACCATTTACGCCTTCTCTGTTCAGGACTTGATAATCATGCATAAAACTTCACAGCTGGATCATAGCAGGAGTAAACAAATATTAAATCTTTGGATTAAGAATAGGTCGATATAGAAGAGTTTGAAGTGAAAGGACCGGTGTAATTTTTTACTGTAAGTTTGTCGTTTGTGGGGCGCTAGTATCTTGTTAGCGCTTGTTTTCTAATGATACTTGTCGTTCCAAAAAAATGTAACCGTGACAGGTCATTCTTTTGGAATCAAAGTATGAATCCTGCATGGTCATTTTGAAAGATTCACTATGATTTTGTAATAAATTCCTGAAAATGCATATTGAGTTTCATTCAGAACTCATTGACCCTTAATTTAATGCAAAAACATTCACTTTGATTTCTTTTATACATCATTAACACATCAATATGTTACCTAAGAATGACAGGAACTATGTTATATCAGTTTATCGTTATCTTTAAAACGATTTGTCAGGTCGTTTTGAAAGATAACATAGCAGTTTCATTTTATAAATATACAGATAAATACCAACAGTGTTGAATACCAAAATCCGAAACGCAAATCGCCACAAAAAAACATACGTTTTATAGATAAATACAGATCTTAATCAACCATAACAAACCTTTTAAACCACAATCTGTTTTCACAATTCCAACTGCACCTATTTGTTAAATCTACCTTCATGATGCTGCACAAAAACCACAAAAGACATAGTAACAGACCACAATTTACAAGCATTTCATTCACGATGAACATCTCTAAACATCTGACCGTTTTTCTTAACTCCTTGAAGTAGGGAAGAAAGGGTCGCTTTTATCTTGATATATGTTAAAAAGCTGCAGCGAGTACTTCTTCGCAAACATTCGACAATCCTTAAGATCATAATGATTCAACTCTGAAGCTTTTTTCTTTAGCTTGTTTTGTGAATCCCCATCGATAAGCTTATGCCCCAGAGTGGATAACCTAGAGACAAAAAGAGAAAATGCAACGGCAACATTATATGCTACATTATACCATAGTTGTTCATAGCGAATAGCGACAGATAGTGATAAGGTACCTATATGCTACATAGCAAATAACGATAAATGGCAGACGGCAATTTTATAAATAGCGAGCGATACACTAGGAAAAAAAATATATTTATATTATATCAAAATACCTTGTTATATATGCTATTTTACATGTATATTTAACAAAAACCTAAAATCCAGCTATTTTATAGCTATATTTAATTGCTATTTATATATTTTTTAAAATGTCGCAATTATCGCTATATATCAATACCACCCTAATAGCGAGCCTAGACCTATACGCTACATAGCACGCTATAGCGATCGCTACGCTCGCTATTGACAACTATGCATTATACACGATAGAATTTGAATTTCCAATAAA
This sequence comes from Helianthus tuberosus, assembly GCA_030545235.1. Classification (NCBI taxonomy): domain Eukaryota; kingdom Viridiplantae; phylum Streptophyta; class Magnoliopsida; order Asterales; family Asteraceae; genus Helianthus; species Helianthus tuberosus. The sequence goes on from CM060417.1 coordinate 187,526,246, forward strand.
GAATGAATATTTAGAAACAAATCAAGATCATACCGATCTAAATCAGCTCCATGAACTATGATTCTTTGTCGGTGTAGAGCGCACACACCATTTAAACAAAGTTCATCATCTTTTTCCAAATCTTTCACCATATCGGACTCCAATTTCCATTCTTCTTTATGTTTCTTCACTTTAGAAATGGACGACATGTATATTTTATTAATTTTCTCTGTGTCAGAGCCCGAATCAGGTTCTTCAGGGCTATCTAACTCGATTTTTTTAGTGATTTTTGCTGACTCGCCATGATGCTCACTTTTAGTTTCCTTAGAACCCGGTGTTGTTTTAATTTCGCTTGCAGCCCGCCTTCTTTTAGTTGAAGAGATGACCTGTAGATCGTCATCATCAATGTTATATTTATATTCTCTCTTGACTTCATCTGTAACCCGTTTTCCTTGATCATCATCGTCATCAATATTAATGATCTCATGCGTTTTAACTTCTAATTTTCGCTTGGAGCCTTCCTTTTTAGTGAACCCTGGTGGTCTACAGCTTTCTGTAACACATGAAATTTCTACCATGAGATTTTGAACCATAGATTGCTTTCCAGTTGTGGTCTGAATTTTAATATGATCATATATCCTATTACAGTCTACACTTGATAATAAGATGAATAATCACGTACACAATCAAAGATACAAACATAAACATATTTAACAAAGGCGTGTGCATTTCTGACACACGACCCGATAACACAACACAACACAACACAACACAACACGAACCTAACAAGAAATTCACGGGTTTGGGTCAGTTTCAGGTTAAACCCGCAAAACCGTTGAGCTAAACAGGTCAGGTTTGGGTCAACCCGGTCGGGTTGGCCGGTTGACCAGTTTAATCCATTTGCATTATATTATATTTTTTACAATATATTTATGTGATAAATTAAATTGGGTTGAACGGGTCGTGTGGGTTACCCACGAATATTCAGGGGTCGTGTTCAGGTCCATATATATGACAAAATTTCGGGTTCGGGTCGTGTTCGGGTCGGGTTGAACCCACCAACCCGCGAACAAGACTCGTTTAGCTCCCCTAAATTATCAGTTTGCAGCAATGCTTTAGCATATAAAGAATCTTAAAATAATAAACAAATAAAGATTGTTGTATCTAAATTTTAATTTCAACTTCAACCAATCAAGAAAAATATCTTAAAAGAAATAAATGAAGATTGTTGTATCTAAATTTAAATTCAAGTTCAACCCATCAGGAAATTTGACTTTCTTCACAAAAATATAACCTAAAATGCCTTAAATCATCATTACAAGGGTGTTTAAACTTAGGTTTAGCATTAAAAAAAATGAAACAAAACTTAAAGATTGTTGCTTTTTTCTCAAAATGTAATTTCAAGTTCAACCCATCAAGAAATTTGACTTTCTTCAACAAAATTAAAACCTAAAACACCATAAAAATTAACAGAAACATAAAGTTTAAAAAATATATACCAGCAAGATTCAAAGAAGAACCCATTGATTCTTTAGCTTTTTTCTCTGAACCCAAACCCTTATCATCAAATTTCTTCTCATAAACCCTAACTTTTTTCTCATACTCATCAATCAACTTCTTCATTGCACCAATCTCTTCTTCTTTCTTCTTCAACTGATCATGAAGCTTCTGATTCTCCTTAAAGATTGCATCTTTTTCCTCTTCAGCCTTCTTTTTGAGCTTCAAATACTCATCTTTAATGTGTTCTTCGCGTTCTGTAAGTGTTTTGGCAACTTGTTGAAACTCTGCTGAAAAGAATGATGATTGAAGTTGTAGAATGAGATCTTCCACCGTTGGATTATCATCTTTCAACCCCATTTTACCTCAATTATTTGAGATGATCAAGTGCTTGAAGAAATGATAGTTGAAAATGGCTTTTTGTTTCCTGTAGAAAAACCCTTTAAAGATCGTGAATTAAGAAGGCGAAGTTTTCACTTTAAGCCCCTAAACTTTGTTGGAAATTCTGAATGGAACCCAAATTCTGAGAGATGAGAGATCACATGGATCAATAACAAAAGGACCGGATGATACAAAAAGGGATTATATAAAAAAAATATAGATACAATTATATAAAAAAAGGAACTTTTCGACCCCTCAGGGGCGGGGCTTTGTTTTTAGTAGATTAGGGTTTTCTATTAAAAAAGGGATGGCGGCGCAGTTTGTTGCTCGTCTACCTGCTATCCTTATGTAATTTGCCCTAATGATTGGAATGAAATTTTACTATTTAGTTAAAAAAATATATATATATATAGATACAATTATATAAAAAAAAATTCCTCAAAACATGAAGAATTGGTATTTGTTAGGAGGTTAGTCGTTAGGTATATCATATAAGTTTGGGTGCAATTGGTAAACTGTTCAAAGTAGAAGGTTGTTCTTGTTAGGGTGTGTAAAGGTAGTTTTTTTATTTGTTATAAAAAATATAAATTATTTAATTAACACGAGTCTTGATATGCATGGTTGTGGGACAGGAGTTTTGGAAGCTTCTACTAATAATTGTAAGAGTGAATTTCAAGAATTCTCCTTTATCTTTATACACATTTTCAGGCGCTGTCCTTTATGTTTAAAATTGACGAGTTTTGTCCTTTATGTTTTCATATCATACACGTTTTGTCCTTTAGCCTAACCCAGTTAGTTTTTTCAGTTAAATTTGGTCATGTGCTTTGCACATGAGGACATTTTTGTCAATTCAAAGGTTGCATAAGCTTTGAGCCGTAAATCTGCCATTGAACTTACCTTTGAATTGACAAAAACGCCCTCATATGCAGAGCACATGACCAAATTTAACTGAAAAAACTAACTGGGTTAGGCCTAAAGGACAAAACGTGTATGATATGAAAACATAAAGGACAAAACTCGTCAATTTTAAACATAAAGGACAACGCTTAAAAATTGGTATAAAGATAAAGGCCAATAATTGAAATTCACTCTAATTGTAAACTAATAATTATTACCTTTAGTTGTAAACTAATAATTATCACCTACTTCCTTGTGTAGGTTTATATTTGTGTGGATTAAACTATAAGGTGTTAAGATTATGCGTAGTGGGACACACTCCATTCGTAGGTGTTTTGCGTCATTTGTCAGTTCAGTCAGCAATAACACATTATGGGACGTTTTTTTTTTTTCTAAAATAGGTGTAGTGTGGATGTAGGCATTATATTAAAAGGGGTGTAATAGAATTTAAATAAAAAAACCCATCAAAAATTGTTACTGGCCAAACACAAAAGGGATGCACAGTCATTGGCCAACACAAAATGAACATGGCGTGGAAAAAAAACGCCAAAACAAAATTTCTTGACAAAAACACCCATGGGGTGGTTTGGGGGCGTGGTGGGGCGTTTTTGAAGGCAAAAAACGTCTGAAACTGCCCCACTACGGGTGGTCTAATATTCATACATCTATTGTCTCTATCTCTCTCTAAATTATAACACCTTCCAATGACGAAACTTGAGAACTCTGAGGGGGTCGAAAATGTATATACCCAAACAAACAAACTAATATAACTAGCTTTCTTTTTTAATGGCAAAGAACCCTCATTACTTGAAAAAGAGACACCAATACTGCGTTACGATGTTATTGATCTAAAAGCACTTTACTAGTGATATAATTAATTGGTTAATAAGAATAATAAATGGGGTGCTGTTTGTTTTTTCAGATGTAAAATGTCTGTAGTCTGCGAACCACATCTGCAGGCATCTGCAAGAGAAGATGTGGCCCAAATGTCTGCAGTCTGCAAGGAGAAGAGGGTTTGTTTTTTTTCCTTCAAAAACAACTTCACACACACATAACACACACAAGCTCTCTCTCTCTGCTCTCTCTCTCTAGAAACTCTCTCTCTCTACAACCACCACCACCACCGCACCACCTCTGCCACCACCACCGCACCACCTCCGCCATCACCGCCGCCCTCTTATTGACTGAAAACGGTGCACCACCGTCACGAGATCTGTACTGTCGCGGCGATTCTTCATCACCACCGCCGGAACCGCCGTCACGGAACCACCACCGCTCCTCCTTGTTCTGGTCACAGCTCTCTCTCTCTCTCTCTCTCTCAGCTCTCTCTCTCACAGATCTCTCTCTCTCTCTACGATCTCTCTCTCTCTCACTCTCACAGATCTCTCTCTCTCTCTCGCCCAATCTCTCACAGCCCTAAATTGGTGGTGGCAGAGGTGGTGCGGTGGTGGTGGCGGAGGTGGTGGTGGCAGAAAGAAGAAGAAGGGTTGGTGGTGTGTGAAGATGGTGTGTGAAGATGTGTGTGAAGATCTTGAAGCAATGATTCATAGCTTTTTTTTTAAGCAAACAAAAGCTATTTTAAGATCTTTTTTTTTTTTTAAACAAACCGTCTTCAAGAGCTTATGTCTGCCCGCCCGCAGACATAAGCTCTTTTCAGCCAATATAATCAAAAAAAAAAAAAAAATCTTCCTAGAGATGGAGAGCCCCTGCCTTTTCTAGTCTCTCCTTCTTGCTTGCTTACCTAGCTCTTGTCTTAGTGACTCTTCCTCTTTTCTAGGTTTTTCTGAGTGTGAAAACGGTAGATTTTTCATTTGCCAATGAATTGGATCCGCCTCGATTCGATCAATAATGGGATTCTTGGCTAGAGAAAGGTTCTGTGACATGGACGCCCAGCCCAACTCGGTCGGTTGGCCCACCTAAGATATTCAAATACGATTAATATAGGATTAGCTTAAGTGGGATTTTCTTAATCGTATATTATTTTGGTTATGGTTTTCTTAATTATATTATGATACCGGGGTAGAATCTCATGTGTTAAATAACTTAAATTAGTAAAACTTAGTTTTATTTTTGTAAATTTGAATAGTGGGATCAAAAAAATGCAAAAGAATCCCAAAAAAGATGCAAAAGAGGAAAATGATAATCACAACTCTTATATAAATAAATTATAAATGTACATTACTCAAAAGGGGCAAAAATGGAATGCATGCAAATTTCTATGTGGAAAAAGCATTTAAACTAAATTCGATACACCAAAAGTAATCATACTTAAAAATCTCACCAATAACAAAACTTGTGGTACGATCCTTAAACTAGATTTGATGTAAAAACGAAATGATAACTAGTGTTATGATATATGTGAGTGATGGTTTACATCAAATTTTAGCAATTTTAGTTTATGGAGTCCCGACATTTAAAATCCGGATGTACATGATGGACAAATTGTCAACAATACTGGGCTCGTTGACCTTCTAACGGGTTGTTTCATGCCTTGGCTCCAAAGATGAGATTCAACACTACACCACCATCAAAATGACTGAATGACAATGAACTAAAGTAGTCACTCGGTCCATAATGCCACTCAAATCCCGAAATAAAATCAGCAGATTTAAATGACAATACGAAATAAAACAAAGTATATACCAAATGATATAGTGTGTTAGTTTACATATGAGAGATATACGATTTAGTCGATATATTTCTACGATTAAATATTTACTCAATTGTCATATATTAATCTTCTTTAAACCGGCTAATTCACACATCTACTAATCCATTATGTTAATGCAAAGTTACCACTGTCACTGTTGTATCACTAGCTATTCTTATTATATATTTAAAACTATGCAATGTAGATCAATAAATGCTTAGTTGTTATTATATTTTGTGAAACGTTGTAATATTTACACATTATAAATTAACAACATTGTGATGCATAGAGTAGTTGTACTCTTTGCTTAGAGGGTTTTCAAAAAAGTTTGATATAATTACAATTTTAATCTAAAACTATTTTGGTTTTTTACTTTTAACCCCAAAACTTTCTATCTTTGTCAATTTAACCTTATAACCTTTTTACTTTCAACTAGGGGTGCAAACGAACCGAGCTACTCGAGCTCGGCTTGAAAAAAAGCTCGAACGAGCCAAGCTTAAACGAGCCCGAGCTAGAGCCCGAGCCTAAAACCAAGCTCATTTAGTAAACGAGCCGGATCCCGAGCTTCGCTTATCGAGCTCGAGCCGGCTCGCGAGCCTAAACGAGCTTTCTGTTTATATATTTTTTATTAATATTTTAAGCATATATTTATATAATAATAATGACCATTTATATAAATATAAAAAAATAACTAAAGTATATATATAATAATAATAAATTAATTAATAAATACTAAACGAGTCGAGCCCGAGCCGAGCCCGAGCTTTAGAAATAAAGCTCGAATCGAGCCGACCTCGAATCGAGCTTTCATATGTTAAACGAGCTCGAGCTCGAGCCTGGTCGAGCTCGGACTCGGCTCGGCTCTGGTAGTTTAAATATAAATATAACAAAAAATCTTAACGTTTTCTTTAATGTGGATGCATTATTTATCATATCATAATTTTGGTATATCCTCCATCTAATGAAATGAAATATATTTTGAGAAGTTACCGCGTTCACCGGTTTATTTATCAACCACATGAGATGAGATGAGACGTTAATGAAACCTTAATCAAATTTTCACATCCAAATTCCTCTCACGTTTCTTGTTCTTCTCCCTCCCAAATCCAGGTGAATTTTGTATTTACATGTGTTCTTTGTCGATGAAATATCAATGCTGAAGCTTTTCTGTTTATATACATGTATATTGTATTCGTTTACGTTAACAATCTCGAATGCAAATGTAACAGCCCAACGAAACCAATGCTAGAATCCAGCGCAGGTTCTGAGAATTCAGGTGTCCTGTCCGAGGCGTTATTGAAATACATAAAGTAAACTATTTTTTTAAACAACGATTAAAGTTATAGCAATAAAGAATGCAATTGCCAAAATGAAAAAAAGAAAATGGTATTCGAATTAGTGAATGCTACCGTAATAGGCTAATAGCTAACCGATGATTTTTAAATATGTATTGGGCTAAACCTAATGGATTAAGTTATAAATTTGTAAAATGTGCCCTCGAAAAACACGTGCCCTGGTCGGTGGTCCTTCCCGCCCACCGCCAGGGGCCAGGGCCGCCCATGCCAGAATCCCTGGATTGGGTTGTCCATACAAGAACTCACAGTTTTGATTTTACCCGGCGAATTGTTAGCCGGGCAAAACGCATCTTGGTCGAGAAGGTTTCCACCCTCCTTATAAGGACGGTTTCGTTTTCCTGCTCAACCGATGTAGGACTTATATCTCCAACCCCCCCTAGGGAGCCCGGCATCATCGCTAGCACATTGGCTCGATATCTGGCTCCAATACCATTGGGGGCAAAGCGGACAATATTGAGATAAATGGATGAAAATCAAAGAATAATATGAAATATGAATTCTGATTTTGGTGTTTTTTACAGTTTGTTTTAAGATTTGTGTTTTGTAATTCCAAAAGGGCATATTAAACTCATATATTATGCAACTTTCAGATGATGAGGAATGACTAAATCTTGTTAAGAGGATAAATTTTGGTAACAAAGACGCGAGAAAAAGTATCGATCGAAAGTTATTCATCTGAAGATCTAAGGGAAGGTGTAAAGAAAAAACTGCAGCAATGCAGAAGATAAAAGAAGACAATGAGTCTACTTCATCTTCATATGCATATAGCATGGAATCTGCAGCATATTATTCACCAAGTAGCGGATCGAAAACACAAAATATCGATCAACTAAAAGCGACAACAACAGACGATCAAAGTATGCAGTCTGAGAATTCTAGTTATTCTTTAGAAGCATCAAGTGTTGACAAAACAGTAGAGAATATGACACCGAATCTTGAAAACAAGTCACCGTCGAATATGAAGGTGTTAGAAGACAGAATTATCGCTTTAAAGCTCGAGATCGAGGAGTTAAACGGTCAAAAGGGTGAACATGGACAGGTATATAAAAGGCATGATGAGTTTCATAAAGGATTGAAGGAAATATCAGACTTTCAGCATCAACTTGAATTTAAAGAAAAGGAAGGTGAAGTTTTGAAGAAACTAGATGAGTGTGAGACGTTTTTTAATCGAAAGATTGAGGAATCGATGGGTCGGGTATTAAATTTGGAAACGGAAGTGGATTCTTTACGGGTTCAGAATAAAAACTTATCACTACAAAAAGAACAAGAACTGGAGTCGTTAAGAATTCGAAATCAAGAATCAGAATTCGAGCTTGGTGAAAAGACTAGAGAAGCTTTGGTTTCGCTTGAAATGTTGGAAAGTTTAACGGAGAAACTACAGCAAAAGACTGAGAACGAAGCGGGTTTGGTCGAAGAAAGAGATGGGTTAAAACGACATGTTAAAGATTTGGAGATTATCATTGAAAGTATAAATGATGAAAATCGTATGTCGAAAAATGAAAATGAGAACCAAAGAGCTACAATATCCGAATTGCGGGAGAAACTCCAAGAGAAAGATAGTCGAATTTCGACTCTCGAATTAGAGATTGAAGGTGTCGAGATGGATCTATCGGACAAGATGAAATTGCTTGAACAAAAGGAAAAATCGTTAGAAATCGACAAAATGGAAATCGCTGAATTGAGGGAAAAACTCCAAGAGAAAGATGATCAAATTTCGACTCTCGACAAATCATTAGAAATCAACATAATGGAACTCGATGAATTGCAGGAAAAGCTCCAAGAGAAAGATGGTCAAATTTCAACTCTCGAATCAGAGATCGAGAGCGTCAAGATGGATCTATCAAACAAGATCAAATCCTTTGAACAAAGGTACATATCGTTAGAAATCGACAAAAGGGAACTCTCTAAATTGCAGGAAAAACTCCAAGAGAAAGATAGTCAAATTAAGGATCTATCAAACAAGATCAAATCCGTTGAACAAAAGTGCAAATCGTTAGAAATCGACAAAATGGAGCTCGAAGGAAAAAATGACGATTTAGTAGCATCACTAGAGCAAAGAGATATGGAGGTAAACAAGTCAAACAACGAAGCGTATTCCAGTTTCCGATCCACAGTTAAGAAAATGGGAGAAATGGTGGATGAATTCAGAAAGAAATCCGAGGATAGTTTCCGTATCTTGGGTAGAAGAATCCGCGTGGCAGAGCAGCTTCACAACGAAACCCGAGAATGGTACGAAAAAACCCGAGAACAAAACGAGCAAGACAGAAAAGACTGCGAGTTAGCGTTACATAGCATCAAGATTATAATGTCAATGGTGAGTGACACATTAAGCGTATCCGAGACGTTTGGGCTTCGGTTTGTTGAATGTTGCGAAGCTTTCACGAATCGCGTCTCGAAAGTGTCTTGTGAGATAAATTATGTTAAAGATTGGATGAAAAGAAAGAATGCTGCTTTGGTACAATTAAAGCAAGATTTTGATGAACATGTAGTTCAATTGGATGAGAAAGAAAGTGAGATTCTTGTGTCAAGACAAAAAGTGTTGAAACTAAAGAGCAAGTTAAGGGATTTGGAGAAGACTGTCAAGGAAGATGATGAAAAAATTATTGTTTTGAAAGAGGAGAAAAGAGAGGCAATTAGGCAACTTTGTGTGTGGATTGATTATCACCGCGGTCGATCTGACTTCTTTAAAAAGACGTGTTCTGAGTTGGTTGCTCGATACCAAAAACCGGGTTAACCTATGATAGAGATACCGAATATGAGAGTCAAAGTTCTCTTGATGTAAACTAGGAAATTCAAGAACCAAGACCGCGGCTTAAAATAAGCTTGACTCGGTTGATGTTTTTAACCCTTATTGTTTCTAAAAAATTGATTTTTTTGTTGCATAAATTGAATGAGCATTTGGCGTCGTCTTTCAGAAATAGAATGTGGCAGCGGGTGGTGTTGACCCATTTGTACCCTCGTTAAGTTAGCAAGTTTAATAAGAGTTTACTGCTTTGAAGCGGTGTGTAATGTAAGTAGAGCCAAATTAACACTCCAGCAAATCAACCATTTTTTTGAAAAATAAGTTGTAAATGTCAGACGCACCTTGAAGCAATCGAGTAAAGAATATGGAAGAAAAATCCAGGATCAAAACTCAAATCCTAAGTCAAACTTCAAAAGTCAACAACACCAAGCGAACAGAACGGCATAAATCATCACCACAAAATAATAACTATTAAAAGAAACGATTATCATAATCATAATCATAACCATAACCATAGTAAAGATCAAACAACTCGCCAACTCTATGAAATATCCTTATTGGGTGGTGTTGGTGTGACACGAACGCCAAACACCAAAAGACCACAGCAGAAAGAGAAAGTGTCGGTATGCACTGGGGTCCACTATATCAACACTAACAACTTCTAAAGCCCTCAGTAACTGAAAGAAGATAACCGAAAGGGAGAAGACAACAAAAAAGGAGTCATGAACTCACGACCACCATACTTTATACCTCCTACTTTCTCTTCTGCGCGCAAAAATAATATTATTCATTCAACAACATTATTATTGTTATAGCTAGGATGGTTTTCAATCAGATATCCTCATCTCTACCCCAAGTAGATCCTTAACCACCTCGTACGACACAAACGCAATTGCTATTGATGGAACCACCTGTTTCCGCAAACAAAACCTCTATTAGAACATTTCTAGAAAGTTTTAAAATTTAATAATATATCATAAAAAAACCGATACGAACCTTGACCGAGTTCGGAACCAAGCCTTTATACAAGGCTCCAAAACCTTCATAACGAACGGTTTTCCTGAAAGCATCAACCATACCGGTGTACTCGAGTGCTGATTTGCCATCTGCAGTGACAACAGAAGCTGCGTGTTTCCAGCCAACCATTTGCATTCTTCTGCGGATGACATCAAGAGGATAAGCAACGGTTTGACCCACGGTTCCAGCTGCAGCCCCACATGCAAGCTTCGTTGTCACACTCAACTCAGCGTCCTCGGCTATCCCGTATGGTTTCGTTTTAATCAACCAATCTTTTAAAGATTCATACACCGCAAAATTAAGACCGACGTATGGAACCTACATTAACCACAAAAACAAAACCTTGTTAAGAGCTCTGTAACTTTTAATAAGAGTAAAGTACACGGATGTTCCCTGTGGTTTACTAAATGCGTTACAAAGTGCAGACCACAGGTACCATCCATGTGAATTGTGGCAAAGAAATGCGTTAAAAAGTGCAAACCACCGGGACCATCCGTGTACTTTACTCAAAAAAGACATACGGTATTTGACTTCTTTAACTTACAACACCAATGACGGAAGGAAGCCACCCTTTGTATAACGCGCGTGGACCTTCTTCACGCAGCACGGTTGCAAGAGCATGCGCGATTCCTCGATATTGGCTTGGAGATTTATCAGTCTGTAAACATTAAAATATTTGTAATAACTGAGCCTACTAAAAACTTGTAAAACTATTGTACACATTTAATATCTTAAAAATCTTGAAGAATACCTGCACAGTAAGCCGACCACGAACCAAGTCCATCGGGTAGGTGGCTGACATGGCGATAATTCCAGCACATGCACCAGCTCCAAGGCGTAAGACAGGGGTGAGTTCAGCATCCTCTGAAAGAAAAATATAAATATTATCATTCTTATAGGCTCATGTGCGAACATGTATTTTGTCAACTCAGAGAATTAAGATTAAAATGTCATTTTCGTCCCTGAGGTTTGGCCATTTTTGCGACTTTCGTCCAAAAGTTTGTTTTTCTGCATCTGGATCCAAAAGGTTTGAAATCTTGTCATTTTCATCCAACTCGTTAACTCCATCCATTTTTAACGTTAAGTCAGGGGTATATTAGTCTTTTTAGACAATTTTGCGATGATTAAAGGGTTTGGCTGGGGAGAAAGTCAACAGAGGTGGATCTTTATTTCTTAATAGTGTTTTTTTTATTTTAATAAAATGTCTAAAAAGACAGAAATACCCCTCATTTAACAGAAAAAAATGGATGTGGTTAACGAGTTGGATGAAAATGGCAAGATTTCAAACCTTTTGGATCCAAATGCGGAAAAACAAACATTTGGACAAAAGTCCCAAAAGTAGCCAAACCTCAGGGACGAAAATGGCATTTTACTCGAGAATCGATGATGTGAGATAATAGAAAAGATTAAACTGTCGTACCATTTCCAGGTTGCTGTCGGTAGAACCACAAGATTCCCCTGTTTATCACAATGAATCAAAGTTAGTCGATATATATAATAACTGTAAAAAAAAAAACAGAAAAACCCGACTAATATGTAAAGATATATGTCCAATTTTAGCGTTATTTGATTCACTTTCATTTTCTATAATTCCACAACTTCACATACAATATGAAGTTAGATTATATTATATATTCCTAATACAAAACTGCATTACAATCTAAGAAAATGAATTATGTAATAAAGTAATCAGTTACCAGAACCCAAAAAACAGTAATAATGTAAAAAGGTCACATACTTTGATGCTTCTTCATAGCTAAAGAACTTGACAGCAGAGTTTGGGACAATACGAGCACAATTAGTGCCATTTCCTTTGAAAAGTCCACGAAAACCCTCTGTCCTCCATATATATTTCAACCCCTGAATGGTACCATTATATTTGATTGCATGAGGATTTTGAACCTGAAAATAAATTCCTCCAAAATGAGTTAATGACCAAAAAAGTCAACTTTTCATCATATTTCAGTAAGAAAGAACCATTGTTAGGCCATTTTGAAAAGAAAAAAAAAAGACAGAATTTATCTACTTGTCCATTAAAACAAAAGAAAACATAAAGATAGATGATCAACCTGGAGCAAGATTTTCAGTCGTTCCAGAGGAGCAACAGCGGTTCTTGATCTGCAACAAAACACAACCAAATAAACAAACAGCTTGTTATAAACAAAAGAGCTAAATAATGAAGGCTGTGAGGATAACCTTTCGGAAGAAAAAGAGTACAACACATAACTCCTTTAGGCCAAAACTTATGAAGAAATTTAGAGGTTCTTTCCTAAAACTTATGATTAGTTAATTGCACACAAACACAAGCTAGTACGATCGAAGTAGAGTAGATCAAACAGATGTATTGTACAAGAACACTTTTTAACCACACGGTCACGTTTCGTTCTTGCCTGTTCTACCCAACTCTTCTACCATAGAAGCAGTGGACTTCTTTACAAATAAATCTCATCACTATATATGACAAACAGAGTAATTACACATAACCGGCTTTCAAACAACAAAATCAATCTCTTCACTGATAGATTCCTGCTAACTAAACCTATTTTCCAATACTAGAATGACCAAACCCTAGCTAAAATTCAGCTCTCACTCTCAGCATCAAGCCAATAATTTTTACAATTAGTCACTTTCTATAAACAAAAACAAAATTTCTTCAATAACATCAAGTAAACTAATCAATCTAACAGAGATCATTCAACCGTACATAATCACAATCTCAAAACAAACATATCTACACAACAAAACTAATCAAAACAGATCATAAATCGAATTAACAAAAAGAAACAACAAAATAACAGAATTGAAAGCACTAACACTCCTCCGGCGACACCTCCGGCGACGAGAGACTTGCAGATGGAGAGTAAAGCGTGGCGGCTGGGAGCCTTGACACCTTCACTAGCGATCTTCGCTTCTTCAGCGAGATTAGCGATCGTAGCGCTGGTTTTACCTACCACATCCTCTGACGCCATGTGAGCGGCCTAAACCCTAGAAATCGAAAGTGTGAATTGAGGCAGAACCCTAACTGTAATTAAATAAAGATCCGCCGTTGTTATACCTCCTCCGGCGATCTCAGTGTGTGTGTATAATAATAATAAATAAAAAGGATATAAAATAAGAATAAAAATAAATAGAGCGAAATGAGAAAAAGAATAACTAAATAAGGGAGTTTGTGAAAGGGTACGCGCGCGCGTAGTGGGTTATTTATATTTATGGTGTATAATAAGCGTCCCTATGACATTTCTTTTAACCCCAAAGGATGCCCCAAGTTCAAGTCGAAGGTTCACTATTTGTATTTTATGCAGGGTAATTTAACGCCTCAGCGAGTGTGGTCGGCTACACCCCTTAAAAAAATATTTTTTAGTGTTAATTTTTCGGTAAAATTTTGATCGCACTCCTTAGAATTTTTCACCCGCACCCTTTGGAAATTTCAATCGCCCCCCTTAGACAAAAAAATTCATATATTTAATTTATAAAAAAAATTGTAATAAAACTGTTTTTTATAAAAATATAACCTAAACACTAACTTTTATAATAATATAACATCATTTATAAGTTTGTAACCCACTCATTAAACCATTTAGCCCTACCCAAGCCCACTTAACCCAACCCAACAAAATTTGAACTATAATAAAATAACCCAACCCAAACTGCCCTTCCTATTCTGTTTCATCCGCTCTCTCGCGTGACCTCGTCTGCCTCTACGATCTTCTTGCCCAACGACGCAACAGCCAACAACAGCCATCCAACTCCAATTTCTTGCCGGAAATCGCAAACATCCGGCCACCAAACTCAACGGAATCCAAACAATACAAGGTACCTACGTTTTTTAATGTTATTGTTGTTTTATGTTGTTTTTTTATAAGAAATAGAGTTATAGAGATGATAAAATTTTTTTTGAAATTTTATGTATTTTGATGTTTTTTGGTTGTTCCAGACTTTAACAGGGTGATTTTGTTGTTTAGATGAGTTTTTGATTGTTACAACTTAAAAGACATAAGTAATCGACAATTACTAGGTCTTGAAAAGAAAATTGAAAATTTTGGAGCGATAACTTATGGAGCGATTCATATGTTTACTACTTTAGTGTTGTTTTATGAACTTATGGATCGAGTTATATGTTTGGATAGATTTATAAATTGAAAAGTGGCTCTAGATGATGTTTTGGAAAGATTTCAAAAAATGAAAACCCATACGTCGACATTTTAAATATGTTTGTAACGGCGTTTGGCGTATTTTTATGATTATATAACTTTTAGCTTGATGTACTTTTGTTTTTTACATGACCGACCTGAACCGATCGGATCCGACTCGATATGAACCGAATTTTTTTTATATACCTATGGGCCTAAAATCTTTAAAAATTTTCCGCACCCCTATGAAAAAATTCATAGGTCCGCCACTGATTTTATGAAAGAGTTTTTGAATTTAGATATAGGTAGAATTATCAGGATTTCGGTTTTTGTCGATATCGGTTAAGTTGGATTTGATGTTCAGTATAGGAACCGAAAGAGAAAATAAAAATGGTTAGTGACACATGTGTTACATCAATTGAAAACGTTGAACATGAAAACTAGTACAAGTTCCAGTAATACGTAATATTGGTATCGGGTCGGTTAGTCACAATACAGTTGTTATTGATGATTACCAAAAAAAATTAATCTGCTTTGAATGTAACTTTGTTTTTAACAAAATGTATATAGATGACTGTCGAGGAAAAAAACTAAAAAGACATGTGTATTTTGTTTTTTAATAAAAGTTAATGAACGCAAGTTGTTAATATAAAAATTAAATCAAAAATAAATATGTTAAAGACATATATTATCTAAAGTATAATATGTTAAAGATGTGCATTATCTAAAGTATAAGAGTGCTATTGAATATAATAATATTGTTATACATTATCATTGTATATCATTATTTATATCCCATCATCCTGGATATGTTTTTTAGTGGCGACGCTTGCTCCTACTTTACAATACCAATAATTCTAAATATTCACTCTTGCCTATGATTGAACCTAGAAGCTCTCCTCTAAGACACTTATGTCTCTACCAAGTGAGCTATCCCTACATTGGGTCATTGTTCTTAATATGTATAGTAGAGTGTATTAATACAATTAACATTTTCTATGATGATTGGATTTAAAAGTTAAACGGTTATATTAAATTATAATTTTGGTTTAGGCGTTATTAGAATCCCATTTTCGATTTGATTGTTTGTTGAAGAGGTTTTTTTTTTTTTTTTTTTTTTTGTAATTGATAAACTTGTCTAGTAGTTTCATATTAAGAGTGAATCACTTTTTTGGATTATGTTGAGGAGTAAATGCATGTACTTTTCGTACTCAATGCTCCATATAAGTTTGATGAGAGGTGGAGATTGGGTTTCATACTTTGGTACCACATTAGATCACACCATATTATTATGTATGTGTTGGTTGGACCCTAGTAAGATTGAGTTGTAAATAGATGTAAGGTGTGGAGAGAGGTACTTGTTTCTTCTAAGAATATGATGCTTGCTTGACCACTACCTTGAGGCATGAGTGGTGATGCAGGACTAACAAAAAAGTAACAACCGACATGGACATGGGTACAAACAAACACTAGTTGTGTGATTGGGGTGAATATGCCCCTATGATGAGACTTGGCCCCATGAGTTTGGTGTTGAAGGGTCAAAAGCAACTCACAAACAACATATACTTATCCTTCTAGCAACATAAGACTAAGACATATGCATCTTGTTCTTCTTCGATTGATTATTCGTCTACCTCGTCAGCATTATAGGGTAAATAGATTTGGGTCGCACCCTTTAGGGTGTAATCATCGTGTATGTTTTTTACAACGATTTTAGTTAGGTGATGGTATGTTGTAAATAACTAAATATACATGGTTATGTGGCTAATGGTTATATTTTGTGTTGTTCCTATACCCAACCATTAATGTGCTCGTCAACATAGTGAAACTTGACATATGGCATTTCACATTTGTACCATATTTTTTTCCGAACCAGATAGATATCTGGTTCTTTCTCATTAAAATGTCAAAACAACAAATTACAAACAAATGTCATGTAACAGGCAACGAGTTGCGCCGCAACCCTCTTTTATCGTCCATCCATTGTCCTATGGTGGAAATAATAAAAGAGGTGAGGGCCCATCATACATGAAAAATACGTCGGTATGTTTGATTACTTGTAAAAATGTATTTATTTGTATTAATAAGAACCATGCAACTGTTTTATCTAGAATTTGAGATCTCTATCATTGGTTTTGAAGTTATCGCCATGTCACTTTCGATGTGGAAGTTCTAGTTTTGTATTTCTTGTCGTCCCAACCAACTTTTCAACTATCATATATGATATTTTTATAAAGTTTGAAAATATAAAAAGTTGCGTTTGAACTAATATAAAAGTATACATACACGTATGAATAAACATTTAAAATTCAAACTTGAAGAAATCTTTATCATGTTGTAAAGATTACATCATATGGTGGACTCTTTGCTCAAGTAACATTTTATACAAGTGGTGTCAATGATTAATTGGTTAAGGGATTTTGAATTAAGAAGTTGATGTGTTGAATTGGTGAATCTGGATAAGATTTATATATGTGTTTGTTTTGTGTCATGTTTCGAGTCGTTTATCTATGTTTATTTGTAAATATGAATAATATATAGTGACTTAAGAACAATTTAAACGACTATTTAATGGGTTTTTTGTAATTGGTTTTTTAATTATGGTTGTTTCATATTCTCTCATTCCAATTAACAAACCTCGTTAAAGGAATCGAATGGAAACGACCGAAAAACAGGTAATTAGCTAATGAATTAGTGTATAGGCATTATAGCCTAGTGGAGACTGATATGATCGGGTAGTTCCGCTGGTGGCACGATAACACTCCAGTGGTCCGTCAGTGATCCAAATTTTCCGTTAAAAAAAAAAAGCTAATGAATAATTTTTTGGATATGAAGAGTTTCAAAAAGATAAGTTCATTGCACCTATAAATAGAAATGGGGAATTAGATATCAAACTTTAAATTTTACCACTTTTTAATAGTGTTTGGGTTATTAAACAGATATGCTCAAGTCAAGGTGCTTAATAAACGGGTTATGTTAGCCTACCCAAAATTAATTATTTTTGCATCGCGTGTTGTGGCATGTTAAAAATTGTTGCACCTTTCACCAGAAAACCAATTTTAAGTAACAAATTATCTATATACTACTTTATTAAGTAAACTAGGTTTTCTACCCTTATGGTAATTTTACATTGTTTACACATTTTGAAACAACATGTACAAGAGAGCCAAGCTATTTTAGAGAGGGTAAACTTGCACATTGTCCAAAAGTTTAAGACATTTTAGGGACATTTTAGGGATTTTGACACCTTTGTTTAAGGATAAATTTGTCTTTTTGGCACTATAGAATATGAGTATAAAGTCTTGAATTAATGAGCTTAATAAATCATTTAAAGTCTTCGTTATTAATAAATCATTAAGACACTTTAGGGGCATTTAATGTCTTTTGGCACTATAGAATACGAGGGCGGCAGGTCAGGAAACAAGCGGCTGTGACACCGACTCTGGTGCATGCAGGTGCTGGTCTAAGTAACACATCGCATGCTTTAACGTCAACATTTGAAATGAACATTATAATTGAATCTGATATAAGTTGGGACACCCGCCGCAACGCGCGGGCATTCCCACTATACGTAATAGTAGATACACAGTTTTTGAGTAAATTATTTATTATCTATAATTACTTATTAAGCAAACTGGGTTTTTTACCTTTTTGGTAATTTTACCATGTGTGCAAGTTTTGAGGCTACATGTACAAGAGAGCCAAACCATTTTAGAGGGTGTAAAATTGCACATTATTTAAAGATTTAAAACAATTTAGAGGCATTTTAGGAATTTTGACATCTTAGTAACCTATAATTAAAATGACATGTGAAGAGTCTAAATTAATTAATCTATAATACATTATACATTGGAGGAAGGATAGCTAGAATAGTAAATGCCATAAGAAAGGGTCTTGAATTGTTCTAAAAAGCCATCGAAGTGACATTTATCCTCTATTCAATTAAATAAATGTCAATTGAATGTTAGTAACTGTCAAACCATTCATCATCCAAACGTACAAAAACAAAGACTACATCTATAATACTATATAAATCATATCAAATGTACTGAAATGTAATTTAACCATGCGTACAAAAAAGTTTAAGGTATTTGAGAGAGATAAAATAGTAAATAGCTTAAAATTTTAAGACACTATAGGAATATAATGGTAAATTTATCTATACATTTTTTTTATTTCAATTCCATGTTTGCCCTTGTCTCTTCCTTATCTTTAACATCTGAATCTAGAATCCCAATTTAATGCGGAAACCGTAGAGCTTTCTATCAGTTTCATCCATTTCATTGTTATATTCAACTCCCTCTCTCTATACCAACATCGTTGATAAACAAATCCAAATGCAAAAGCGATCAATTGTTGGGGAATTTTTAGAAAACGGATGATCAGAGAGGCGTGTAATCACTCTCAGATCAAATTATTTCGGTGGTTCACCCAAATAATTCAATCGGATACAACTCTGATTTCGAGAAATTGAACCTGAGTATGTGTTTTGCGTGAATTGATTGAACCAGAGAATTGTGATCAAAAACTGTGTTTACGAGTTTGGGGGTGTTTGCAGATAACTGCCTCTGGCAGTTATCTTCTAATTTTAATTAAAATTGCATTAAAACATGCCTTAATTTTTGTCTAAAAAATTAGGACGATTTTCCACAAAATATTTTTTCTAAGGCATTTTCCATAAAGCAATTTAATTAAAATAAAATTTTTCCAAGCAGCCAGGGGCTCTGCCCCTTGGACCCCGCCAGGGGCGCTGCCCCCGGACCCCCGCCAAGGGGGCGCTGCCCCCTTGGAACCCCCGTAGGGTACGGGCTCCGTCCGTACACTCCGAATAATAATAACTCAAACAAGCGTGCACTCCCGCACCTCCTAACTTGCTTGATGTGTATTATTATTCGCTTTGATCACCAAGTCAATCCCCCGATTACACTAAAATATCTAACATTCCTCCCCCATTTTAGCGTAATCCTTGATTAACTTGAACAAATTCACAACAATCAAACTTATGCATAAATGAAATATCGCGACGATTGAATTTCATATTAGTATATTACACATTCCAAATATTCGAATATAGGGGTGTCGCTAAGGATTGAACCCTTTCTATTCAGTGAATACATGAAGATAATATACACACAAGTTTACATACTCTAATGTTCTTTCTTGACACTATTTTTACTAGCCTGTGTCCCATCCTTCAATGAACATATCAAAGCCAAGTCCTAGCTTCTTGAAGCGGCTAAACTTCATGCTCATATAGGTAGTTCTTTATTCTTGCACCTGCATATGCAATTTTTCAAAGAAGTAAACCTTCAACCTCCTTTAACTTGCAGGTCTGAACACATACCTTGGGATGATGCTACTAATGTGTTCCAATTTCTAGATGTTAAGCTTTCCACATTGAATTCAGCACCTAACGTCATATTAGGTGGGAATTGGGTATCTTAACACGAGAAATCTCAGGTGGACTTTAATCCCATCCCTACAGCCGCCTTGTGCACAATATCTCTACATAACTCTTTGGTTAAGTGGTCGGCTAAATTCTGTTGAGTTCTCACAAACTCCAGCGATATCACCCCTTGCGTGATGAGCTCACGAATCATGCTGTGTCTAACACCTAAGTGTCTAGACTTCCCATTATACACTTGGCTATATGCCTTAGCCAAGGTAGCAACACTATCACATCTAATAGATATAGGTGATATAGGTTTAGGCCACAATGGAATTTCATAAATCAAGTTTCTTAGCCACTCAGCTTCTTTGCCAGCTGCGGCTAATGCTACAAACTCAGACTCCATTGTTGAATCAGTTATGCAAGTCTGTTTCTTAGATGCCCAAGATATGGCACCTCCTCCGAGCAGAAAAGTCCATCCACTCGTGGAAGAATGATCTTCCTTGTTTTTAATCCAGCTTGCATCCGAATAACCTTCTAAAACCGAAGAAAATCCAGTATACGTCAAACCATATTTCATGGTTCCTTTCAAGTACCTAAATACTCGATTCATTGCTTGCCAATGACTTGCACCTGGATTGCTAGTATACCTACTAAGCTTTCCAACAGCATAAGCTATATCCGGTCTAGTGCTAATCATGGCGTACATGAGAGATCCAATGGCCCTTGAATATTCAAGTTGGCTTATAGCTACACCTTCATTAGGTGAGAGCTTAAAAGCAGGATCCATTGGAGTGCTAACCGGAGAACTATCATGAAAATTAAACTTTTTCAATATCTTCTCAATATAATGAGATTGAGAGATAGATATGCCATTGTTCTCCCTTTTGATCCTTATACCAAGGATCACTTCCGCCTCCCCCAAGTCTTTCATATCAAAACAAGATGACAAAAATTTCTTTGTTTTATCAACTTGATCCTGGTCAGTACCGAAGATCAACATGTCATCTACATATAGACAAATTATGACTCCTTTCCTAGGATCATCAAATTTGCTATATACACACTTGTCTGCTTGGTTTAATACAAAACCATTAGACAATACCACTTCATCAAACTTTTGATGCCACTGTTTTGATGCGTGCTTTAAGCCATATAATGACTTAACTAGCTTACACACCTTATGCTCATTGCCAGGCATAACAAAACCCTCTGGTTGTTTCATATATATCTCCTCATCCAAATCACCATTAAGGAAAGCAGTTTTCACATCCATTTGGTGAATTACAAGATTGTGTATTGCAACCAACAATCTAATAGTGGATATTCTTGCTACAGGAGCATATGTATCAAAGTAGTCAATTCCTTCTTTTTGTCTAAAGCCTTGGATAACCAATCGGGCTTTAAACTTTTCAATTGAACCATCTACTTTCATCTTCTTCTTGAAGATCCATTTACAGCCAAGTGGCTTACACCCAGGGGGTAGATCAGACAGTTTCCAAGTATTATTCTGCATAATAGAATCCATCTCATCATTTATAGCTTCTTTCCAGAAAGCTACATCTCGAGATGCCATGGCTTCACTATAGGTTTTAGGATCTTCCTCAATATTGAAGCAATATTGATATTGAATTTTAATTTCATCTCTAGATCCTTCAACCAAATATAGCTGAAAATCATCACCAAATGATTTAGCTTTTCTTGCTCTACCACTCCTCCTAAGTTCCGGAGGAGTATCAATCACTTGATCAGCCACGTGAGAGTTACTAGAGCTTGGAACCATGTCTCTAGGCCTAGGCATTGAAGAGAATCTATTCTCATCATACTCTGCAGTTCCTGCCTCAATAATCGTATGCACTGACACGTAGTCATTTGGTTCTATAACATAGAACCTATGAGCAAATGAATGCTCCGCATACCCAATGAAAATGCAGTCTATACCTCTTTCCCCTATGTTTCTTATCTTAGGATCAGTGAGCCTCACCACGGCTCTACAACCCCAAACTCTCAGCTTATGCAGCTCAGGTGGTTTTTTATACCAAAGCTCAAAAGGGGTGTTCTTGTTCCTTTTATTTGGAACCCTATTTAGCAAATAGCAGGCTGTCAACATAGCCTCACCCCAAAAGCCCTCACTTAGTCCCGAATAGGACAACATGGTATTAACCATTTCCTTTAAAGTCCTATTTTTCCTTTCCGCCACACCATTTTGTTCCGGTGTGTAAGGAGCTGTGGTATGGTGTATTATTCCAGTAGATTGGAAATACACCGGATCAAAATACTCACCACCTCTGTCCGTATGTAGGGTTTTGATCAACCCACTCCGATGAAGCTCTACTTCTTGTTTATAAATCTTAAACTTTTCAAGAGCTTCATCCTTAGCATGCAACAAATAAACGTAACAAAATCTAGTAGCATCATCTATAAATGTTACTACATACTTTTTATTACCTAGAGATGGTGTAGCATGAAAATCACATAGATCACTATGTATCAAATCTAACACTTTAGTTTCCCTATGAACATGTTGCATGAAAGGCTTTTTTGTTATCTTATTCAACTTGCAAACATGGCATTTATCATTGTTTATGTTAATAGGCGGAATTAAGCTCATTTTAGACATTTCTTTAACTCTTTTATAATGTACATGTCCTAGTCTAGCATGCCATAATTCCGATTCAGTCAAGTTGTTTCTACTACTAGTTGAAGCTATGCAATTTGCATTACTAGTTGAAGCAACACAAACAGATTCATTCATAAACGAAACATCAACATTCAACATAAACATACCATTACATAGATAACCAAAACCAACAAAGGTACCATGTCTTGACAAGATATACTTGTCACTTTCCAATACTTGTTTGTACCCACAATTATTCAACACAATGCCACTTAACAGATTCTTTCGAATTCCGGGCACATACAAAACATTGTTCAAAAGTAAACATTTTCCAGAAGTAAAAACAAGATTCACAGTTCATATTCCCTTGATTGGTTCAGTTGCAACGTTCCCCATCTTGATGATAGATCCGTCTTCGATTGGTTGAAAGTCTTTAAACCAACGAAGATCCTTGCATACATGACTCATTGCACCTGAATCAACCCACCAAGCAATGTCATCATCCTGCACATAAAATGCCTCAGAAATTAGTGACACATAATTCTGAACCGAATTATCAAATTGTACTAAATTCTGACCTTGCTTGCCCGGGTCCTTGGACCCGCTAGAACCATCCTCATTCTTGTTCTTTGAACCGGACTTCTTGTTATTCTTCATCATTTTACAGTCCCTCTTAAAGTGACCAACCTTACCACATTTCCAGCAAGGGTAATTCGGCTTTTTGTTTGAACCCGAATTGGTGTTTCCTTGAAACTTTCGTTTCCTTTTGAACTTACTGTTTCCTTTGGATGATTCACCAGTTTCAACCATGTTCACAGAACTTGAACCAGCCCGTTTCTTATCATCATTGACCAACACATTTTCCTGTGCTCTCAAGCCTTCTTCAATTCTGAAGTGGCTTCCAAGTTCAACCAAAGTTAACTCTCCTTTCTGATGTTTCAGATTATGTTTAACATCTCTCCAGGAAGGAGGTAACTTGTCAATGATACTCGAAACAGAGATGGATTCATCCATCTTCATATCATGTTGGGCAAACTGCCTCAGAATTCGTAACAATTCATGATATTGTTCCATCACAGGCCGTTCATCAACCATTCTGTAATTATTGAAATTACTGACAAGAAACTTCTTACTAGAAGAATCTTCTGCCATGTATTTGGCTTCCAACGTGTCCCACAGTAACTTTGCAGTTTCAACATTTTGATAAACATCAAATAAGGGATCAGACATACCGTTCAGGATGTGGCCAAGACATATATAATTGTCGTTCTCCCACTTCGACCTCTTCCTGATTTGCTCCAGATTGCCCTCCTCCTGTATTTCCGGGATTGGAGTAGTCAACACGTACACAACCTTCAACGAAGTCAGAAGAAAGTGCATCTTCTTCTACCATCTTCGGAAGTCCACCCCTTCGAACTTCTCCAGTTTGTTCTCCTTGATTGTCATATCCTTCATGGATCCGCTTGCCATCTTCACAGAAAATAATTTGATCTTTGTTGGGGAATTTTTAGAAAACGGATGATCAGAGAGGCGTGTAATCACTCTCAGATCAAATTATTTCGGTGGTTCACCCGAATAATTCAATCGGATACAACTCTGATTTCGAGAAATTGAACTTGAGTATGTGTTTTGCGTGAATTGATTGAACCAGAGAATTGTGATAAAAAACTGTGTTTACGAGTTTGGGGGTGTTTGCAGATAACTGCCTCTGGCAGTTATCTTCTAATTTTAATTAAAACTGCATTAAAACATGCCTTAATTTTTGTCTAAAAAATTAGGACGATTTTCCACAAAATATTTTTTCTAAGGCATTTTCCATAAAGCAATTTAATTAAAATAAAATTTTTCCAAGCAGCCAGGGGCTCTGCCCCTTGGACCCCGCCAGGGCTGCCGCCCCTTGGACCCTGCTCCCAGGGGCGCTGCCCCCTTGGAACCCCCGTAGGGTACGGGCTCCGCCCGTACACTCCGAATAATAATAACTCAAACAAGCGTGCACTCCCGCACCTCCTAACTTGCTTGATGTGTATTATTATTCGCTTTGATCACCAAGTCAATCCCCCGATTACACTAAAATATCTAACATCAATCATCCCCTTATTTTATGGGTTTCGCTGAGCAGATGGAAAGAGCAATCGAGAGAAAAAGAGTCCTGCTACAGCACCTTCGTCTGTTTTACATTTGTGTTGGCTTTTGGATACCTTATTGGATGGTATGATATTGTTGTTTTATTGTTTGATTTGAGATTTTTGATGTTGTGACTTAAATTTAAGTAATTAGGGGTTCCTTTCATTTGATCGGACCAACTGATCGAACCACGCACCGACATAAACCGAGGTGCTCAGGCAGGGGAGATGATGGGAGCATGAGATGTGGTAGTTCGGGTAGATGTCACTGCAAGAAGAGGTTAATGTCTTTGCTTTTTTATTTGTGTTTTATGATCTTTACCTATAAATGATTTTATGTTGGTGTTTGGTTGTACTTTTGCGACTTGAAGAAGTCACAAATATTAGTTGGTAATCAGCGCGTTTAGCATTCGGATAAACAAATTGTATGCTTATTGTTGAATAATTAGTTTCATACGAAGCTGCAACATAATTGATTAAGGGGAACGTTAAATGATTTATTTACCTCTAATGTCCCAATTTGCACACTTTTGCTTATTTTGTGTGGTCATTTTTATCTATACTGATTAGTGACACTCAAATAACCATTTAACTTATATAACTGATTCTTATTAGTTGTGGAGCAAACACATACTTGCTTTCTTGAATCTGGTTGCCTAGCTGGTTGAAAAGTCCTTTTTAACAAATGTTCTTTTTTATTTCATTTGAACTCTTTATGCAGTCGTTCAAACACAATATTTACAATCACATTAGAACAAATGAGCAAGCCAAATTCAGATGATTCTATGTGTGATGAATATCTTTGTGCCAAGTTGTATTTAGTTGATCTTGCTAGATCAGAATGAGCTAAAAGAATGGGTTCTGATGGCATGCACTTCAAAGAAGGCAGGTAAAGATGGTACTTATGAATGGATTGTGCTTTATCTCAAACGGGTTAAATAAAAATAACTTGAAGGTTAACGGATTCACGTGTCAAACATGCTGAAAGTTGCCCGAAGTCTATTTTCTCATACTAAAAAATTATATGTTCCGTCCCGAATCAATTTAGATCCGTTACTAAATCCACTCGACCCGTCAATAAATCCGCTCGACCCGCCAATCTTACATGTAGTCATTATCTATGTTTAATATTGCTAATGAGCAAACGTATCTGATAACTTACATTTTTTTAATATGAGTTCATATTAACAAGGGTCTTCTTTCGCTTGGAAATGTCATTAGTGCCCTTGGTGATGAGAAAAACGGAAAGAAGGGGCTCATATACTCGGCTCTTACAGGTTGGGCATGCTATCATCTAAATTCATATAGACCGCATCTAGATTCTTTCTCTCGGTTAACCGATGTATTTCCAAACTTGCAGCACTCACTTGGTGGTCAAAACGTAACCGTTATGATAGGTAACATCTCTTATTCTCTTGTTTTGATTGTAAAAGGATGTTTGGATTCTTTGATTCACCGGTGGTTACCTGTGTGTGTATAATTTGTTGATTTAGGAAGCTTCACAATTTAGGTGCTGATCATACATAGATACCAAGCTAAATTGGCTTAGTGATGGTACAGTTTAAGTTTTATAGCTTGATTTTTTAATATCAAATTACGCCGGTTTACAGTTTGTATCTGTTCCATCCGTTGCAGACTTGCAGAGCACTGAATGACTGCTAGATTGTATATCTTAATAAGAAATTGTAATAATTTTGCATTCAGTGGTTGAAACAAAGCATGCTTCATGTATCTGTAAGACATGTATAGGGGATTACTCTTTTTGCACTCTGCACTTAAATAAATAGAAAAAAATTATGATTATTGAATCCGAGAAGTTAAAACAATCTTCGTCTTAATTTGGTTTCCCAACAACAACGTGGCGACAAAAAAGATGCACCCGCCGCAACGCGTGGGTTTTTCCACTAGTATCTGTATGTAAGGTCTACTATATTTAACTTTCCATTTTCTCGTTCCCCACATTTCTATTTCGCTCTCAACATTGTAATCAAACAATTTTAAGGGTTTCCTCATATGGACGTTTATGTGTGTATGCAAATACAAATCACGTGCGTATTTACCAATACAATCTTGAAATTAATGAGTTATAAGTCGTGGATGTGTTTTTTAGGTCGATTTGTTGGGTTTGAAACGAACTTTATCTAATGAATGAAGCAATGTTTGAGTGTTTGGTAGTTTGGAAGCATGATTTGTGCATATTATTACATCTAATGATTGTGTCGATGTTTAGTGGTGGTGTATTGGTTTGAGTGATCTTTATGGTCTTCGATAGGGATGAGCTCGGTACTGAAAATACCGATTCTAAAAATACCCAAAAGTGGGTACCGGTAGCAAAAATGTTCGGTATGGTACCAAACCGAATATACCCCCTCGAAAACACCAAAAATTGGATACCGAAATTTGATCGGTATGGTACTAATCAGTACCACCGAAATGCTAATTTCAAGTCCTTGGCTTCCAATTTTTTTTTTTAATTACGCATGTAAAGACGTAAAGTATCATGTATATGTTTTTCAAAGGCAGGCCAATGTCCGTGACTCCGTTCTAAACGTAGGCCTATGTATTTATGTATTGGACTATGTAACCCAGATGGCCCCTTAATCTTTGGGCCTATTGGTGATGGGCTGATGGCCTATGCATGTTGTATGCTGGTTTGACAGACCTATTATAAGAGTTTACTGTTTACTACTTACTACTTAACAGGGTTACTGGTTATATGACCCCGCGTGTTGCGACAATAAGTTGATTGTATTAGTTCGTTTTATTACAGTATCAACGCTTTATATAGTGACAAAAAGAGATAACGCAACATACGTAACTTTGTATAAGAAAAACGAAACGTAAGCGGCGTTGATAACCTTTATAGCTTAAAGTGCAAAGGGCGTAGGTAACTTTATTAAAATTCAGATGATGTAGTGTAAATTTGTTAAAAAAACAAAATTATATTTTATTAAAATTGTGGGATCGTATAAAAATTTATTAAAATTAAGAGGATGTAAATGAAATTATGAAGTAAAAGACAAGTTATTTACTACTCTCAACACATAAGAAGCAAAGGTTGTACTCTATGCGTATAAAATTGTAAATCACTATTAACAAAAGTTGATAATTGTATGTTAGTTAATTAATTAATTAATTAGGGGTATACATACTTTGGTTTAAAACCGTGAAATCATGCAAACTTGTTACTGGTTTGGTTTCATGGTTAATATTTTTCATAAACTTTTGGTCAGTCAATTAAAAAAAATCCAATTATAATAAACGGTTTGGTTTACGGTTTGTATACAAAGCTGGTCGTATAAAACTGAACCAGACCGGACCATAAATTTTTGTATAGTTTAGTTTTTTTAAATATTTTTAATATTACATAAATTTAACTATTTATACTTATGACGACCTCGCTCCCATTTTTTTTACAAGTGTTTCTACTAGTAACTTATGCGATAATTAAAGGTTATAATATACACAACGTCTTCTACAAATGAAATGAAAGAAATGGTTTTGGCTTTTTTATTGAATGTCACGAGCTTTACTTTTATAATTTTTTATATGTGAACTAAAAGGTAGCTGCTTCTGTATATATATATAAAAAAAAAGTAAATTGTCAAAATCGTTCCTGAGTTTTGTATATTTTTGTCAGTTTCATACAAAACAACTTTTTTTGTACCATATTGTCTTTCACCTTTAGTATTTTTTGTCATTTTAATCCAAACGTCTAATTTACTTTATTTTTTTTGTCAGAAATTTGGATGAAAATGATAAAAACTCCCAAATCTCATGGACGATTTTGGCAAATGAGTTAGGGACTGTTTGTTTACCTCTTAATGAGACTCTTAATGGTTCAGACCTCTTACTGGTTCAGCACTTAATGGTTCAGACTGTTTGTTTCGTGAGCAGATGTCTGAATGGTTCAGACATTTGCCTCTGAATGGTTAAGTATTATACAGAGTCTGAATGATTAAGACCTCAAATCTGAATTGGTCAGACATTTGTCTCTGAAGTGTTAAGCATTATACAGACTCTTAATGGTTCAAACCTCTTACTGGTTCAAACCTCTTACTGGTTCAGCACTTAATGGTTCAGACCTCTTACCGGTTCACCCCTTAACCATTCAGAAGTTGCCAAACAGCCCCTTAGACGTTTGAGTGAAAATAGCAAAAAATTCAAAAAATGAAGGGCAATATAGTTAAAAAAAGTTGTTTTGAATGAAACTGTCAAACATTCCCAAACCTAAAGACGATTTTAGCAATTTACTAAAAAAAAGATTTATTCATTACATGTATCTGGAAGTTTGAATTAAAATGAGAATTCATGTGTTTGCCTTATTTTGCTTTGATCTAAACTTACTTTTATCTGATTCATATCACTTAATATTCTTTGTATTGAAATCTGTTTAAGTTTTATTTGTTGCCAATCGAATTCGAACTCAATTTCTTTTAGGTGAGTAGGTCAACACTGAAACTTATTCCGTTTTTTTTCCCTTTGGAACTTTATTATTAATCACGAGTGTGAGTGTGAATGTGAGTGTGAGTGCCACAACCTTATCAATAAATATAGAATGATCAATGGTCCCAACACATAACTTAGACTTCTCAAGCAAAATCCACTATTTATTTGATCGGACCTACACATAACGAATTCCCAACAAATCATAAGAATCCATAAAATTGATGATGCCTTTATTGAACATAGACCACCATCCATCCACCATTTTCACCTTCAAATCTCTATGCAAATCAAAACCTTAAATTCAAGATCGACTCCTATTGTAAATGCTTTCGTTGGAGGTGTGGTTGATCTATTAATTGTGAACGAGGGCATGAGATTGAGGATAACTAAAGAGTATATAGTTTACATATCTTCTTCTTATATATTTTTTTTAATTGAAAACATATATCCATTTGTTTGGATAATCATTTTACAAATGGATATATGTTTTCGATTAAAAAAAAATAT
This sequence comes from Helianthus tuberosus, assembly GCA_030545235.1. Lineage (NCBI taxonomy): Eukaryota > Viridiplantae > Streptophyta > Magnoliopsida > Asterales > Asteraceae > Helianthus > Helianthus tuberosus. The sequence goes on from CM060417.1 coordinate 187,555,983, forward strand.
ATGAGTAAAACTGATCATTTTACATTGACTTGGTCTTTTTTTAACCATATGTTGCATTGCAATTTGACTAGACAACATGCCAACAGGGGATTAGATCCGTAATTTATAAAATGAAACGACCAAAGGTGTATGATGTACATTTCATACATCCGAATTTTTTAAAAAAGAAACGACCAAAGGTGGTATGTTTCAAAATACTTAACTTATCTATTAAGTATTGAAAACTAACTTTAAGGTAGTGTTTGTTATGCAGGAATGAGAGGCGGAATGGAATGGGTCATTACGAGGGAATGAAGAAAGGGTGTTTGGTTGGTTAATGGAATGGAATCACCCATTCTATAACGCATTTCATTCCCTCAAAATCATTTCATCCACCCCATGTTTTTTTTTCATTCCATCCCCTCTTGCACCCTTCATTAACAACACCACAACCCACCACCTTCGCCACCACTCACTACCACCACCACCACCACCACCACCACCGACGCCTATCGCCGTTGCCACCCACTCGCCACCTCCGCGACCAACCACCACCGCCGCCAACAACCACCACCACCAACAACCACCGTCGTCGCCAACGCCACTCACCGCCACCAACCACTACCACCGTCGCCGCCACCACCAACCACTGCCGCTACCAACTTCCATCGACAGCCGTCGCCGCCACCCCCCGTCACCACCACTCATCATCGTCGCCGCCACCACCGATCGTTGCCACCACCTACAATCACTACCACCGACCACCACCACTCACCGCTGATTTTATTCCTTAATTTTCTTGCCTACCAAACAATATATGTTAATAATCATTCCCACATGGTAACCAAACGAGACATGTAATGGTAATGATCCAGTGCATTCCCTTGTTCATTTCATTACCTCGTCCATTCCATTTCCTCATCCATTCCATTGCCCCATACCAAACAGACCCTAATAGTAAACTTTTATTGATATAAATCTGGTCAACAACTTTTTAAGCAAAGTTTTTAGGGTAAATTACATTTTTCGTCCTTTATGTTTGTATCAGATTGTAGTGAATAACCTTTAACTTCAATAATTACAATCATAATCCTTTATTTGGATAACTCATTATGCATTTCGTCCTTTGCACTAACCAGGTTAAAAATTAGAGCTAAATTTAGTCACATGAGGGTATTATGGCCATTTCAAGCTTTTATTTTAAAGTGTTTTTTAATAAATAAAACCAAAAGGTCAACGGATATATAATTAGTTAATTACTACACCTTATTGGCTAATTTCATCCTCATTAAACACTCTCTCTCTCTAAAATAATATAACCGCTGCATAAGCCTGCCACCACCGCCACCTGATACATCACCACCACCATCATCATCGAAGCTACACCACCACCTTTCTCTTTCTCTCACTCTCACTCTCTCTCTAAACTCATAACATCACAACCTCAAATCTGGTTGGATTTCATCAAACTCTAGCCCCAAATCTGGTGGATTTCGATTCCGGCGAAGAGAGAGAAGTGATTTCAGATGGTAGATCAGACGGTTGTGAAGACAAATCTGATGGTTCTTGGCTGGAAAAAAAACGACGGTGGTCGTTGCCCATCAACTCAGCCGCCAACCACAAAACCCATTTTTCCATCTTTTCATATTCTTGTTTATTACACTTTTTTTTCATATCGGCGGTGGTTGTTGGTCGGAAAAAAAACGAGAGGGGAGGTGAAAATAGAAGAAAATTGGGGTAGGCCATGGTGGTTCGGCTGTTAGCGGTGGTGGGGGGTTTTTGGTGGCTGGATCCGGTGGTGGTGGGGTTGGATTCGGTGGTGGTGGGGTTGGATTTAGTGGTATTGGTGGTGGTTGAAGAGAGAGATAGGGAAAGGAGAGGGGGTAAGATAAATGAGAGAAAGATTTACGGTTTTATGTGTTATATGTAATTTATTACTTTTTTAAACAAATGAGTAAAATTACCGATCTATCCTCTTGTGCAAGTTACATGACCAGACTTAACTCAAAATTTTAACCTACTTAGTGCTAAAAGACGAAATGTGTAATGAGTTTTTCCAAATAAAGGATTGTGACTGTAATTATTAAAGTTAAAGGTTATCTACTGCAATCCGATACAAACATAAAGGACGAAAAATGTAATTTACCCAAGCTTTTTATATTTCTAACTTGGCTACCAAGGTTTTACATAATGTTTTTTTTTTTTTAATTTGGTCACCAAGGTTTTCCTTTTTCACTTTAAGCACATAACATTATTACCGGCATTAGTGTTATCGGAACTGGTATGTCGGCGTCGGTGATACCGGAATTCGTTTTTATAATTTTCGTTCAGGTTATTACTGCAATTCGTTTTTATAATTTTCGTTAATGTAAAACACGACATTATGCACATCTACATATAGACTACAAACCTGTTTAAAAAATCAAGTTTAGAACATATTTCTTCATAATTTTTCAACAACTGAAATATTGCATTAAATATAAAGTACAAATTACTTTTTTGATTTCTTTGATAAAGTAATTTGATTTATCACATAAAGACACAATGCATTATTAAAGTATGAGAATTTGTATCCAGATAACAGAACAAAAATTCTTGAATAGTACTTAATTCACAAATTATGATATTTCACAACCTTAAACATTTCTTAATTATTACAAAATATAACTTAAAGAGTTAACTTTCATTTTTCATCATGTGATTTGGTCATTTTAACAAATTTGCCCCAATAGTTGAAAAATAGTCATTTTCCTCCCTGATTTTCTAACTTATCGTCATTTTGCTACCCGCTTCTAACTCCATCCAAAAAATCCATTAACTAGAAGGGTATTTTGGTAATTTTATAGATAAAAGCAAGGGCATGTAAGTCTTTTCACCTAAAAAAACTTATAACTTGTTTATTTACATATATATAAGTAATTCTTTCCTGATCCCCCATCTTTCCAACCACTATTTCTATCGGCCAGCACCATCCACAACCATCCACCACCACCTGCAACTACCACCTGCCGACCACAACTACCGCGATTTTTAACTAAACGTCTTAATTGAGTTAAAGCCAGGGAGTAAACTACCGAAATACCCCTACTTTTAATTGAACATTTTAACTGAGTTAGAGCCAGAGAGCAAACTGGCGACAAACTCGAAAGATCGGGGAGGAAAATGGTTATTTTTAAACTATTGAAGCAAAACCGTTAAAATGACCAAACCAAAGGAAGCAAAACCAAAGTTAACTCTAACTTAAAATCAAACACCTTATCTCCATATGTTTAGGGTGTCCGGGGCGTACAACGGGGACCTCATCGGTGACCACGTCCACCGATCGGGAACACCGCCGCCAACGGTGCGGGGACCCGAATCGGGGGGTGGTTGCGGCACTTGTTCACCGCTTTGAAATGGCACGCATATTGATGAACGGTCGTTTAACGGTCGACTTTAAAAAAAAATCACTTTTTAAAAAAATATAAATAACCACACCCACTTCACTATTTTTTATACTCTCAAACCACACCCACTTCTTATTTTTTATACTCTCAAACCACACCCACTTCTTATTTTTTATACTCTCAAACAACACCCACTTCACTAAATGGATCCCAAGTTCCCGTTTTTTCCTCCCCTACCCGACTTTCCCGACGATGAAGGTTCTCCGTCAAACGATAGTAGCTTAATTTTCTTCCAAAATCTCGTGTATACGTGCATTATTTTACATAACATGATTATAAAAGACGACGGAAGGGCGATAGCACCGGTACACATTCAAGATCCTCCAGTCGAACCCGTCTTCGCTGAAACAGCTTATAGCGAGCTCATTGACGAAGACACGCATTGGAGACTAAAACACGATCTCGTTGAGCATCTCGGACGTTTAGATCTACCTCACCTTGAAGTGAATTCCGACGACGAGTAGTTTGTTTTTATATTTTTCTAGTTTGAATGTAATTTTTATTTTTCTAGGTTGTTTTTTTTTAATTTAATGAAATGTCTTTTATTTAATTTTTATTTTTATTAATATTTCTTTAATTTATAAACATGCATAATTTTACAACAAATAAAAAAAAATAACCCAAGTCCCCTAAGAGGGGAGTGCCGCCATCAAAATGGGGTGTTAGGGGAGTTTAAGAGGGGAGTTGACGTGGCACTAGCTGATTGGTGGTGCGTAAGAGAGGGGACTCCCCTCTTAGGGGAGTGCCCCCCTCACCCTTAGAACACAACACTCTTGAGTTTCACTCACTTTGCTTTCGGCTCCCAAAGAAGCATAAAACCACATAAAGCACTTCACACAGTTCACCCCTACAATCTTTACCTTTTGCTTTATCAAAGCAACTTTCATTCAAACAAAAATAAACATTTTAAAAACCTCACGACGTCGTTTTTACCATTTAGTATATGTTACCACCCCAGATGCTTTTTTTCGACTTTGATCAAATGAAGCAATGGTACCAGATAACGGGCCCCGATGTGATTCCAATTCCCTCCAAACTTTCTCTTTTCTTGGAACAATCAACACTCAGTTTTCACCCACTCACTCTCAATCCCACACAAGAACAACAGCTTTTTTGTTTTATTTCTTTGTTTTTTCCATAATTATAAACCCCACGAGAAAAAGATTCAATCTTGTTTCACTTTTTATTTATTTATTGCAGTCTTTTGTTGATTACAATGGGTTTTCAACCAGTCTTCCATCTGGGTTTCTTGTAATTTGTTTATTTTCACTTGGGTTTTGGTTAATTTGAAGTGGGTCTGTTGGTAAAAATAAAAAAAAGATTCAATCTTGTTTCACATTTTGTTGATTACAATGGGGTTTCAACCAGTTTTCCATCTGGGTTTCTTGTAATTTGTTTAGTTTCACTTGGGTTTTGGCTAATTTGAACTGGGTCTGTTGGTAAAAAAAAAAAGATTCAATCTTGTTTCATATATTTTGTTTATTGCAGTCTTTCATGTGGGTTGCTTGAATTCTTGTAAGTTTAGGCAAATTTGAAGTGGGTCTGTTTGTAAAATTGAAAAAAAAAAAAAAAAAGATTTTGGTTGGAAAAAAATGGAGGAAAAAGGTTCAGTCTTTTGTTGATTACATTGAGTTTTCAACCAGTTTTCCATGTGGGTTTCTTGTAATTTGTTTAATCTCAGTTGGGTTTTGGTGAATTTGAAGTGGGTCTTTTTGTATTAAAAAAATAAAAAAGATTTTGGTTGGAGAAAATGGAGGAAGAAGGTTCAGCAGTGAGGTTAGTTCGTTGTCCTAAATGTGAGAATCTGCTTCCTGAGCTTCCTGAGTACTCTGTTTACCAGTGTGGAGGTTGTGGTGCTGTTCTTAGAGGTAATTTCTCTTTTAATTTCCAGTATTTTTTTTTTTTTTTATGAATTAAAATGTGTAAGAATTGTGTTGGTTGTTGAAAGAAAGTTGGAAGTTGCATTGCTTTTGTAGAAAATGCTGCATGTTAGAATAATAGAATACATTGTGAGATGATATTAGTGAGGATTTTGAGTTGGGAAAGTAGCAGATTTGACTTGTGCAAAGTCAAAGGTGAAATTTGTTAGCACATAGATATGATTTAGATGTATGTTTATGATTTATCACTGTGCAAAATCACCTCTTGCTTGTTTGGCTGTTTGTGTGTGTAGTTTTATTTTGGTTCTTGCATTATTAACTGCTGATCATGGATTTGGTGATGTTACCTTGTTTTTTCGATTATATGATCTATACGCGCTTTTAAAGACTGTTTCTGAAGATAATTATGTATATATAAATATATTTGTGATGATGCATGTTACTTTTTTTAATATAATTCAGGAAAACAATCCACTCCAGCCAGTGAAAAAAGACAATTAGATAGCGAGAATGGTACAAGGGTAGAACCGTCCACGAAAGTAAAGGTTAGTTTAGAGTCTAGTTCTCTACCCGAGAGAGAAACTGACGAATTCGAGGTTGGTAGCAGGCAGGGTAGAGTCGTCCACGAAAAAGTTCCAAACTTAACCCCTAATTCCTCTACAAGAAAAGAGAAACGTGGGATCGTAACGGATTCTGATCAAAGTAGGAGAAGAAGACTCGACTACAAATACGGTATGTCAAGTGAGTCTCAAGAACTTAGACAACCGTTTGGGCCTATTAGATCACGGCCCGTCGGATTTCATAGGAATGCTGGTACAGTTGAAAAGGGTAGATTTGGTAATTTACCATATTCAAACGAAGCCCCTTCGAGTTCTCACTCAAGTAGTTTTAACAGTTTCGGTGACCACATTACTAACCATGGTAGCGGTTTACATGAACTCTCAAGGGTTCAAGACTTAGAGAACGATAGAGCCGAACTTCTTAAGAAACTTGATGATTTACGAACCCAACTTAGCAGATCATGCAATGTAGCCGAAAACCCAAACGGAAGGTTAAACGGTCCGTATCCTTGGACACGTCAGCCTCCACCACCGCCACATCAGCCACCACATCATCATTACCTACCTCCAACATACCATGACCCGTTTCTTGGTTACAATCAACACGACACACTTCTTCACCGCCCCTCATGTTCTTGTTCACAATGTTACAACATGAATTGGCAGCCGATTCCTCCAAAAGCCCGTCCTTTTTCGTCTTTTACCAGCCGAGAAACCAGCTACCAGTTACCGGAACCTCTAAGTTACGGTCCATGTCAGCTGCCACGTCATCATACAGGTTCTTTTGATTTCGGAAATGACGGTTTTGCTGCACGATATCCGAGAAGACGGATTATTCTAAGTCATGGCGGTGAACGCGTATCTCTGCCTGTATCAGGTGGGGCCCCATTCATAAGCTGTTGTAATTGCTTCGAGTTGCTGAAAATTCCTAAAAAGGTTACACTGGTGGAAAAGAATAATCATGCAACGATAAAATGCGCAGTTTGTTCCGCTTTAATATCGTTGAGACTCGAGGATAACAAAATCGTTGCTTCGGCTGTCTCGCCTATCACACAACAAAAAGTCAACAAAAGAAAGTCAAACATAAGCTCTCAGAACTCTCTTGATTACGATAAATGCGATTATAATTTTCAGTTGACAGACACCGAACCGAATGTATCAACCAGTGGAGCTGAAAAGAGCGAAGATCAAAGCCCTGATAGTGTAATCGATAGGCCATCGTCTCCCGTTCCAGTTTTAGATAGTCGAAATGATGAGTTGACCAAAAGTCAAAGAACCCATCAGGAAAAAGTGACTGTTGATCATAATAACAAGAAGTCTTTAAAAGATGCATTGGTTGCAACTGAGATAGATGTGCCTTTAACCGAGTATTTAAACTGTGATGTTGTTAGTAAAGACGATGATCAGTTAAAGAATAGGAGAGTGGGGAATGAATCGTTTTTTGGCGGTCTGATAAAAAAGAGACTTAAAGATTTTTCGAGATCAAGTAGCGGTGTAGAAAAGGGACGATCGGATGTTTCCGTTAATGGTAAAGTTCTAACCGATCGTGCGGTTAAAAAGGCTGAGAAGTTAGCAGGGCCTATTCATCCTGGAGACTACTGGTTAGTATATACATTTTTGTATGACATATTTACTTTGACTTTTATGTTCAAACATGTTCCCTTTTTAGAATTAAAATCGGTAAGGATTTTCTTAATAAACTAACACCATCATTCTTTTGTTCGAGTTTATATGTTATAAAGCGTATCTGACCATCACATTTTCCTCTCAGTTTTCAAGAGAATGTGGAAAACTTAAACTTAGAAACTAGCGTGTCTGACCTCGAAAGTCAAATTGAAACTCTTTGACTTTGAGTTCAAACCTGTTTTCTATGTTTTTTTTTTTTTTTTGTAATATTTACACCGCCGTTGTTCTGTTCAAAATAACATAATGTGTAGACAGTTACATTTTTTTGATCTTACACGAGATTGTCAGATTTTATACCAAAAAACCTGCCCTTTTGACCTTAAAAGTCAAACCATAATGTTCTTCTTCATCCAGGTATGATTCGTTAGCTGGATTCTGGGGTGTGATGAACCAGCCGTGCCTTGGCATTATCCCGGTAAGATCAGTATTTTCTTGACCTTTTCGGTTCAAAACTCATTCCATTTGATATGTTTGACCTCTAAAGCGTTACTATTTTGCAGCCATTTATAGAGGAATTTGACCATCCAATGCCGAAATCATGTGCTGCTGGAAACACTCGAGTTTTTGTTAACGGTAGAGAACTTAACCAAAAAGATTTAGATCTTCTTGCTGGCAGAGGTCTACCAACAACAAAAGATAGATCTTATATCATTGACATTTCCGGAAAAGTTGTGGATGAAGACACTGGGGAAGAACTAGATGCTCTCGGCAAGCTTGCTCCAACGTAAAGTTTGACTTTTTATCGGTTTTCGTTGACCGTTGACTTTTCTTTGGTTTAACATAGTTTTTTTTTTTCATATGAACAGGGTTGAAAGAGTAAAGCATGGATTTGGCATGAAAGTCCCAAAAGTTGTTGCTAAATGAATCAAGTTCTTGGTGTTGATGCGGTTTTCCGTTTCTTCGCAAGTATATGGCGGTACAACTGTACAAGTGAACAAATGTTAGCATGTATGGTTATTATGTTTATGATATAAACTTATGATATATATATTTTACATAAATGTTTATGTCTTGGGCACGTTGTCATGTCTTTGTTTCTTTCTTTTAGATCCATAAATTGAAAATATGGGCTTGGTGTTGGTAAAGAAAATGAAAGGGACTTACCAATATTATTTATTCGCCGTTGTGATTCTTGTGAATATAATTAATTTATACCTACTACAATAAATGGAGCATGGGGGAGGAAATAGGGTTTAGGTTTGGGTTTTGGGTTTGTCATTTGTGTGTGAATTGACCAAAATAACCCTATTCTGTTAAATAACTAACGGAAAAAACTAACAACGTTGGTTTAAAGGACTCAAAGTGTAGCAAAAACAAACGATAAGGACGCAAGTGTCCATTTCTTTCAAAATAAGGACACAAGTTGATCCCACCACAAAATGACAGGGACGCAAATTGTAGTTTACTTGAAAAATGTTACATTTATAGGAATACAAGGCCTACTTAATTAATACATAAAGCTTAATAATTTAAAATTAGATTAAATAATATGTATTTACTTTTAAAGAAAGATGATTGGAATATGTTATTGTTAAGTTTAAAAACAATTTATTGATTTAAGACTCGGTGTTACCCATTCACACTCAGAAGCATGAGTGCGCTGAGTTAGCACGATGTGGCACCTCTTTACTAGGATTTAGGGCATGAAAAGGCGTGTCACCTCGTCGGTTGGGCGTGGAGGGGTTGGGAGTTAGCCAAGTAACGCTTGAAGGGACAAAAGGGGGAGGGCGTGAATGAGTAGTGACAGATTTGGTTAATGTAGCTGCAACGTAGATGGTGGTAATGCACGCCTTGGGGTGAATTGGTTACGCATTGGCTAATAAGAAAATAAATTAAGACATGTTAAAAATTAATCAATAATATGATGAATGACAAAATATTTTAGTCGTATGTCAAATAAATTATATGCATTTGGCTTCTAAACTGATTTATTAGGTTACGTATTGCTGAATTGTGACTATCTTAACGAGCCGTACATACACATACAAAAGTTTTCTCACATTAGTCATTAACATTTGATTTTATAAAGAAGTTTTTTTTAACATTAAATTTCATAAACAACCATCAACCACACTAACCGAAGAAAGGTTAGGCGACTAAAACAAACAACTTAAAACAGATTAAACACGCATCAGTCCGACTAAAAGATCGTCTTATATTTGGACCTATGCATAAATCATAAGAAGCTAAAAGATGTAGTATTTACAATAAGAGTAAATTACAGAAATTGTCCTTTATGTATGTCACTTATTGCAAACTGCGTTTTTTGTCTTCAATAATTACAGAAAACGTACTCGATGTTTGCAAACCCTTGCAAGTTATGTCCTTTAGCCCTAACTCAGTTAATTTTTGCGGTTAAATATGACCAAATGGACCCCACATGAGAGTAAAATGACCAAAATACCCTCATGTGGGGTCCATTTGGTCAGATTTAACCAAAAAATTAACTGAGTTAGGGCTAAAGGACATAACTTGCTTGGGTTTGCAAACACCGAGTACGTTTTCTGTAATTATTGAAGATAAAAGACACAGTTTGCAATAAGTGACATATATAAAGGACAATTTTTGTAATTTACTCTTACAATAAAGAAAAGTTTAATCTTTTTTTTCTAAATTTTAATTATAAAATAAGAATTGAGTTTTCTATTAACCTTTTAGCAGTTTTCCGTTAACACTTCCAATTTTATTAACTATTTATTTTTTTAAATACTAATTATGTGAACTAATAATATTGTAAAAAATGCATAGAAAAGCCAGAAATCTTTCCAACAGTTCAATTATTAATACAGAAGGAATATTTGCATTGGATGTAGCAGAGTGGGTCAAGATTTAGTCAGAAGCATGTGCGTTTTCCATTTAATTAATAGTTATTGTTATAATGTTATAGTTTTGGGCTTTGTTTTTTTTTTTTTTATTTCTGCCTCGTGTTTTCTTTTAAATAAAACCGTGATTAACTATAAACATTCGACATATTTGTTTTTGAGATATACAATGAAAGAACAAAGCATCATTTGAACTTGAGTAAGAATGTACAAAAAGAAACTTCATGAAAAATGAATGTAGGTGGCGTATGGATACGCCAGGCCTAGCAGTAGTTTTTTTAGGTCTTCCGTTATACAGTTGGTATGCATCAGAAATTGTCAAAAAATGCAAGGGAGCGATGTATGCATGAGTCACACGACGCAAGCGTAAGCCGTTGCCAAAGTTCACTTTAGTGTTCTCGTTTATGTTAAGATGTCATATAGCATGTGTGTGCAGTGGTGAAGCTTGAGATTTCCGACCAAGGGTCGAAAACGTATATACCAAAAATTTCTATAAAACTGGGGGTCAAAAACGTATATGCCCAAAAAATTCTATACGAAAACTACATACTCTCAACTAACGAGCGAAAAGTTCAAGGGGTCGGTCGCCCCCTCCCACCCCACAAAGCTACGCCCTTGAGTGTGTGTGACCTAACTTAACTTTACTAATAAACATTTAATTTAAGGTAAAAACTAAAAAGCGTCAATAGATGATAAAGCGTAATCAAGTCTTGAAACGCGATTATTGAACAAGTTTTTGTTAAAATCTTTTGGCGTAAACAATTGTTGTTTGAAAACCCGATACACTTCTATACTGATAAATTTTTTTAATGTGCATGACTTTTGTATAAACGTTATTCTAATTCATATCCAATGTGAACTTTTAAGAAATTCTTAGACCTATGAAATATTTATTACAATAGCTTTAAAACGACATTAGATTATACACCAAAATACGCAGGTTATTAGCTACTGTTTTATTCGAGAAAATGACATCATTAATTTATTTAAGTTTAAGTCTATATAAAATAATAATTGAATGAATAATAGAAGCTCTGGTGGTTGTCAGGTCACTGACTTGTGAGTGGCGAGTGCCATAATTGACGTTAAATCTAAAACTATTATAATGTTCTGTCGTATTAGCATAAAGTAATATTTCTCGATCGGAAAGGGTTGAATTCATCATGCATAACTACAATAGTGTAAAAACTAGAACACCTTAAAAATTATGCCCAATTATACCCGTTACTTGCATTGAATCCAAACATAATAATCTACAGGGCTGTTCTCAAGAACTCTTAAAAACATTTAGGGTTGGGTGACGTAAAAACCGGGCTTAAAATTGTAGTCAAGGGAAAATGAATTAAAAAAAAGGATCTTGGTGTTGGAGCCAGACCTTGAACGACTTCTACCTTATCTTGAGATTGTTTTTCCCACTTCACTACAACATTTTTATGTATGGTAAGCGGATACTAAATATATAATTTAATATATATATATATATATATATATATATATATATATATATATATATATATATAGGGTAAGGATAGTGTAAAAATGGCTTAAAGTGTAAGAAGTGTGAGAAGTGTATTATAACACTATATATAATACTATATAACACCATATAAACACCGTATAACAATATGTAACACCATATAATACCATATAACACTATGTAACACTATATATCATTATATAACAAATATAACACTATACATCTATCATAGACATGCTATCAGACAACCTATAGTGTTATATTTGTTATATAATGATATATAGTGTTACAAAGTGTTATATGGTATTATATGGTGTTACATATTGTTATACGGTGTTTATATGGTGTTATATAGTATTATATATAGTGTTATAATACACTTCTCACACTTTGAGCACTTTTTACAGGATCCTCTACCTATATATATATATATATATATATATATATATAAAAGCTTATAAAAACCTTTCGGGCCCTTTGAAAATTTTGGGCCAAACAGCACGGGTTAACTGGGCAATAACCGGCCCTGATAATATTTAAAGTTTGATAAATGATCTTTTGAGGTTGGTAGAAAATTAACTTGTAAAAAATATGGAATTATTATTATCATACTAAGTATACTTAAAGTCATTTTTTTGGTTGAGTTAAAAATCGAGTATCAGGTTCTAACGGGGACATTTCAGCCATAAGTTCATAAACAAGATCTAAATATTTGTCGAAAATCAACAACCCTGGCGGAGAATAGTTAATCATATACATGCCCTTAGTCTTTAGACTGTGCGTAGTGGCCGTTAAGCCCCTTCCACATCACCAATTTCTGACGCCAAACACTGAAGCGAGGTCGCTAACACAGGGCACTAAGTGCCCTTTCGCCAAGCCTTTTCCACGCCTGATATTCGGTCAGAGAGAGAGAGAGAGAGAGAGAGAGAGAGAGAGAGTTTTTTTAATATATTTTTAGCCAATCACCACCTAACACACCATCCACATTTTTTTATTTAGTTTATTCAAGTTAAACCACAACGTTCTTGTTAAAACGTAGTTTAGTTAAAAGCTCATTGTCTATGTGGCAATGATATAACACTAACCTTTACACTTTTTAGTTAACCCACGACACTTAACTCTTACAATCCTATACGTAACCCGGACTAACAAATCCTATCCCATTCTCATCCCCACTCCATAAGTCATTAATAGGGCTGACATAGCAGGTCAACTCATCCTCTTAAGACACAAACTCGAAACACGTAAACAATGAGCACGACACGAAATCTTATCGTGTCAGATTTCGAAACACGAACCTGTTAATAAACAGGCTATACGAAACGACCTGTTAAGCCACAAAAGAATTATCAACGTATCATACGACTTGTTTAAGACACGAACACGACTTGTTTAATACACGAACACGACCGAATTGGGGAAGCTGTGAACCGAATCGGGAATGGATGGGTAAGCTGTGAACCAAATTGGGAATGGTGGTGTTTGTGATAGAGATTTAAAAACTAGGGTTTGGATTGTTGAAAAAGAACCGCGTGTATTTGTGTATAATTCATCCCAGGTCCCACGACTGATAACCCAATGTCCACACCCACATATAATATTTTTAAATTTTTAATTATTAACATGTACTTAACGGGTCTTAACAGGTTAACAGGTTTTAACCTGTTTAGACACGAAACCAGTTAAGGTCTTATCGTGTCGACCTGTTTTAGATACTAAACCTGTTAATGTCAAACACGAAACATGATAACTTCGTGTAGGTTGTGTCATGTTATCTTGTTCGTGTCATAGTTACCGACCCTAGTCATTGATTACATCACATCCTAAATTATTCCCTAATGAGGAATCTTTGCAACATTACAACCATAATCACCATTACAACACAACAAACCAATTAAAGCCCTAATAATCTTCTACACAAGTCACAAACACCCAACCCCGCTTTTCTTTTTCTTTTTCATTTTCTCAATAATTCACTCCGATCATCAAAACCCATCTCGTCATTTGTCGGTGTGTACCCACTCTCACATTCTGATCTATTTCATAAACTTTCAACCTCTCATTTACACCCAAATACAATCCTATCGATTGAGACTGTAACCTTACAAAAGATGAAGCAAAATTCCTGGAGATCAGCTTCTTATTACAAGCAGAATCACTTCGTTTTCAAGTTGGGTCTTTCGATTTTGCTCTTGGGGTTTGGGTTCAGGCTTCTGTTTTCACAATCTTCCAATGTTATCCCTAATGAAACTGATACTAATAATAATATTAATAATAATAATAATAATAATAATATTAATGATAATATTGATATTGATACCCCTGTTTTGGACAACGATGTGAAGCCGAAACCTTTGGATTTTGTTGAATCCCCAAAAGATATAAATCAGTTTCAACCTGAAGGTACTTTTTTTTAGTTGGGTTTTTTTTTTTTATATTATGAAATTGTGTTAATTTTGGTTATTGATCTGTATTTACCTGTGTTTCAGTTTGATAATTGAGTAAATTGTTGTAATTTGTTGCACATTTGTTATTTTTACTGTAAAAAGAGTTGATTTTTAAGCAACTGGTTCAAGATGTGATGCTTGTTGTTGATTATATTATGCACTGAAATTTATATATAATATATATACAAAAGATATTAATCAATTTCAACCTGAAGGTACTTTTTTTTAGTTGGGTGTTTTATTTATTTATTTATTTTTTTGTATATTTTGAAATTGTGTTAATTTTTGGTTATTGATCTGTATTTACCTGTGTTACAGTTTGATAATTGTGTAAATTGTTGTAATTTGTTGCACATTTGTTATTTTTACTGTAAAAAGAGTTGATTTTTATGCATCTGGTTCAAGATTTGATGCTTGTTGTTGATTATATTATGCACTGAAAATGAATATATATTATATATACAAAAGATATTAATCTATTTCAACCTGAAGGTACTTTTTTTTAGTTGGGTTTTTTTTTTATACTATGAAATTGTGTTAATTTTTGGTTATTGATATGTATTTACCTGTGTTTCAGTTTTATAATTGAGTAAATTATTGTAATTTGTTGCACATTTGTTATTTTTACTGTAAAAAGAGTTGTTTTTTGTGCATCTTGCACAAGATTTGATGCTTGTTGTTGATTATATATATTATATATAATATACAAAAGATATTAATCAATTTCAACCTGAAGGTACCTTTTTAGTTGGGTATTTTATTATATCATGAAGTTGAGTTATATTTACTTATTGATATGTGTTGATTTTTATGCATCTGTGTTACAGTTTGATAATTTCGCCCCGCTTGCGGTATGCACATATAATGTATATATGTGTGGACCATCGGTGGGCAAAAGTGAAAGTGCACTAATTTTAACGTTATTTTACTAATTTCGTGAAAATAACGTTAAAAGCTGAGGATGGTTAATCATGCATCATGTGGTGGCGTTGACAAAAGGGTACATGCACTAATCGGTCTTTGTCTTGATTGCTGAGTGTTATGTGCCTTATGTCCAAGGCTTGATGCAAAACTACTATAGAGCCGGGGGTCTCACTGGAAGCAGCCTCTCTATTCCTACGGGGTAGAGGTAAGGCTGTCTACATCTTACCCTCCTCAGACCCTACCTTTGCTTTGCTATTGGTGGGATTTATAGAGTATGATGATGATGATGATGATGTTACAGTTTGATAATTGAGTAAATTGTTGTAATTTGATGCACATTTGTTATTTTTACTGTAAAAAGAGTTGATTTTTATGCATCTGGTTCAAGATTTGATGCTTGTAGTTGGTTATATTATGTACTGAAACTGAATGTATAATTATGCAAATTGTTGTGAAGATAATGAGTCAGGAAAGTGTGATATCACTGATGGTGAATGGATACCGAATTTGGGCAGTCCGGCTTACACAAATAGTACTTGTAGATGGATTGAAACTCATCAAGACTGTATGGGAAACGGGAGGCCTGACACCGGGTATATGTACTGGAAATGGAGTCCGAAAGGTTGTGAATTACCTCGTTTTGATGCGAAAAAGTTCCTTGAAACGATGAGGGATAAATCATGGGCATTTGTTGGTGATTCGATAACTAGAAATCATCTTCAATCATTCCTTTGTCTTTTATCTCAGGTAATGTTGCCCGCTTTTATGTTTTTCTGTGGTACGTTTTGGGCTGCAAACGAATCGAACGGACACGAACAAGACCATGTTCGTGTTCGTTTGTTAGGGAAATATATGTGTTCATGAACTGTTAATGAACTCTTACCGAACGAGATTTTATGTTTGTGTTCGTTCCTTAAGCAAATTAATATGTTCTTGTTCGTTTGTTGATTTTAGGCAACAACGCAAACGAACGTTCATGAACACAAACTAATGTTAATGAACAGAAACGAAACAAACGAACACAAACAAGTGTTCATGAATATAATATACAGAATATATAAGACACTGATACTTATTAAATATTTTATTTGTCGGAATTTTGAAGTATTTAAATAAAATATAAAACTAAAAACACTAAATGAACTATAGAACACAAATGAACGTAAACAAACACGTTACCGAACGTTCGTGAACATAAATGAACGAACGCGGCCTCTGTTCATGTTCGTTCATTTGACTAAACGAAAGAAATTTCTTGTCAATGTTCGTTCATTTATTAGACGAACGAACACAATCGAACTTCCCGCCGAACGTTCACGAACAGTTCGCTAAACGTTCACTTCGTTTGCAGCCCTAGGTACGTTTCTTGATACTTAGTTTTCAGTTTTCTATGCATCTTTAGTGTTCTTGTTTCTTTAAAAGTCTTTGAATGATAAATTTCAAAACTTTTAAATTATTTTTCCTTTGTCTTCTTTAGGTAGAAGATGCGGTTGAACTTTACCATGATAAAGATTACAAGAACAGAAAATGGCATTTTCCGTCCTACAATCTTACAGTTTCAGTTATGTGGTCACCTTTTCTCGCAAAAGCCGACATTTTCGAAGACATAGACGGCGTTTCATCTTCCGAGATTCAACTCCACATCGATATTCTCGACAAAACTTGGACCGAACTATTCGACACATGGGATTACGTCCTGTTTTCCTCTGGTAAATGGTTCATCAAATCAGCAATCTACTACGAAAACAATTCCGTTTTAGGATGTCACGGCTGCACTGGAAAGAACTACACCGATCTCGGTTTCAATTTCGCGTACCGAAAAATCTTAAAGAATCTTTTCGAATTCATTTTGAAGTCCAAGCCTAAAAGTATGGTCATCTACCGAACGTCAACCCCAGATCACTTCGAAAACGGAACATGGTCAACCGGTGGGAGTTGCGATAGAACGGTTCCCGCTAAAGAAGGTGACTTCGAGATGAGTGAGTTGAACAGACTTCTTAGAGAGATTGAGTTACCGGAAGTTTCAAAAGCCGAAGAACGGGCTTCTGAAAAGGGGATGAAGTTGAAGCTTCTTGACGTGATGCCTCTCTCATTGGTGAGACCAGACGGTCATCCGGGCCCGTATAGACATTTTTACCCTTTTGCGGAAGATAAGAATGCGAAAGTTCAGTATGATTGTTTGCATTGGTGTTTGCCTGGACCGATTGACAGCTGGAATGATATGCTGATGAACTTAGTGGTAAACGGTTGAGGCAATGGCTTTTGAATAGTGTTTTAAGAACTCCATTGGTATATATATATATATGTCTCTTGAAAGCGTATGTTGTTTCGACCATTGTTTAGGGTCTAGACGACTGACTAGACGTTTTTTTTCAGGGATGTGATATTGTGATGTGAACTTTTTGTTGCTGGTTTTTGGTAGGGAAAGATCTAATGGTCATATAGACTTAAGAGACATATATAAGATCAGTTGGATCAAGTATTTGTAAGTTTTGTTTGTTTATTATGCTTTCGGCATCGGTTCGCTCAGGAGGAACAGTCTTGTTTATTATGTTTTCAGCTTTTCTTCTTTGTGAGATGCAACAAGTGTTTTAACACACTTTTAGAGTAGAATTTTTTATATTTTTTTCTGGTGTATAAATAGAAATTTTATATGTTTTTTTCTGGCATATAAACTTGGGTTATGTCAGGAGTCAGGACCTTTCTATTTTTATGTCAGGAGCCCGGGCTGAATCCGTGTAGAACCAGAAGATCTTTAATATCAAAAGCGATTATTGGAGGAATTCTGCACCAATCTGCTATGTACTGCCAAACGACTTGTGCAAAGTGACAAGCAACGAATAAATGTTCACTCGTTTCTTCATAATTACCACATAACGCACATATCCGGCTGTGTACCAAGATGTTTCTGTTTGATAGTGCACACATTGTTGGTAGTCGCTCCATTTCCGCTCTCCACGCCACTATTGCCACCTTTTTTGGTACCCAACTATTCCAATCAAAGGTCCTACTAGGCGGAGTCCTATTATATGTACTAATGATTTTTTTTAAAGAGGAAACATTGAACAGACCTGAATCGTCATATTCCCACCTTTGTTTATCGTTGCCCAACACAATATAAGTTGCCCCGAGAGTTACCTGTAGTTGCTGCAGGTCTGCTTGTTCCGACAGGTTCAAAACCGGCTTCGACCACTTCCAGTTAAAGGCTGAACCAAGGCTGCCAGGCGACAATCGATCCGCCACCGAGCACTCTTTTTCTGCTTCAATTTTGAACAAGTTTGGAAAAGATTTGTAAAGTGGGCCAGAGCCTATCCAATTATCTAACCAGAATTCAGTTGAGGAACCGTTCGCGACTTCTGTTGATACCGCTCGACTAAGATCCACACCCACATTATCCAGTTTGAATCTGATATTAACAATATTTTTCCATGGCCCAGAAATGGTAATTTTTGCAGGAACGTCGCTCCATGTTCTTGAGTTGTGATGTATCGCCCAAACGATCCTCCTCCAGAGACCTTTTTTTCCGTCTTGAATCTCCACCACCATTTTGCTAGCATTGCCAAATTTGCGTCTCTAAGTGAACCAAATCCCAGGCCCCCATACTCAACTGGTGCGATGGTTTTCTCCCAAGCTACCCAATTCATCTTTGCCTTCTCTTCCGAGCCTCCCCAAAAGAAAACCCTCCGAATTTTATCCAAAGACTCCAATACTTTAACTGGGGCTTTATATAATGAGAAATAGTACGTTGGGAGAGAATTAAGGACCGATTTAATAAGCGTTATCCTTCCCCCGTATGATAGCGTTTTTGCTTTCCATAATGAGAGTCTGTTTCTAAAAACCTCCACCACCGATTTCCAGTTTCTGACGAGATTCATGTTTGCACCAACCATTAGTCCAAGGTGTTTGAACGGAAACGAACCTTGTTTGCATTTTAGGACATTAGCCATATTCCCAACTTCTTGGTCACACACGCCAATACCGTAAATACTACACTTCTGAATATTCACTTTCAGGCCAGACGCTAAGTAAAAGCATCTGAGAATCCGGCGAAGATTCATGATATTAGAGAAATTCCATTCTCCTAAGAACATTACGTCATCTGCGTAAATCAAATGTGATATAGATGGGCCATTATATGATAGTGTTGAAGTCACTTTCTTTTGTTAGCTATTTAACTACTGTAGGAAATTCCTGCTGGATAAGAGAAATATTGGTTTTAAGACTATCTAGTTGTTTAACTAACAAGTGAAAAAGTTTTTGTCACGTCACTGACGTATAGACGGTGGGACTTTCACTGACTAAACCACTAAAGTATGTACTAGTTTAATGCCCCTTGGTGCTCGCTTCGTAGTGTTAATTTTACCGAATTTTTTTACTATAAAATATTGAATTTGAAAGACGGTGGGGATTTCACTGACTAAACCACTAAAGTATGTACTAGTTTAATGCCCCTTGGCGCTCGCTTCGTAGTGTTAATTTTACCGAATTTTTTTACTATAAAATATTGAATTTGAAAGACTGCCCCCCCTTCCTGATAAACTAATTTCAAGATCCAAACAATGGTGGATCCAACATGTGTGTATGTAGTGGTACCCCCTCCCCTCCTCTTAACCCCTAGCTATCATCACTCAATCATATTTTTTTAATTTGTAATAAAAAATGAAATAACATTTCATTAAAAAAACAATTCATCACATAAAAAACATTACAATACATAAAAAAATTACAATAAAATTAAATAACTAAAGTCTTTTCCGATATGGGCCCTACGCGAAAATTAAATAACTAAACCCAATTCCAACGTCTTTCCGGTTAGGTAGTCGATCGGTTTCGAGTAATACTCGATGTCGCTCTCCATTTGTGTATCCTTCGTAAGCTCGACAACATCCTGGTTTTCTTGTATACGTTGAGCCCCGGGGTCGCGTATGCCTTGAAGGCGTTGGTTCATTTCGGCAAACTCTTATTTCAAGTCGGATCCCCCAACGATGACTTCGGTCGCCTCGCTTTCATTCGGGTCCTGCTTTGAACCGCTGCTTGGATGAGGATGACCGAAACGAGGGTTGTAGGGTTGCATTTTTTGAAGAGTGTTGGCTTATTTTTTTATAAGGTATAAGAGAGTTAAGAGAATCAGGGATGGGATAGTTGTATAAAAAACAATCCTCTACCTTTTCACCCGTTATGCTCATCACGTGGGGATGAAAAACCAGCCCATAGCGTCGAGGGGGTGGTGTTCCCGTCGCTATGAAGAGATGGAGCCCCTATTGCACTCTAGTTATTTATATGGTTAGTATGTTCATTTTATTTCTACCAGAATTTACCCCTACTTTTGTAAACATATGATATTGGCATTAAAACACAAAATTTGTAATTCCATCGAAGCTTTAGACATACAATGAAATAAAATAAAGTGACAACAATTTGAGATATTTAAGTGATATTAGCCGATATGGTATTCGAACAGAGTTTAAACAGCATATGCAGGCCCTTTTGTGTTTAAATTTTTTTTAACTGATATTAAACTCAAATTTAATTCCCATATATACGCTCTTTAAAGTAGGATTGACAAATCGTATCTTATCGGGTTTAACAGGTCTCTGACGACGCGTATAACACAAGTATTAATTATGAATACAACTCGTTTAACTACTTAATATCTCATGTCTATAACACGTTTTTAGGTTTTATGTACCAAGAAAAAGAAACGATGAATCCTAACCTCATAATTACATTCAGGGGCGGACCTACCCACACTTGTGGGTGGGCGGCCGCACCCCTTGAAAAAAATATTTTTTAGTGTTAATTTTTCAGTAAAATCTCGACCGCACCCCTTGGAATTTTGCAATCGCACCCCTTGAACTTTGACCATCATGATAAAGAAGATATGTAGCAAAAGAAATTTAAAAAGGTCATCTGAAAAAAAAAAAGTTGCAGGGATGGATCGGAGAAGAAGGTGTGGAGAAGAAAGTGACTTTAGTCTTTAGGGGTATTTATGTAAATAGAAGTTTCTGTAGTGTGGAATAGACAGAATACACAGTAAAGTTGTCTGAAATTATTGGTGGAGCCATTAAGGGGCTGCCACATGGCAGCAAGTGTTTATCTTTTTATTTTTTATTTCACAAATAACTGTTATCCTTTTCATTTTGTCACTCTCACAAATAACCTACTATTTCTACACATTTAAAAAATATCAGAAAATATTTTTTTGTCCTCATGTATACAAGTCATATAAGTATATAACATTATACGACCCGTATAAATTGTTATACGACTTATATAATGTTATACGACTCAAACCTTATATAATGTTACGACCCATATAGAATAATATACGTCCTAATATTTTTTCCATTTATATGAGCCGTATAACATTATACGACCCGATATTTTTCATGTCAGATTATTCTATACGGGTTATAGAGGGTGTGAAAATAAGATTTTGTGGTGTGACTTTATTAACACCCTAATTTAATTAGTCACTTAGTTTTCACATACCCATCCCTTCTATCTCTCACTATATATATATAGAAAAAGATAAAGTGAAGAAGAGTGTATGAATAAAATACAGTGGTGTATGAATAGTGAGAGCGTTAATTAATAACATACATTTTACATTTGTAAATATGATAACTAGTATATGCTTTTAAAACATTTAACAATTATTCGATGTGAATTTTATTTGATAACTTTCTTTTGTTAACTTTTCTAAAACAACCTAACAAAATTTTGTTGAAACGGAGTTGTATCAAAATAAAGTGTTTTTCTAAGGCGAGTGTCGTGAACAACATTTGTAAGGTGTCGATATTATCAGAACCGTTACTTATTTTTTCAATCGATTTAAAACACGTGTCGATATTTTATTATATAGCAATAGGACCGACCCGATCTAACCGGAATCGAACCGAAAAAATATTATATAGCAATAGACAAATGATGCTTAAAAAATTTTCGCACGCCATGAAAAAATTTTCTGGGTCCGCCACTGATTACATTTATTAAAAAAAAATAAAAAATCACATTATGTACTTTTTCAGTAAACAAGTATAATCGTGTCTTATCAGCCCAATCTGAAGTTACCCACCAGTCTTAACGGTAAAATTTTCAAACTTAAAATCTATAATTCAATTCCATTTCTTTCACAAAAAAATTTTGAATTCACAAATATAGCCGTTAGAAACGCACCACCATAACTCACACCTTATTTTCTATAAAACCCTCAACACAATCACTACAAACTACTATTCAATCCAACAAAAACCCCTTTGAATCCTCAAACCAAGCACACAAATGGCCGAAGTAGCACCAGCAGATCTCGTTGCAATTCCGACAAAGAAGAGAACCCGAAAGCCACTGAACCCGAAAACCTGTTCAACCAATGAATCCAACATTGTTGCCGGAGCAGCAATCTCTCAGCCACAAATCTTTCCGGAGAACTCGATCGATAAAGAAAATTCCCAGACCCTTTCTCAACACAAATCTTCAAAAATCAAGAAATCAACCAAAGGGAAGAAGCAAACACAACCCGATCCTGCAACGTTTTCGTTCGAGAAAGAGTTGAAAGAAATGCAAGAGAAGCTTGAGAAGATGACACTTGAGAAGCAACAAGCAGAGGAGCTTTTGAAGGTGAAGGATCAAGAACTTGAGGCACATAATAAAGAGCAAGAAAAGATGAAAATGGAGCTTAAAAAGTTGCAGAAATTGAAAGAATTTAAACCCACTATGGTAAGAACTAAGAAACTATCCCTTTTGATTTAATCTTTCTATGTTTTTATAATATATGATTTTAATATTCTTCAAAATATTAAGTTTATGTAAAGGTGGAACTTTGGCAGATTCTTGAATCTTTATTCTTGGTTTTGGGTGATTATGATTTATAAAAGTTCTTGTTTATGAAATTAGGGTTTGCTATGAAAGTTCAAATTTTTAGTGTTTAAGACACAATTAGACCTGTTTACTTATGATTTTTCACTTTATTAAAAATAATTAAAATTAGAAGGTTAGGATCCACCATTTCTCATTCTTGGTGCATAAAACATACAACTGTGTATAGACATTGGACATAAAGTAGTTAAATGAGTCGTATTCATGTTTAGAACTTGTGGTGTTCGCCTCATCAGATACCCTAATTGTTGTAGAAGCTTAAAATGTTAGGGTTTTTATTTCTCTTCCATATCTCTAATAATTAGTGCTTTAAACAAGTCGAGCAGAGAGCGCGAGCCGGCTCGAGCTTTAAACAAGTCATCAGATACCTGTTAAACCCACTAAGACGTGATTTGCCAACAAGGCAGCTCGGCTTGGCTCGAGCTCGATCTCGAAGTAACAAAATGAACCGGCTCGGCTCAGGTCGTATAAAATCGAGTTTATTAGGTAGTTTTTTTCGAGCGAGCTGCGAGCCGTGAGCTTTTTGAACAACTTTGTTAATAATCTTGTTCTTGATTCTAGCACTAAGCTTAAACATCTATTCTACATCTATTTCAGACAATTCCCATTTTTCAATCTTCAAAAGACAAAGATCAATCAAAGAAGAAGAAGAGTGGACAAGAAACTAAAAAACCTGCAACAGCATACATCATGTGGTGCAAGGAGCATTGGACTGAGGCAAGCACCAATCTTTTCTTTAACTTAATCATTCTTTCTTTAGCTTGATAACATTGTGAGATGTGTTTGATTTTTACAGGTCAAGAAAGAAAAGCCTGAAGCAGAATTCAGTGAAGTAGCAAACATTTTAGGGGCAAAATGGAAGACATTAACCCCTGAAGAAAAGAAGCCTTATGAGGAGAAGTATCAAACCGAAAAAGCGGTTTATTTAAAAATTGTGGGTACTGAGAAAAGAGAAAATGAAGCTATGAAGCTACTGGAAGAAGAACAGAAGCAGAAAACCGCTATGGAGTTACTTGAACAGTATATGCAATTCAAACAAGAAGCCGAAAAAGACGGCGATAACAAAAAGAACAAGTAATTATCAATTTTTACTATGATCTTTATTGAAAATCGTCAATTTCGATGCTAATGATTCTTTTTTTTTTTCTGAATGTAGGAAGGAGAAAGATCCATTAAAGCCGAAGCGTCCAGAATCGGCATATTTCTTGTTTATGAACGAAAGGCGAGCTGCACTAATAGCGGAACACAAGAGTGTGGTTGAGGTAATTTGATTTAAAAGATCTAATTAGAAAAAAAAAAAAAACTTGATGTTTTTTTGTGAAAATGTAATGAATGTGGTTTGTGTTTTGGTGGTGGTAGATTGCTAAGATCACAGGGGAAGAATGGAAGAACATGACAGAGAAGCAAAAGGCGCGTTACGAAAAAGTAGCAAAACAAAAGAACGAAAAGTATGCACAAGAAATGGAGATCTACAAGCAGAATAAAGAAACTGAAGCTGAGATCGCCAAGAAGGAAGAAGATGAGGTTTTGAAAGTCTTGAAGCAGGAAGCTTTACAATTGCTTAAAAAGAAAGAGAAAACCGAAACCATCATTAAGGTTTGTGTTACTAGTTTTACGCTGTTACTGTTTCATTGTTTTTAGGATTATATTAATTTTGGTTTTGTTGTTGCGTGTGTAGAAAACAAAAGAAGCGAAGAACAAGAAAAAGAGCAAAAAGATTGACGATCCTAACAAGCCGAAGCGCCCAGCGTCTTCTTTCCTCCTTTTCAGGTAATTTCACTGGTAACCGATTTTAAGATTTGAATAACAGTTCATTTTTTTATTATTTTATTAATTATGGTGTTTTTCATCAAGCAGCAAAGAAACGAGGAAGGACTTGTCGAAAGAGAAGCCGGATATTAGCAATGCGCAACTCACTGCTCACATTTCGGTGAAGTGGAAGGTATACATTCATTTTTCCCGAGTTTGTTCGTGAACTGTTAATGTTTATGTACATTTCATTTTCTCATGCGTTTAATTAACCAACTGCGTGCAGGAATTGAGTGAAGAAGAAAAACAGAGATGGAATGGAGAGGCTGCAGAAGCGATGGAAGCTTACAAGAAGGAGATGGAGGAGTATAACAAGAACAAAGTGGAGACCCCTAACATTGATGATGATCAGCACTAATTTTGGCTTATGATGTTCAACTGGTTTTGTTGAACCTCTTTTATCCTGTCTTTGTACAAGTAGTTGATTGTTATGTCTCAAGTTTTAGTAACAAATCAAAGTATTTGAATGAAAAAGTGATAATTACAATCGAGTATGTTTGAAACTTATGTGTGCTAGAAAGAAATGAGAAATGAGAAAATGATGATAAACCTAAACTAATTTTGTCTTATGATGTTCTTCAACAAAATTTATCCTGTCTTTGTTCAACAAAAACTTATGAATGAGCAGAAACTTAGGCCATGCTAATGTAACAACACCAAAAACAGTCAACATGCCCCAAACAAATGTAACAACACCTGTTCCTGCTGCACCGTAAACAAAACGAGCACTCATTTACCAACAAAATGAAAGAAATGGCAAACTCGGCTTACAAGAAGGTGGCTGACCAGATCCACCACCGTGATCAACACAGCTAGTGGCGAAGCTTGAGATTTTCGACCGGGGGGTCGAAAACGTATATACCAAAAATTTCTATAAAACCGGAGGGTCAAAAACGTATATACCCAAAAATTTCTATACGAAAACTACATACTCTCCACTAACGAGCGAAAAGTTCGGGGGGTCGGCCGCCCCCTCCCGCCCCCACAAAGCTACGCCCTTGAACATAGCAACGGGCATCGCCCCAACTCTGGCCCAAAACCGGTTGGTCAAAAACAAAAAGAATCAAACATGAGCAACTGCATACATAAAACCGGTGATCATAAAAAGCGGGACAAAAATTCCGGAAAGAAGGGAAACGACTGTAAATGTAAAGATGGCAGCAGCAGTAGCGACAGTGAAAGTGATAACGATGCTCATGCAAAACGTATCTAAAGTGATACACTAAATTCAATAAATCACAGGTGATTGTAAGCTTTACTGAATATGGTATAATATTACTGTTTTCCTTTGTGTACTATTTCCCAATAAAGGATATTAACTCACTTATTTCTTGCTTAGCTATCGACAAAAAATCCCTACAATAGTCAGTCATATGAGCTACAAATCAAGAACAAAGACTGCATTTCATACAGGAATAAAAGTAACAAAGACAGATAGAAAAGTAACAAAACTAACTGACACGAATTATAGTCTCCCCTAGACGATTATGATTATAATGATAACATGATATGAAATATACAGAAGATATCACTCATGTACAATTACACCACGTCCGTCAATCACGTTTTCACCTGTAATTTCTGAAACAAACACTGCAACAGCTTCAACAGCACGTCCTTCAGCTTCTTCATGAGTCATTCCAGTTAACTCAAGATTCTTCTTTGCGATTTGGAATGAATGATCACCGTTTTCAATGACGTACAAAGCATTTATAGCTTTTAATTTCTTCCTAACTGTTTCCAACGATTGCAGTGGACAGTAACCATCATTGCCACCCTACATAAGATTTGAATAAAATTAAAAACTATGACAATGAATCAACAACTTTTAAGTACATTAAACATAAGTGAAAAGCCGTTTAAGCTTTTCATTGTTTTACCTGTACAAACATAATAGGAACTGTAAGTTGCAATAAGGGTTCATCTCGAATGACTCCATTTGTCGCCTGCAACATTATCTATTGTGTCAAATACCACTTTACATGTGTCATCGAAATTTTTTCACATTTTTCTTTAGTGTCCTCATCTTTTTAGCACTCAAACCAAATAAAAAATAATGTACTTAAGCAATTACAACATCACATATTGACATTGTTGTGTCCAGCAATTCAGCATTCTGTTCATTTTCATGTTCGATCAAGTATCAACTATGCGGTAACAGAAACATGGTAGACCATCATAAAATATAACGTAATATTAGAAATGGTTCCTGATCAAATTTTTTTGAATAAGATGCAATTTTCGTCCTTGAGGTTTGGCCAGTTTTGCAACTTTTGTCCAAAGGTTTGTTTTTCCGCATCTAGACCCAAAAGGTTTGAAATCTTGTTATTTTCATCCGGCTCGTTAACTCCATCCATTTTTCTCTGTTAAGTCAGGGGTATTTCCGTCTTTTATGTTAACTTAAAGAGTTAAAGGGCAATTTGGTCTTTTTCAAGGGTATTCAGTCTTTTTACATAAAGTGAAAAAGACAGAATTGCCCTTTATGTTAGCAAAAAAGACGGAAATACCCCTGACTTAACAGAGAAAAATGGATGGAGTTAACGAGACGAATGAAAATGGCAAGATTTCAAATCTTTTGGATCCAGATGCGGAAAAACAAACCTTTGAACGAAAGTCGCAAAGCTGGCCAAACCTCAAGGACGAAAATTGCATTTTACTCAAAGATTTTAAAGGCCAACAAAGTGGACCAGAAATTCAAATTCACTAAAAACGAACATATAGAAGAAACAAAATCCAAGCAAACAAATACAGGATCGTGTTAGCAAACAAACCTTTAGTGGGTATCCCAAGCAAACCACAGCCGATACATCGATATCATTCTCTGCAGCTACCATACAACTGATTCTGCCAAAATTAAAAGCGTCTTTTTAGTGACAGTTTTTGTACGTGATCATTACGAACTGCAACTATTTAGCCGTTACCTTGAACCCAATGATTTTCCAGCCAAAAGCAAAGGATGTCCGGGGTACTTGGCAGCAGCGTTTCTTACGATATCCGAGTGAAACCCGACAAGTTTTTCGGGCTTTGGAGCGGCCTTTCTTCTACCATTAATGTCTGCCAACACAGATAGTTACACTTGCACTGAGTGAGAGTTTTAGATAAAACATATGTATGAAAACTCACATGGGTAGTCAAAAGTTATAACTTCGACAGCGTTTAAAGCATTTGCCAGCAAGTTCTTCCATCTGCATAAAAATCAAGCATGGGGTTCAATAGAAATCTTGCTGTAAGCAAAAATAAAGATATGTGCATACGTCTTTTTGCTCATTCGGTTTGTGCTACTCTAATTTTTATTTCAAATTGCAAAGTTAAAACAAGAAGTTTTTGTATTCATATGTACGATTTGAAATATAGCAAACATATTCTGCATTGCAATCTTGGTTTAAAAAAGCGCGAAGCGCTCCGAAGCGTTTTGGTTCCAAAAGCTTTAAGCGAAGCTTCAAGCGCGAAGCGAGAGCTTCACGTATACGAAGCGCTCAAAATTAAAAAAATATATATATATATATATTGTACACATCAATATGACCTATTCTACTTGTTAATCAATAACAAACACAAAAACATGATTAAGAAACACACTTAACACATAAAAAACATAGTTAAAACATAAATTAAAGTCGAAACACACTTAGGGTAAAGAAACAGGCCTCATTTAACCCTATTTAAAGACTGTTGGGCTTAAAAAATGGCCCAAATGTGACCTGATTGGGCTGAAGCGTCGCTTCAAACCATCATCGCTTCGCGCTTAAAGCTCGCTTCACAGCGCTTCACGTAATGTAACGCTTCAGACCAAAAAAAGCGATGTTTCCAGCGCTTCACGCTTAAAGCTCGCTTTAAGCGCGCTTTTTTAAACACAGATTGCAATAGATAAAGGGTTTAATTTGGGCTATTAATATAATAGCTATTTTGGGTTTAAGTGCTATTTTCAACGGGTCAGAAGGGCCCCTTCTGAAAATCAGAAAAACACTTTGCGGGTCAGACTGGGGGAAACAAAAAAGAGAAACAGGTCATTCCTAGGTTTTTCTGTGCGGAAAAAAGAGCATCGCTTCCCGTCGACTTCCTCCGATCACATCATTTTCTACACATTAACTGATTAACATCTTCGATATTCGCCAAACGGCAGACAATCTCGAACCACAACCACCATTGGAACCATCACAGTCTCTGATCCATCGAAAGACTTAGCACCAATCACTTACTGGCTATAGCATTCAGAACAAGGTAACATTTCAAATTGCATTAGCGAACCTGAAATTCAGTTTCCGACTATCCGTTACTTTATCTAATTCATAAATCATGATTAAACCTTATAGCCTTTTATAGTTCATGTGCAGAACAATGTCAGTTGATTTTTCCCTAACAGCTCATATTACTGATCTAAAGATCGATGTAATCTAACTCGGATACTGCTTCACCTTCCTTTCTTACATCGCTGTCAACTTACGGATTTTTGTTTAATACTACAGTTTTTGTTATTTGTTGTTAGAACTTAGAAACAGGTGCTGCAAGTATGCAGAAAAACTTTGACGGTTTTCTTAAGTCGACCCGTATCCGTTCTGACCCAAACCCATTCTAACCAAACGAATATAACCCTTTTTAATCAGCCCATTCTGACCCGACATCCGACCCGCCCGGCGCGGTCCGACCGTTTTTCCAGGTCTAATGAAAACAGAACATTTTTAGGAAATTTAATCAATAAGCCCTAATACCAAAAAACAAAAAAATTCTAACTTTATTATCAAACCAGCCAGCAATCTTACTATTTGAGGCACATTATACAGAAAAAGCACACTTTACGCCTCTAAAAGTAAACAAGATATCTAATTTCAATAACTTCAAGAGTTTAAGAGTCCTATGTGAATAAATTTAGGCCTTTTAGGGTAAAAACTGGGAAACATGAAGGGTAAAAAAGGAAACCTAATCATCCACTCGGAAGTAGAAGGAGCACCGGCTCCATGAGCAAAAACAACGACCGGAGAATTACGAGTAATACCCCTCACCGCCGACAAAGGTTCAGGTCTTTTGATCAACGGAGCATATAGTTGTATAGCTTGTTCGTATTCACTTTCCGGCGTTCGTGACCGCTTCGAACTCATTTTCGTGATCGGAATCAGAGATGGAGTTCAATAACTTGTTCAGGATTCGGTTTTTTAGGTAGATTTATGAAACCCTAAGTTGTTGTTGTTGTTGTTGGCTGAGTTTCTCGCGCCAAATGACATCGGCTGGCGCGGGGGATTGTGAGTTTGTGACTCGTTGGAGTTTTACTTGGGCTTGTAGATTATTATTTGGGCTTCTGTCACTCGTTAGCTCGGCCCAGTTTTTTTTTTTTTTATGCTTTTTATTATGAGATAGTCTCATAAGGTTCAATATCATAAAAATTATTGACAAATCATAATTTGAAAAAAGAAACTAGTGAACATACGATTTTGACGATTCTCTCTCTCTCTTTCTTTCTAATTAAACTATAACTAAAAACCGCATTTATATATATTTTTAAAAATAGTACACTATAACTAAAAAGAGTTTTGTTGAAGGTTTATTTATGAAGTATGCATAACATATGTTGCTTGTTTGTTGCGTAATATTTGTTTGAACGGCAAAGAATCTCACGTGTAAACTCATCCTGTATTGGGCTATGTCCAAGGTCGACTCTTTGACCGCTATGAGACCGTGCCCCTTTGATGCATGGGAACCGGATGGAATCCGTAAACTCTCGCCCCTGTCAGGTTTGAACCAGAGATTAAAGCCCAAACACATCCCTTCACCCAGATGTCCAGCGAAAATGACACAAACATAATCGAACTTGTGTCTCCAAATAATAAGAAAAAAAACACCCTCTTTTGTAATGTTACACCTAGACTCAGTTTTAGCCCATAATTGAACAAAGCAACTCATGTTTATCACGAGAATTAGATAACAAAAAAAAAAAAAAAAAAATTTGATTCGCAAATGATGAAGTCCAAAAGTCTCCACAACAGACATATATATATAGACTAGTCACTTACCCGCGCGATGCGGCGGGAGTGGCAATTTACAATAGTATAATTGTTTACCGTTAGTTTATCCGTCGTCTCGTGATATATTGTATAGTACTTAAGTTAGTTTTCTTATTCGTGATATGATGGCACTGGTTTTTCTGTTAGTTTATCGATTCTTTGGTGATATACTCGGATAAATTTTTTTAGCTGTAGACTCGGCGTGATCTTCTACAAGAAGAGTACAAAACAAGGAAGTAGATGTAATTAAAAACAAGAAGAGTTCAAAACAGTCAAGTAGCTGGACAAAACAATAAAAACAAAATGCGGGGAGTCTCTTGTATCTCTTCCTGTTTTACCAATACATCCGTTCGCTTATGACTTTCTTGTATCTTCTCCTCTACTGTACCAGATTTCGACACATAAAAAAAATGTTAGACGCTTACAGGTGATTTAAAATAGTAATTAAAAGGTAATTTCTATAAGCAAATAAGGCACAAAATCTACTAACTTACCTTCTTTTTTTATACGGATGCGATTAATTAATCACGCAACACTTCTTGGTAGACAACATTTGATGTGTAAACTCCGCGTTGTTTGAATTCTTTGGCGAGATGTACCAACACCTTCGTACTTTGTCTTGAAATCCCTCTTGATAACGCGACATAAAGTTGTCCATGTGAAAATACAGAATCCGGTAGATAAATACCAACGTTCGGAATTGTTTGACCTTGAGCTTTATTAATCGTCATGGAAAAGCTAAGTCGAATTGGAAATTGTTTTCTTTTCAGCTTGAATGGGAACATGTCATCTTCAGAAAGGGTTAGAGGGATTCTTGGCAAAAAAAAAAAAAACTCTTTTTCCGGCATGTTGACCGACTGCAATTTCCGCATCAATAACATTTCGCATGAAACCCTTACATATCAACCGCGTGCCATTACACAGGCCATGTGATGGATCGATATTACGTAACAATATTATTGGGCATCCAATTTTTAAACGAAGCTTATGAGGCGGCAAACCACTAACATTTAGCGAGTTTAAGAACTCGACCGGATAGAAG
Organism: Helianthus tuberosus; assembly: GCA_030545235.1. Classification (NCBI taxonomy): domain Eukaryota; kingdom Viridiplantae; phylum Streptophyta; class Magnoliopsida; order Asterales; family Asteraceae; genus Helianthus; species Helianthus tuberosus. Next base: position 187,587,929 of record CM060417.1, read on the forward strand.
TTACGCTGATCGTCTTCAGCTTCATCAAAACTGTAATAAACTTTTTCCTCCCCTTGAAAAATTTCAATCATTTGATTATTAATCTCGTCAACACTCTCATTTTTAGTGGACAATATTGTCACGGCCCCCGACCCGGTTTGACCCGTTTCAGGAGCCGCGGGACAGAAATCCCGTGGTATTTAATTAACAGCGGAAGTTTCTTCAGGATCTTTTTAAAACTGAAATATTTCCCGATTATTTTATTTCACAATTCGGGATAAAACCCGATAATTTACAATACTGAGATTTCACGAAGAAATCTTTATTTTCAAAACATATTTCTTTATTTTATACTGAGCCACTTTCTTAAGCTGATAGTGCTTCACGGCACTTTTCCTGGATCACAACAGATCACCTGAAACATGTTTGAAAAAGGTTTTGTCAGCGGGAAATACTGAGTGAATCATTCATTTTACTAAAACGACACGTTTGTTATAATTTACAGTATTAAGAGCGATTACAATGTCTCTATCTTTTAAATTAACTGATCCAGTTGTCACTTGACCGGACTTGTGACTGTGGACATATCACTTGCTGGGTCCGTTCACCCACAAGTGATAAATAATTAGTAGCTATGTGCACATCCCCCCACATACTGGCAGTAATTTCAGATTACATAGACTTAATCCCTGTAATTATAACCTTTGAAAATAAACATGCTTTTGTAAAGTAATTTGATAAAAAGAGAATGACTCACATTGCAGATTTAACAGAGCTTATTCTACTGATTAGCCTTGATAACCTAGTTTAAATAATCAAGCACATAAACTAGGTTAGTAACTTAATACAGCATTTACGACAACTCACGAGATTACAACCTTCACAACGAATGACAAAGTGCGATACTTAAACATCCATCGATTTAACGACGAATGACAAAGCATAAACCCTAATGTGGGCAGCACTTAAACATCCATTGGATAGTTTAATCGATCCGACATTGAATCGTAGCAGCGATCGAGTTATTACCCTGAATTGTGGCAGCAATTTGTGATCAGTGTGTGTTTTTGTAGTGATTATACTATAACTCAGCGTACAATTCGAAATTGAACGTCGAACGAACACTCAATTGCATGAAACAGACAATCCTATTTATACTTGAAAAGTTGTTCCCCCGCGTGTCGCGGGAGATGTCGTGACTCCTGTCGCGACTCGCCTGGGGTGACGACCTAGCCTAGAGTAGCCTTGTCACTAGTATAGGCCTGCTGAGTTGATAGTTCGTTAATTCTCGTTGTTGACAGCACATTTTTTAAGATAATCGTTAGTTAGGGTTTACCCCCCTTGAGTTTTAGGGGCCCTAATCCTGATTCCAAATGTTCTGAAAATTTTAGGGATTATACAGAATCACTTGGGTTTCTCAATTAGGGTTTCCTAATTAGATAATTAAAATAATAAATAGTACTTTTTGATGAGAGTTGTTACATTCTCCTCACCTTAATAAAAATCTCGTCCTCGAGATTTACTGGAATAAGTGAGGATATTTTCGCTTCATTTCTGATTCCAGCTCCCAAGTGTATTCAGCTCCTCTCTTTGAATCCCATTTGACTTTGACTAAAACTAGTCGTTTATGTTTGAGAAACTTGATCTTTCGATCCTCAATTTGAAGAGGTTTCTCAACAAATTTCAGCTTTTCGTTTACCTCTATATCTCGAAGAGGTACTACCAGTGATTCATCTGCTAAGCATTTCTTAAGATTGGATACATGAAATACATCATGTACTCCTGCTAATTCTTCTGGTAGTTGTAAACGATAAGCTACTGGTCCTATACGTTGGATCACTGAAAATGGTCCTACGTACCTTGGACTTAGCTTTCCTTTCTTCCCGAATCTAACTACTCCTTTCCAAGGAGAAACTTTCAATAGTACTTTGTCTCCAACTTGAAATTCTAACGGCTTGCATCTATTGTCTGCATAACTTTTCTGGCGATCTCGAGCCGTCTTCAGCCTTTCCTTGATTTGAGTAATCTTATCAGTCGTCTCTTGCACTATTTCAGGACCTGATAATTGACTTTCTCCTATTTCTGCCCAACAGACTGGAGTTCTGCACTTTCTTCCATATAGTGCTTCAAATGGGGCAGTTTCAATACTTGAATGATAACTATTGTTATAGGAGAATTCAATTAATGGTAAATGATCATCCCAATTTCCACCAAAATCTATTACACATGCTCGAAGCATGTCTTCTAGAGTTTGGATTGTCCTTTCACTTTGTCCGTCTGTTTGGGGATGATATGCAGTGCTCAGATTTAATCGAGTTCCCATAGCTTGCTGGAAACTTTTCGTGCTATGTCCTTTTTCATTCCTATCCACCAAAAGTTCTTTCTTAAATCTTGCTACATCTTATTGTTTCCTGGATGCATAGTGTACCTAGATTTATGAGCTTCTTCTAAAATCTTAGGTCTTAAGTCTCCCTGCTTAGGTACCCAAATTCTACTTTTGTGGAATCTCCAAATTCCATCTGCTCCTTGTTCTAATTCCTTGATTCGTCCTTTCATTCCTTCAGCATCATCCTTGATTGCTGTAATTTGAACATTCTTCAATTGTTCCATTAAATCTATTTGTAGATTTAATCTGAGAGCACGAACCCGTCGTTGTTTCTCATAATACTTACGACTTAAGGCATCTGCAACTACATTTGCCTTTCCTTCGTGATACTGAATATCACATTCGTAGTCACTTAGGATTTCCATCCATCTCCTTTGCCTCATGTTTAACTCTTTTTGCCCAAATATATATCTTAAACTTTTGTGGTCTGTGTAGACAGTAAATTTACTTCCGTAAAGATAATGTCTCCAAATCTTAAGGGCAAAAATTACAGCTCCTAATTCTAAATCATGAGTCGTATAATTTTCTTCGTGCTTTTTCAATTGCCTTGAAGCATATGCAATCACCTTTTTGCGTTGCATAAGCACACATCCATATCCTAGTTTTGAAGCATCACAATATACTTCAAAATCTTCAGTTCCTTCTGGTAAAGCTAAGATTGGTGCATTTGTTAATTTCTACTTCAATATTCTAAAGGCTTCTTCTTGCTTAAGTCCCCATTCAAACTTAATAGCTTTACAGGATAACTTAGTTAATGGTACGGCTATCTTGAAAAAATCCTTAATAAACCGTCTATAATACCCAGCTAAACCTATAAAACTTCTTATTTCCATTGCTGTTTGTGGAACCTTCCATTTGGTAATTGCCTCTATTTTAGCAGGATCTACGTGAATACCTTCGTGATTCACCATGTGTCCTAAGAATTGCACTTCTTGCAACCAAAATTCACACTTCGAGAATTTGGCATAAAGCTTTTCTTTTCTTAATAAAGTTAAGAGTACATGAAGGTGCTCACAATGCTCTGTCTGACTTTTGGAATAAATAAGTATATCGTCTATGAAGACAATTACAAATTTATCCAAATATGGTTTACAGATCCTATTCATCATGTCCATGAATGCAGCAGGTGCATTCGTTAACCCAAAGGGCATGACTGTAAACTCATAATGACCATACCTAGTTCTGAAAGCAGTTTTAGGTATGTCTTCTTCTTGTATCTTCAATTGATGATATCCGGATCGTAAATCTATCTTAGAAAAATATCTAGCCCCCTGAAGTTGATCAAACAGATCATCATTCCTAGGTAATGGGTATCGATTCTTAATTGTAACCTTATTCAATTCTCTATAATCGATACACATTCTCATTGAACCATCCTTTTTCTTCACAAACAACACTGGCGCTCCCCAAGGGGATGAGCTAGGTTGTATGAATCCTTTACTTAGTAATTCATCTAATTGCTTTTTCAATTCTAACATTTCTGTGGGTGCTAACCGATAAGGTGTCTTGGCTATCGGTGTAGTTCCTGGAATTAGATGAATCCTAAATTCTACTTCCCTATCTAGAGGTAATCCCGGTAAATCTTCTGGGAATACATCTGAATACTCTGAGACTACTGGAATCTCTTTAAGTTCTTTAACCTTAGTGCTAATGATTACCGAAATCATATACACTATTCCTTGTTTTCGTTCATAATTAGCAACTTTCATTACTGATATGAACTTCATAGGCTTACGTGGTTTGTCTCCTGTGATCCTAATTATTTCTCCAGTGGGTGATTGAATTTCTATGGAATTCTGATCACAAAGGATTCGAGCATGGTTGGCTACTAACCAATCCATTCCTAATACAACATCAAATTCAGCTAAATTCATCGGCAATAGTTTTGCAGAGAATTTAAGTCCTAAAAGTTCTATGTTTTCTTCTTGCAAAACTTTATCTATTTTAACTGAATTTCCGTCTGCTGTTTCAACTGTAAAAATCTGCCTAATATTGGTTAAAGGTAGACTAAGAGCTTGGCAGAATGAAGTATTAATAAAACTTTGGTTTGCACCAGAGTCAAATAATACTTTGGCGTAAATGTTGTGAACTAAGAACGTACCCGCTATCACATCTGGGATGAGTTCTGCTTCTTGAGTGGTCAGCTGAAATGCCCTGGCATTCTTCTTAGTAGTTCCGTCGGTCGCCTTGGTTTTGTTATCCGTTGGTTTGATCACTTTAGGACATTCTGTTTTGAAATGTCCTGCCTCTCCACAATTGTAACAAATTATGGATTTCTTCCTGCAATTTTCTTCACGATGCCCTACAGTTTTGCAAAAATTGCAATATACTTTGCATTTTCCAAAATGTTTCTTTTTGCAATTTTGACAGAATGGCAAAGTTGAAGATTGCCCTGTTCCTCTTTTCTTGAAACTGTTATTATTACCCATACGAAATCCTTGGGTAATTTTCTGAACTAATTCTTTCTTTCTGTCTTCATCTCTTGTGCGCACCAGTTCATCAGTTAGGGTATTAGCTAATTCCACAGCATCGTCAATAGTGCGAGGTCTCGCAGCTTTAACAATATTGCGGATTTCACTAATCAGTCCCCAAATGTAGCGAGAAATGAGTACCGGTTCTGGCGAAGCCAGTGTTGGTACCACTCTAGCATATTCAAAGAATGTCGAAGTATAACCGCGACAATCTACACCCATCATCCTATGATTTAGGAACTTATTAGTCATTTGTTCCTTTTCATACTTAGGACAGAATTTTCTTTCTACTAAACCCTTAAATTCTTCCCAGGTCATAGCATAAGCTATTATTCTTCCTTTTGATTGTAACACAGTGTTCCACCATTCCAGTGCTCCTTCCTTGAAAAGATTTGATGCGTACATGACCTGATCATCTTTAGCACATTTACTTATTGCAATTACTGCTTCGGTTTTCTCTAACCAACGCAGTGATGCAGTTTCTCCTTCATTGCCTGCAAATTCAGTGGGTTTACAAGCAAGAAATTCTTTGAAAGTGCAACCAGGCGTTGCAGTTTTCATTTTCTGAGGAAATGGAGCTTGATGTGGTTCTGCATTATGATTGACATTATCATTTCCTCCGTTTACACTATTACTGAAGTTATCTTCAGTAATACGTTTACTTGGAACAATTGGTTACGGTTCAATTGGATTCTTTATAGCGGCAACAAATGCTGGAATAGCATTGGCTATCCCTTGAGCAACAATATTTTCGATATCTTGTCTAGTCATATATTGATCTCCTGGATGTTGCTCTGACTGATTAACCTCATTTACTGGTTCATTACCAATGTTTGACATCTGATAATAAATTTTATGTAAATAATTAGTATAAATACAAATATAATAAAACAGTTTGCACATAATCACATTTAACATGTATAATCAAAATTATTGATTTCACAAGTTTCATTTCTATATATTATATTATGCCTCGTACACACGATTATCATACAACGTTTTATTGTTAAGTTATTTACACATACTGGTTATTATGTTTATTTATTAACACATATTCCTGCAAACTTCCATTATCTGGTTAGCTAATTTCTTAAAAACGACGCTCCCTTTCGTCATATTTCCAAGTAACTCTTTCTCCCACATCCCTAATCCGATTTCCTGCATCAATTAACTCTTCGCCCCAGAAGCGAAGTTCAGTCAGATTCTCCGGGCTCATAGTTGGGTATATTGGAGGTTCTGGGTCAACTTGCGGGAAAAATGTATCAGGGTTGTTTAAAAGGTTTTGGTATTGCCAATCGGTTGTCCACCATTCATCTAATTCTACTGGTAAGGGTTGAGGTTGGACAATAGGATCTGGAATAGCAGGTTCCAGATTGATTGGGATTGGAGCTTCTAGTGGGTAACTAGAAAGATCTTCTTCAGTAAATATAAGGTTTGGATTAGCTGCTTCAAGGTTTCCATCGGCAGGTCCGATGAGATCACTCATTACTAGTTTATGATCTAATACTTCCCAGGGAGTCATTTTCTGTTTCTGTCTAGAACTCTCTCCGACTTCTCTTTCTGTTTGCTTAAAACTCTTCTCAGTTTCTATCTCTATTTGATTAATATTTTCCTCCATTTCTACCCCTTTTCCTTTGTCTTTGTCTTTTGGTTCTTCAGTTTTGGTAACCTTTCTTGTTGCTGGCTTTTTCCTACGTACACACCTCCAACCCACAAATCTGTTTCTTTTCTTGGGTTTAGGTTTTGCCGGTGGTTTGGATTGAAATTCCATGGGTTCTTCTTTATCAGCGAAGTAACCGGTGAATTCCTTGGAAACTTCTATCTTAACGGGATAGAGGTTAAGATTTTCTAAACCTTCTGATATCTCATTCATGCTGTTTAGCATATATGCAAAATACATACCAAATGTTAAAACAACATTTTATATATAACCCGTAAATATTATTACATACACAAAACAACTAACAAGTAAATTATACTACGATTTACTGTAACTTATTTATTTACTAAATAAGGTTTCTGGAAATAAAAGTGCTAAAACTTTTGAGTATTTAGAGATTTGCATTTTCTGCTACTGTGGCTAACATATAAAGATTTGCCCATTTCTCATCTAATTTGTCCTCCCAAGGTGATTTATTGATTAAATCCTGGGTTTCTTGTTTAACTTTCTTCTCTCGGTTTTTCCTTATTTCCTCCTGACTTTTCCTAATAATCAAACTTCTTTTATCAGGAGAAAGTGGTTCCTCGTAATGTGCCTTACGGACAAATATTCCTTCTTCAGGAATTACATAAGGTTTTGTTTGGGATGAACTTCCCTTCTCGTTGGTTGACCTATCTAGTTTAAGATAGATGTTTGACAGCTTTTGTTTACCCATACTGTAATTAACAAATAATCAGTTAATAAACACAGAATCACATAATTGGTAATCAGTAAAATTAAGTATTGCTAAATACTTAATAGGCTTAAATCAGTGGCTCTGATACCACCTTATTTCTGTCACGGCCCCCGACCCGGTTTGACCCGTTTCAGGAGCCGCGGGACAGAAATCCCGTGGTATTTAATTAACAGCGGAAGTTTCTTAAGGATCTTTTTAAAACTGAAATATTTCCCGATTATTTTATTTCACAATTCGGGATAAAACCCGATAATTTACAATACTGAGATTTCACGAAGAAATCTTTATTTTCAAAACATATTTCTTTATTTTATACTGAGCCACTTTCTTAAGCTGATAGTGCTTCACGGCACTTTTCCTGGATCACAACAGATCACCTGAAACATGTTTGAAAAAGGTTTTGTCAGCGGGAAATACTGAGTGAATCATTCATTTTACTAAAACGACACGTTTGTTATAATTTACAGTATTAAGAGCGATTACAATGTCTCTATCTTTTAAATTAACTGATCCAGTTGTCACTTGACCGGACTTGTGACTGTGGACATATCACTTGCTGGGTCCGTTCACCCACAAGTGATAAATAATTAGTAGCTATGTGCACATCCCCCCACATACTGGCAGTAATTTCATATTACATAGACTTAATCCCTGTAATTATAACCTTTGAAAATAAACATGCTTTTCGCGACTCGCCTGGGGTGACGACCTAGCCTAGAGTAGCCTTGTCACTAGTATAGGCCTGCTGAGTTGATAGTTCGTTAATTCTCGTTGTTGACAGCACATTTTTAAAGATAATCGTTAGTTAGGGTTTACCCCCCTTGAGTTTTAGGGGCCCTAATCCTGATTCCAAATGTTCTGAAAATTTTAGGGATTATACAGAATCACTTGGGTTTCTCAATTAGGGTTTCCTAATTAGATAATTAAAATAATAAATAGTACTTTTTGATGAGAGTTGTTACAAATATTGCTCTAGAGATTATATAATCTGAAGAATATACATTATCTTCAATTGATGGAAAGATGGCATGGATCAATTCTTTTATAGCGTTTTCTCTGTTGTTGCACTGAATTGTCATGTCACCGGGTATGCGAATATAGTTTCCTTCGATTGGTTCTTCAGTTCCATCGCTGACTCTTAAAAGAAATTTAGAAAACCATGGATCTTTCAGCGCTCTCATATTTATGGTCAACCGCATCTTCTTAGTCAAAGACCAAAGAGGTGACATTCGTACGCTGGAGTCTACAATCTGTGCTCGAGTGCCACGTTTAATAACCGGCAACACCTGTCTAAAGTCACCTCCCATAACCATTATCTTCCCACCAAATGGGAGACTAACGCCTATAATGTCTTGGAATGTACGATCGACTGCCTCTATCGCCTGTCGTTTAGCCATCGACGCTTCATCCCATATGATTATTTTGGCAAACCGAATCAGTTTAGCGGCCCCACTCTGTTTTTTGATATTGCACATTGAATTATTTTCAAGATTAAGAGGAATCTTGAATCTTGAGTGAGCCGTTCTACCTCCTGGCATATTATTAGCCGCTGCACCTGATGAAGCTGTTGCGAGAGCAATAAGACCACGTGACCGAATTTCAGCAAGCAAGGCAATGTACAAAAATGTTTTTCCAGTTCCACCTGGGCCATCAATAAAGAACACGCCTGGAAGATCATTATCAACATGCATCATGATCTCATCAAACACGTTTTTTTGGTCCGGATTAAGTGAATCTTTGGCACTCAAGTGTTCAGGTTCCAAAACAATCCCATACTCTTCTTGTAACTCACGATAACCTGCATCTTGTAAGTTAACATCGTCTGTTATCTTAGGAAGGTCGAATTCATTGATATTTTTACCCATGGATTGTACCAAGACACTAATTTCGGTAAGAACCATATTTTGAACTCGTTCTTTACTTTGACAGTGTAACCGATGATCTTCAGACAGTGATTCAAAGTGGTCATTCCATAACTTTCGAATATCTCCAGGTTGGCAAAAAATCATTATGGTCGCAAATAACCTTCGTACTCAACTCCGTAGACTTCAAAATATTAACTGAAATAACAAATAAAATATAACTTTTATTAAATTACATGAGCCATTAAATCTAACTAATTTTTAGAATGTTCATGTGTAAAGCATAACATACTATCTGGTAGATGAACCAACTTGACACGTGATACATATATGATAGACCTTTGTTGCATGGCTCGAATGGAACGTATAACATCGGAATGCTTCAGGGCATACAAAAACAATTGTATTGTGTGACCACTGTATATTACGATTTTGGGTTAAAGTTCTTCTAATAATAATATTTTCTTACATATAATGTAAATATTATGTTTGTAATATGATAAAAATAAATAATAACTTACGTCCTATCTTGAAGAGAAAGTTCAAAACAACATCGATCACGTTTGCCTTCTATTATTCTCCCAACCACATCTATAACAAAATCAGTCAAATCGTATACACCATATTATACATACATATATAAAGTTTTATATATTTAATAAAAAATATAGATAGAGAATTTATATGTACCAACAATATCCATTTGAGGTCTCCTGTCATGCTTCAATTCTATAATGGAAGGGACCAATGGATATAAAGAAGCACCCCTTGGAATCGTAAGCATAAGTGAAGAAAGCTTTGTATATTCGTTGATGACAATTTTTTTCTCGGACCAAACTAACACGTAATTCCGGTACTTTGGGTACTCATGATAGTTGAGATTCTCAATTTGGAAATGATTCAAGGAAAAAAAACCACCCATCAATGCCGCGTCATTATATATGTGTATCAAATGTTGTGGGACGAACGCAACAATTTTTTGTCTCTAAAAAGAAAAGAAATTTAGTGGTGCAAAAACGCTTACTCGTATAACACAAAGTAAATTAAAATAATGTTCTTACGTGTTGATCAAGAAAAATAACCACTAATATCTTTTCATCGACGTCATGCCAAATAAACTCCACCTTAACAAAGATTATATTATACCATGCTCTATCATTTCTCAATGATGAAAATTCTTCAACGGAAAAATGATCAGACATATCCTATTAAGTGTTCAATGTTAGTTAACTAAAAAAATAAAAACTCCAGAAACTTAAATTTAAACTAAAACATGATTAAAATTAAACAACAACAAATTTAAATTTAAACTAATACATAATTAAAAGTTACATAATTAAGATTCAAACTAATTCGAGAGAAAAAAAACTACAGTCATCATCAAAGTTGTTCTAAGGTTCCCAAACCATTTCTTCATCCAATGGTGGTTCGTAAACCGCCCCAGGGTCAGTTTCGTACCCTTCAGCCCAGCTCGGTAGTTCTTGTGTTTGACTGTGGTTTTCCACATAAGGGGGGTTTGAAGGTGGAGGATGCATAGGCAGTATAGGAGTGTTTGCCACCGGACGATGGCACCCCTCCTCAATTTGTAGTCCACCAAATTGTAGTTGAGCGAAGGTATAGTCATACGCCCAATTCAACTCTTCATCCGTCCAACCAAATGGATCATCATGTTCAGGGTTTGTCACCGGATGAGGGTTTGCCACCGGAGGTGGGGTTGAAACCGGAGGTGGGGTTGACACCGGAGGTGGGTTTGCCACCGGAGGTGGGTTTGCCACCGGACAAAAAGGGTTTCTAACTTCAGGGTTTGAAGTTAGAGGGTTTGAATCAGGAAGGTTTAAATGGCGACGGGATGATCGTCCATGGTTTGTTGATCCTAGTGGTTCAACGGGAATTGGATAACCACCACCCATACCTCTCAATTGATATGTGTTTGGAGTGATTTGTAAATTGAAAAATACAATTTTGATGGATATAAAGATCAATTTTAAAGGAAATAAAAATAGTTTGGTTAAATATAAAAAAAAGGATTGTGTAAACTGAAACATACAATTTTTATTGGATATAAAGATCAATTTTCTTACCATGTTAAAAATTAACATCAAAGTAAACTCAAACATAAGGATTCTGTAAACTGAAAAATACAATTTTTATTGTAACAATTTTAACATCAAAGTTAACTCAAATGTCTATTGGATTTATATTTTTTTTACCAAAAGAAATGGCAGTTCGGATCATCAGTTAATTATCGTGTTTTAAACAACTCATTATTCGATTGGGACCCGAAAACAACAAAATATGAACGGGATGGGACCATTTTGTAATGCGATACTTGTTATTTGTTAGTTTTTATCAACAAAATATGAACGGGACAGGTATAGTAAATTTGATATTTTAACTCGTGTAACAAAGTTTCGTCAAACAATAGTATTCAAAAACATACTAAAAAAACAAATAGATAATACTTGAATTTAGAGTATCCTATTTATTTGACTACTTACTTTTTATACTTGTGTATCTAAAAAATAAATCTTACGATTACTGATGCTTAATGTTTCACAACGAAAATAGCCTTGAAGTTCATGCAAGTACGTTTTTGTAGGATAACTTTACACTACAACGAAAATAGTAACTATATTTCATAAATGCACTACATAACTTATTATGGTTTGTGTACTAAAATCATATTCCAAAGTTACAAAATCATTTATTAATCCTGAAATTATATAAAAACTGTTCTTAAATGAAGAAATCACAAAGTATTATGGCACATTTGTTATAATACAAGAGTCGAGAAAAAACCAAAACCAGCTACATACCTAGTCAAGAATCATTCACATCTAGAATTTATACCAAATGCAAAATAAGAGAAATATCATAGAAAGTAAAACACCAAACTATGAAAAAAAAAAAGAAAAACAAACAAGCTTAAACTCTTCTATTTTACAGCAAAATATATTCAATATTCAACATTAAGTGTATGGAAGAAACAAATAACTTTTTTTCATTCAACATAAAAATAAAGTCTATACTTAACATTTATTTTACAACACATGTAAACTAAAATAATACATGTTACAAAACAAACAGATGTATAAGGCCACGGTTAAACAATACAGAAGCAAAATGCGACAGTTAAAAGTGAAAAAAGTAACCAAGAAATGTGAGTAAACTTACAACAATGCAAGAGCCTGATGTAAAAAGCCGAAAAAAAATGTAAGACCTTGATGTGAAGAGCCGAGAAACAACGCAAGACCCAGACGTTTAGAGTATTGATTGATATTCTGAAATCGAAGTAAAATAGAAGATTTTAGGTTGATGTTTCGAAGGTTTGAAGTAAGATTCAAAAGTAGGATGAAGTTCAACGCAAGACTTACAATTTGAAGGGTTTAGTATCTAAGTTGAATGCTTGTAGAGTTGTGATGAATGTAGTTGAATTTATAGACTTCCAAGGATGCTTCCTTTCTGACAAATCCGAACAGTGTTTGCTTTTACAGCTGTATTTGAACAGTCATCTGGTCAGTAAAAAAAATCAAAAAGGATAGCAGTAAATCTATTGGATTCTGAAAGGTTGTCAACTGTTCAACTGTAAAATTGGGAGTTAGGTTTCTGAAAAAGGTTTCGAAAAGTCTTTCTGACAGGTTACTGTTCAATTTTTTTTCATAAAAAAAAACTAAATCAATTTTTACTTTAAATAAATTTTTACTTTAAATTATTCAAAAAGTTTATTAAAAAGAGTTATAATTTGATGCAAGTGCAAAGCTGTTTAGAGTTTTAACCGGATACATTGTCGGTTTCGACTTGCGGCGGGTTCAATAGCCTAAGGTTTTCTATGCTTTTTAGGGGGAAGATGGGCGCATCTCTCCACAGGGCATACAAAACACAGGTTATTGGCGGAAGCCCGCCACATTTAACATATAAAGTTTTTTTATATGTTAAATATGGCGAGCTGCTGCCAATAACCTGAGTTTTGTATGCCCTGGGAGAGAAGCACCCATGTTCCCCCTAAATGCAAAGAAAACATCAGGGTTTGCTTGAGTTGCTCGTAGTTTTCCCTAAAATGCAAAGAAAATAGCAATGTAAAAGAACAAATGTTAGATGTGTCAAAATGAGTTAGTTGAGTTACTGGTCAAAAGGGTAATTTTTTTTGTATGGATGGGGTTGACCTGAAACACCTTTGTCAAAGAACATAAAAATTTTATAAAAATAATTGGTGTCAAATATGAAAATATGATTGCAAAAATATATTATTTCAATAACTATCTGATCCCTTTTAAAAGACGATTTAGGACCTTATGCATCGAAAAATGAAAATACAATTTGAGCGACTCTTGAGCCATTTGACTGACTTCCGTTTTAGATACACTTTTTTTATGTTACCCAATTGACCCGTTGAAGATAAAACATAACCGGAATCTACCCTTTCGAAAACGAACTGGTTAAAATTGCCATTTCAATAAACGGAAACAAAAAAGGAGTTCCATACCAAGGACCACCAATGCCGATCTCATAAAATAGATCATTCCTTCCACATGCAACCCCACAGAGACCCAATGCATAGCAGCAGCCCATCCTGATTGATCTTACCTGATTACATAAGAAACATGAGACTTGAAGTCAGTTGTCACTGATTTAAAAGTCGTACTAACAACGAAACCAATGTCGCTAACTGAAGTGTAGCCAAAAATCTATTTGTAATTGTTATGCTGATCAGGATATATATCAAGTTCTAGGAAATATTAATAAAGAATCAAACAGTTGATCACATCAACAAAACCAAACAATAATAAATTTACCTGCAACTGCTGAAATTAACTATCTCCAGCCAACATGATACTCTTCACTGCATCCATAACTTTCCGCCCGCTGCGGCACCGGATACATTAACAAATCTCAAACCAAATTATTCATTATTCACTAAAAACTTACATTTCAGCCGAATCAAAGAAGTTGATTCTAGAATCAATTGCTTTGTCTAACAGCTTAAATGAAGTCTAAAACATACATAATCAAGCAAACTTAAAACAAAAACCCATATAATAGAATAGAGGCTTTAGACTCACAGGATCCAACCCCCGTGATTCGATATTATCATTATTATCAACTAAACAAACAAAAAAAAAACAAAAACAAAAATGTGATAAAAAGAAGAAACTCCATCCATCAAAAAGTGCAACCAAACAGGATCTAGAATCTGGTCAAACTGAATCTCCCATTCCATCCCATCACAAACCTCTTAAACATTTTGTGACATGAAAATTGACCAAAACACGATAAACATAAGACTATACTAACATATATATATTTTATATGAACAATTTTATCTAAAACCAACTATTACTTATAATCCAAACAATTATCTTTTTACCCTGATAATGAAATCTATTAAAATCTTGAACCACCCATTCGTAATTTCATAAAATGGACCAAAATACACCACATACTGCGAGACCCATATCATAAAATGTTACAAAAAGTACACATATTTAATCAGTAAAATTAGATCTATAACAAACATAATCAGCTACAAACATACCAGATCTGTAACAAACATAATCAGTAACATAAGCATGTAAATCAGCTACAAACATACCAGATCTGTAAGAAACATAATCAGCTACAAACATATACCAGATCCGGGCACAAAAAGTACACATATTTTAATCAATAACATTAGATCTATAACAAAGATAATCAGCTACAAACATACCAGATCTGTAACAAACATAATCAGTAACATAAGCATCTAAATCAGCTACAAACATACCAGATCTGTAACAAACATAATCAGGTACAAACATACCAGATCTGTAACAAACATAATCAGTAACATAAGCATGTAAATAAGCTACAAACATACCAGATCTGTAACAAACATAATCAGTAACATAAGCATGTAAATCAGCTACAAACATACCAGATCTGTAACAAACATAATCAGTAACATAAGCATGTAAATCAGCTACAAACATACCAGATCTGTAACAAACATAATCAGCTACAAACATACCAGATCCGGGCTGTCAATATTCCTCTAAGAACTCAGATCTGCAAGTCGTGTAACCTCAGATCTATCAATATTCATAAAAAATCCTCAAAAAAATGACGGTAGATCTGAGAAAATTTTCAGCAGAAAAAATTACCTGGCTCGACGGTGGTAAGGTAGATCTAAGTCGACGGTATCTCCACCGCTCCATCTTCATCTATAACAGAACAAACAAAACAATCTCTAAGTCGACGGTGGTACGATAGATCTAAGAAAACATTTGGCCAAAAAAAAGTACCTGGATCTTTTTTCCACCGGAGAAAGAAACCCTAAAAGAAGTTGAACCCGGTAGATCTGATGTCGGAATCGCCGGAGAAAGAAACCCTAAAATTTCACAGATCTAAGTTAAACCCTAAAATTTCACAAAAAATGCCGATAACGTTAAAAAGACGGTACCTGAGAAGAAGGATGGTGAAATCGCCGGTGAAATCCGTCGCATGCAGACACCGCGTCAGGTGAGAGAGAGAGAGAGAGAGAAGAAGCATGGGGGCGGATGTGAATGAAATGAATTTAGGGTTTAGATTGAGTGAAAGAAAGTATATATTGGATCCATTTGAGTAAAACGGGTCAAAGAGATCCGGTTAGTTTATATGAGCTGCTCCGCGTGTTGAAGGATTTTTCAACACCTTCATGCTTTAAAGGTTGTACAATGGGCTTCAAATGGTTGTAAGTGGCAAATGACCATTTCTGTCCTTCCTATATGCTTATTAAAGTAGTATAGATAAGTCAGCCCATGCTCATAAATTTTTGGCATCCATTCATTTCATCAAACAATAATATCTTATGCTATACAAATGTCGCGACTAGCGACCACATGTCTCTAGGTAGAACTAGATCTTTAAGAAAAACAACAATGCTTGAATTAACCAACCACATAAACAATATAATAATGTCAAGCAAGCTCTTGGTTCTTCTCCACTATCCTCACTTCTTTTGCAGATCTAAGCACATTGGCCTGAAAAACATTACAAAAACTCAAACCATCATCATCTTCAACAGCAGTGGCGGATCCAGCCCTGTTTTGTGGGTTCACATGAACCCACTCGGTTTGGAAAAAATTTGTAAGAACTTTGTATGTTTTGGAAAAAATAGTGAGAATCTACCAAAACAAACCCACTGAAAGAAGTTCCTGGATTCGCCACCAACAGGCAAAAATGTGCATGTATGAGAGAGAGAGAGAGAAAGAGAGAGAGAGTATTCACCTGAGCATCAGTGATTTGAATAGCAAAAGCATCAACAATGAACAAAGACAAAGTCTTGTTGTAGGTTCCAGGCTCAAGTTTCTTAGCCAATAAGTCATCATGCTTCTTGCTCAAGTATATTTCCACCTTTCTTGCCCCTCTCTTTGTCCTGCAATATACAATATTACACACACATATATAATTATAACACCAATGATGAAACTTGGCTAAGCTTGAGATTTCCGACCGGGGGTCGAAAACGTATATACCAAAAATTTCTATAAAACCGGGGGGTCAAAAACGTATATACCAAAAAATTTCTATACGAAAACTACATACTCTCCATTAACGAGCGAAAAGTTCGGGGGGTCGGCCGCCCCTACAAAGCTACGCCAAAGAGGATGAATGTGAAGGTGGTGGTGGTGAAATTACAAAACTGACCTATCAGATTGAAGGCGATCATATTCAGGATCATAGTTCATGAACACATAATGCAGATGTTTTGTTCTGTCATCCATTCTTGAGTTGTTGGCAGCTTTGAGTGACCATAAGATCCATTGCTCATTGCCATCTTATAGTACACCACCAAACCAAATCACTTTGACTCTGTCAAACCTTGATGGATCTATAACTTTCTTTATAAAAGAAGATAAGTTTTTTTATTATATATTTAACTAGATGACATAATGAAAAATGACCATTACTTTTTAGGGATATTGAATTTAAATAATCTCAACTTTCACCAATTGACCGATTATATTCATATCTTTCAATTTGTAGCACACCACTCCCAAGTTTCAACTTATTGGCCGACAGCACTCCCAGATTAACTGAACCCTAACCCAGTTAGTTTTTTGCTGATCTGACACTTGTGTGTTGACCAGATTAACTGAACCCTAACCCAGTTAGTTTTTTGTTGATCTGACACTTGTGTGTTGACGTGGAATTTTTTGATGATGTGGCATCTGACTTGGCTTTTTGATGATGTTGCACTAGTTTGGTGACGTGGTAGTTGATGTGACATAGTATAGATGTACATTAACAAAAACATGTTGAAAACCATAATTTTCTCTATATATACGATACTTATTGTTTCAATTTTAGTTGTGATAAGTACATTAACAAACATACATGTACGATACTTATTGTTTCAATTTTAAACACGTATATGCATATATATACATTAACAAAAACATGTTCAAACGTCAAAACCATACTTTTCTCTATATATACCTATATGTACAAATTCAAAAATAAAACCGGAGAGAAATTGTTTAGCAAAAACAAAACAAAAAATGATTGGGGAAAATAAATGTTACATGTTAGTTCTCACGGTTCTCAATTACCCAAGTGATATACATAGTCCAAATTCTATATATACATTGAAAATGTCCCGGATACATTGAATCATTGAAGATGTATGGCCCAAAGTTATTATCATACCCGAATTTAGATCCATGCACAATTATGTGGTGTACAAGAAAAAGATTGTTAATGATCAAGTATAGTATTGTTATTGTTATTTCTTACGTAAATATAAAAGTATGTTGTCAATGGTTGGTCGAACTTGAGGTAGCCTATGTATACATGCTAAGGCAATGTCTAAAACCTTGAATACATGCTTACTATCTTTCCCTTCAAAAGGAAACTCAAAAAACCCTAATTTATTATCACAAACTCGTTCTTTTCTTTCGAAAACCCTATGCGACGAGTATAAGGCGTTTGGTCCTCCAAGCATGTCCAAAAGTATCAATCCAAAGTGGTATATGTCGTGTTTTTGTGACAATGCTTCGATACTGGTATTTTCCGATGGGAGTGGTGATGATGGTGACGAGGGACCAATTTCAGGTATGTTAGTTGCAAGTTGGGTAAAACCGTAATTAGCAAGACGTATACTAAAATCAGCACATATCATGATGTTGGAGGCTTTTAGGTTGCCATGGACATTGGTGACTATGTGTTTGTCTTGTGGAGGTTGTGAATGAATGAAAGCAATGGCTTTTGCTATTTGTAAGATTATAATGAACCTTTGCTTCCAGTTTAGAGGTGTGTGACCATGTCTCCTTGCCCCTGTAAAATCATGGCGAACCCGTGGAATTTTGTTAGATGTACACACAAGAAAGATCGATATTTATTTATTATAGAAAGCGTCAAAGAAAAACCGAAAGGTAGTTTTTATTACTGAAATTATAAACAAAAACTAACATTTGTTTATGGTAGATTTTAATAATCCGACGTTAGGGTTGTGTTAGTCAGAGTCCATTGGAGGCCAATATGTTAATAGTTGTGACTGTCAGTGGTTATTTTTTAAATTGAGACTGTTTACGGCCAATGACGAATGGTTAGGATTATTAAAATCCAATATTCCTTTGTTTATTTGTTTTCCATTCGCAACTACCTTTCAATGATGTTTGCGAACAAAAGCAAATAACCGAATGGTAGTTGATATATCAGTAATGTATAAATGTAATCGAAAAGACTATAAAAATAACATACCAAGAAGCAAATCTTGAAGACTACCCATGGGGTAATAGTCGCAAACAACAAACTTGAACCTTTTCGAGTAAAGATAAGCATTTAGTGGAACAAGATAGTCACATTGTTGACCGATTGATGCTAGTCGTGCTACACGTCGCCCAAACTCCTTGCTCCCAACACGAACCATCCTGAACCTCTTCAACACGCAACACTTGCCATCTAAGAAAACCACTTTTTCGGTCACTCCCAATGCACTCTCTCCTAATACACCAACCGACGCCCTCATCACATCCTTCATGGTCCACCGTAACCCACTATCTCCTACGTCATAAACACCATCGCGACATGTCTTCAACGGCATATCATCCACACATCCGATAAATATGTCGTCATATTCGCATAGAGACAACGATGAGCGTTGGTTTTCTTCACCATACCTAACCAACAATATAAACAAAACTTTTTGAATATTTCAAAAGTTAATTAAAGAAAACTAAAAAGGAATATTGGATTATCACCTCATGACACTATGTCTAGATTTGGTGGTGTTTATGGCTCTTGACAACATTGTAGTCTTTTTGAAAGAAAATGAGATGGTGTGAATATGTGGAGCCTTTTTGATAAAACTAGAGATGTTTTAATTGGTTTAAACAAGGTTCGTAAACTACGAGGTGATCCCTAGATCTTGTCGAAGAAAAAAATGATGGGTTTGTCTATTATTTACTTGTTGTCCAAAGATGGGAATATTTAATTGAATTCTAATTTGGTTATTTTTTTAACACCAACTTTTATTAAGAAAAAATCCAGCGGGCACTTGGGCATATAAAGCATACAAACAAGAACTTGATCTAAAAACAAAATACAACAATACAGAGCTAGCAATGATATCTTGGTTTAGTGGTTAAGTGAGGAGTGAGAAACTTTGCTTATAATGGAGGTCCTGGGTTCAAATTCAGGCAATAAGTGATTTTAATACTAACTTGATGATACTAACATATTAACTACTAACCTGGTTAACGACATCCTAACCGTACGCCATTCAAAAAAAAAAAAAAAAGAGAGAGCTGGACAAAAGCCAATAGAGACGAAGATGAACATTTCCTATTGTTATATACTATTAGGCTGGAGGGTGTGGTTGGAGCCCCCCTAGGGGCTTTATCAGGCCACGTAAGCGACACGTAGGATCCATGGTGTGAATGGAGCCCCCTTTAATTTGTATGATGTGGATGGAGTCCCCTATTAAACAAAATAAAAAAATAAAAAATGGTATTGGTTGAAATAGATGTGGGCCCCACCCGAACCCTTCTTCCTTCTCGTTACCATGATGGAGCCCCATCAATGGCGCCCCCTCTTGAATTGCATGGTGTGGATGAGGCGCTATAGACGATGATGTGGCGAGGGTGGCGCCCCCACACCCTCCGGCCTTAGTTCAACATATCCGGAGGAATAGTTATATGTGACTTTTGAGTTTTTAACACTAAATTTTTTATTGTCGTTCACATTTCACAAAGCAAAACTCTTCGGAATTGATGGTGGACTCGGGTTACTTTCGGAGTACTTCGTTTGGTCTAGTAGGTGCCCCAAGAGTTCTCGGAATTGATTTTGTTGGCCGTAAAAAAAAAAACTTCAGTGTTTCTGTTTTTTCTCATCTTTTTTTTTGTCTTTTTTTAGGTTTATCAATCGCACTCGGTATTATACAGGTAACGAAACGAACAAGGCCAATACCGATAAAAAAAACAACGCCGACATCAATATCGGTATTTGTTTTTATTATTTTCGATTGATGTAAAACACGTTTGATATCCTTTTAGCCATATCACGACTTTTATTTTTTTTGTTTCTCCTTCGGTTGTTATACCGAGTGCCGGTACCGTAATGAATAAAACTGATCCCAACCGAATTCCCGCTACGTAGATTTACATATACTCAAAGCTTTAGGTTTTTTAAAACACGTGTCGACATCCAGCTGATACATGACTGCCTATATCATAACGATAACGTAATAAACCGAATCAATATCGAATGAAATTCTACACATTAACATTATTTTTTCCCTTGCGTCTAAGTTTCTGTTTAAAATTTGTTAAAAATTGGGCTGCGAAGCGAAGTGTAACCCACTAGTTAGACTAGAGGGTATGGAGAGCCCCATTCTCAAGAGGATGGGCCGCCACGTCACCACCACGTAGGAAGGGCTTGAGGGTGATGGACCTAGGGGGTGGGGGATGAACCTCTTTATATATATATATATATATATATATATATATATATATATATATATATAGTTAACTGCCATTTTCGTCCCTGTGGTTTGGTCACTTTGGCCATTTCAGTCCATTTCTCAAAAATGCGCCATTTTCGTCCCC
This sequence comes from Helianthus tuberosus, assembly GCA_030545235.1. NCBI lineage: Eukaryota > Viridiplantae > Streptophyta > Magnoliopsida > Asterales > Asteraceae > Helianthus > Helianthus tuberosus. The sequence continues at coordinate 187,609,088 of CM060417.1, forward strand.
CACGTTCTGGAAAGGTGCCATTTCAGTCCAAAAATCATAACCCAGTTAAGTCAGTTAGTAAATAAGGACTGATTGTGTAAATTTGTAACATAAAGGACTGAATGTGTAAATTTGTAACACCACCACCACTCCGCTGCCACCACCACCACCACCGCCACCACCGCCACTCCGCTGCCACTACCACCACCACCACCACCACCACCGCCACTGCCACCACCACCACCACCGCCGGAACCACCACTCTCTCTACTCTCTCTCTATGCTCTGCATTAAAAACAACACACCCACGCGTTTTATTCAAACCAGATAGTGCCTGACATCGTCGGAAATCGGTTTTTATATTTTAACCGAAGTGGAGTTTAAATCCATTGAGTTATGTCGAAATCGATTCGATTGTGATGTTATTTAGTTTCCCTGAACCCATACGAAACTCTCACACTCTTCAAAATCCTCTAACACTCGAAAAAGACCTTCTGATCACCTCTGCAAGTCTCGCCGGAAAAACCATCGCCGGAGCTTAGTCGAGCCGCCATTCCAAACGATACCGGATCGGTTTTACTTGTTAAATCAGTATGTTATTACTTATATTATGTTTCTGCAAGTTTAATTACATTATAATCATGTTTTGAATAGAAATCGGATCGGGTTTGACTTTCGTTGACTGTTTTGGGGAAGACGATGAACAGTAACATGTTCAAATATTTGAATTTTCATTGACTGTTTTGATGGTGGTGGTGATTGCAGACCCTTTTTTGGTTTTTTTTTTGCGGATTCTGTCATCCTCTTTGTGTACCAATCAACTGACTTCTTATAAAGTGTACAATTGAACATAACGATCTGATAATCGTTGGCTGCAGTGTAAGCCAGAATGGTGTTTGAGGCAATAAAAACAACATGAGGTAATTATATCATACATGTTTTTTAGTGCTTTCCTAACAATTTGAGTAGGATGATGCATGGTATGCACTTGCAGATTTGGAGGAGTCAAGTATGTAGATTTTTTATTATTTTTGCTCTCATAAACAACAAATCGTACATAAAGATTTGTATAAACAACAAATGCAAAACAGAATATTATGCACATCAAAGCACCATATTTCACTCCCACCGGCGACCAAACCTGCAACTATCATCATCTCCATTTGAATTTTCAAGTTCAGATTTCGAGTGCCGGTTTCGAGTTCATAGCCTCACAGCCGATCATCATCATCACAGAGTTGAAAGAGGATGACGACGATGAACGGAGGTGAACAATGGTGGTGAACGATGACCGGAGTGAGGTTCAGGTTAAGTTCAGGTGGTGGCGGTGGTGGTGGTGGTGGTGGTGGCAGTGGCTGTGGTGGCGGTGGTGGTGGTGGCGGTGGTGGCGGTGGTGGTGGTGGCGGCAGCGGAGTGGTGGTGGTGGCAGGGCTAGTGGTGATGGTGTTACAAATTTACACATTCAGTCCTTTATGTTACAAATTTACACAATCAATCCTTATTTACTAACTGACTTAACTGGGTTATGATTTTTGGACTGAAATGGCACCTTTCCAGAACGTGGGGGACGAAAATGGCGCATTTTTGAGAAATGGACTGAAATGGCCAAAGTGACCAAACCACAGGGACGAAAATGGCAGTTAACTCATATATATATATAGGATAAGGATCATTACAGAACACTAATTTTTGCGAGAACAAAGAGAACAAATCTAAATCACTAAATTTTCGGATTTAAGGTTCATATTTCTTAAATTTTATGTTTCTTACATTCATATATGTATTATATATACATAAAAAATCATATATTTTTCCCTACACATAGTCTACATACATGTAGGTAATTTAGCCTACACATAACCTACATGTGTGTAGGTTATTAAAAACTGAAGATTTTTCATATTTTGTTTTAAATTCTAGTGTGATAAACAATAAATCTTACATCTATAACATTTTCATTTACTTTTTAGGTTTTTAGGACTGAAAAAATGAGTGATTCATTTTGTTCTGCGTGTTCTCGCAATATTTAGTGTTCTGCATAGAACCTTCCCCTATATATATGTATATGTATGTATAGGTATATGTGAGAGAAGGAGAGAGGAGAATGACCCGTCGACTTCGTCTGTGGGGAGCCGGTTACGCCGGGACGGGATGAGGGAGGTGGTGTGGGGGACCGGCGCCAGGCCTCGCAGGGCCTAAGCCAGCCCCCATACCGCTTAGTCTTATAATAAAATAACGAATTATTCAATTTTAAATAGGTTGCGTAACAAGAAAGGTGCGAAAGAGACCCGTACTGAAAAGTCATCAACACAACAAACTATTTTTCCATGAATCTAACGGCCCACACTTCTCCTCCCCAAACAAATATCTAACACGTGGACGGTCGATCCGTAAATCTCGTACTCGCACCCTCTTTATCGTCCATCTTCCATTATTTTCTTCCTCTCAAACACACAGTAACACACACACAGTAACAATGGTGAACCAGATCACCGCCTTCACAATCTTCACCTTCCTCTTACTCACCGGTTCCACAGCTCTAATCACCCCAGATCCGGTCCACCAGCCCGGTTCAGACACCGGCTCAGATGTCAATTTCCCGGTTCTCCCAACTGATAACCCTGTATCCCAATCAGATAAAACCGAAGGGTTGCCGGAAGTTAAAGCGATCGAAACCTTCAACGTCAGGCAGATTAAACCGGCAAATCCGGTCCAACGTCAGTTTTTCGATAGATCTACTCGGATTCCACTCAGATTTGTAAACCGTCATCCATGCCGTAAGTTTAAGAAGATGTTTATGGTTCCGAACAAGAGATCGTACGGAAACGACATGATTTTGTCGGATAAAACGGTTAAAACAGTTAGTTTTGATGTGGAAACGATTGGTGATCGGGTTCCGGTGAAGTGGCTGGAGTTTAAGCATAAGTATGGTGGTCGTCATCACCACTATCATCATGATAAAGATGAGAAATTCGAGATGAAGTATCGTAAAGAGAAGAAGAGAGAACATAAAGGCGGGTTCATGAGGCGAGTTCGTAAGTTTTTGAAGCATACTTTTGATTGATTGATGAATGTGTCATGAATCTATAGGATGTAAGGTGGGGGTATTCTAGTATTTATGTAATATGTTTTAAGCATGTTTGAATCATGACAGATGTTTAGTCTGTTTTTCTTGCATCCATGAGAGATGTTTGATCTGTATCATATTATTAAGGCAAATAAAAGTTTAAAGTATTTGGCATAAATTCATCTATCTATCTGTTTTGATGTTTTTATTCATTGTTTTCAGAACCGGACCGGTCGTAAGAACCGGAAGGTATCGTAAATATTATAAAAATTATTTCGGTTTCCCGGTCCAACCGCTGGTTCAATGCATTTCCGGTCCGATACCATGACCCGGACCGACTCAACCTCCGGTTCCCGGTAGGGCTGTTCACGAACCGAACCGAGCATTTTTTAACCGAGCCAAAGTCGAGCGAGCGTCTTTCGATCCGAGCATTTTATCGAACGAACGTCGAGCGAGCGAGTATTGAGCGTCACAGAATAAACAAGGAAAGTGTTTAACAAATAATTTTTTCGAACGATAGAGTACTAGTTATTAGAATAAAGTGCAGTTTTCGTTTTGATAGAATACAAGTAAAAATTTAACAAATAACAAGGAATACAAATACACTCGATCGACTAAATAGCTTAGTGTTTCTTCACCCATCTTTATGTAACATTTTTTTTAATTTCACATGAATCAAAACATACAACGTAACGGGTTTCTTAGGAAGAAGGGGTGAATGGGACCTAGAGGGAAAAGTCTTCTACAAACTCTTTTTCCATGCTCCCAGTCCCACGACAAAATCCAACGGCACACAATTCATGTTCCCGATGGATCACGTTGACCGTTGATCCATTTAGTCGTATGTATTCATCTTTTTTCATTATACACGACTTCCATTTCTTTCTCTCAGACACACAAATTCTGAAAGCAGCCTTTGTTACAATGGTGATAAAGATCACCACATTCACCATCTTAACGGTTCTATTTTTCGCGGTCTCCACCATCGCGTTAGATCCAGTTGTCCTGCCCGGTTCAGATGTCCTTATCACCACTGCTAAAGATTGGTTGACAAAATCTGAAAAGACTCAAACACTTGATGTTAGCACGATCGATCCATCGCGAAGTCAGATAAGCTCCAGATCACATCCGATCAAGCGTCATTCTTTTGATAAAACTACTCGGGATCCACTCAGGTTGGTCCGGCTTCATCCATGCCGCAAGTTTAAGAAGATGTTCATGTGCCCTACCAAGATGTTCTACAGAAACGACATGATCTTATCGGACAAAACCACGAGTGTCGATGTGAAAGCAATTAGTGATCGGGTTCCGACGAAGTGGCTGGAGTTTAAGCACAAGTACGGTCATCGCCATCACCATGACAAAGATGAGAAACTCGAGACAAAGAATGAGTTCGACAGGGAGAGGCAGAACAGTATGACAGCCCCACAAAAGGAGAAAAAGAGAGAACATAAAGGCGGTTTCATGAGGCGCGTTCGCAAGTTTTTGAAGCACACTTTTAATTAATAAACGTATGCAGGTATGTTTGGTTCGAGTATTTCATGAATGCATAGAAAGTAATATGCTATTTATGTTTAAGCATGTTTGAATTATAATCATTCCAGTATATTAGCCTGTGATGTTTCATCTGTATCATATTAAGGCGAATAAAACTTATTAAAACATTTGGCATCAATTCATCTATCTATCCATCTAACTCTTTCATTATACCTTAGTCAACGTCCTTGAGAATGGTGGTCAACGTCTCTAATTTGGGCATGAACCGCTATGGATAAGATTCGAACATGGTGACGGTCTAACTTGTATCGCACCGCCACTAACATAAGAGCACTTCCATGGAACATATCTTGGACGAGGATAGCCATACAGATTGATATTAGATAGACAGACGTGAGTGAACGGCGAGTTCTTCAAACCGATTATTAAACCAGCCTGCTGGACCTTTTTGCCCCTCACATTTCGTATCCTCACTTGCTTTAGAACCGGTAAGGCGTTCGGGTTGTAGTTTTGGTCAGGATGGTCACCAACATCCGCAGCGATCTTGATTCCTTTACGAACATTCACCATGTAAACGTCGGATATGGTGATGTTTTTGATGATTCCGCCCCTACCGATGTTTGTTTTTAGGTGGATTCCAATTCCCATGTTTCTTAGAGTTATATGCTCTGCCAATACGTTGTGTACCCCGCCGGATGTTTCGCTTCCGACGGCTATTCCAGCGAATGGAGACGATCCGACGATGCGGCGGATTGTAATGTCGGTGCTAGGACGACCGTATTTTATCCCGTACTCATCCCACCCGCTTTTTACAGCCACTAGGTCATCTCCTGTGGAAATGAAGGAGTCTTCAATGCAAACATGGGAGCTTGAATCTGCAACAATGAAAACAAATGAGTGATTTTGAGGCAATAGCAAATATGATTCATCTTCTTAAAGGAGTTGGTAATTCCATAATCAGTAAAATGCCATATTCGTCCACGAGGTTTAGTCAGTTTTGCGACTTTCATCCAAAGGTTTGTTTTTTCCGCATTTGTATCCAAAAGGTTTGAAATCTTGTCATTTTCATCCAGCTCGTTAACTCCATCCATTTTTCTTCGTTAATTCAGGGGTATTTCCGTCTTTTTGCTAACTTAAAGGCTAATTCGGTCTATTTCACTTTATGTAAAAAAAAACGAATTTCCCTTTAAGTTAGCAAAAAAGACGGAAATACCCCTGACTTAACGAAGAAAAATGGATGGAGTAAGAGTTAACGAGGCGGATGAAAATGGCAAGAATGATTTCAAACTTTTTGGATCCAGATGCGAAAATACAAACCTTTGGATGAACGTCGCAAAACCGACCAAACCTCAAGGATGAAAATGGCGTTTTAGTCTTCCATAATATTGAATACCTGGATCAATTCCATCTGTGTTTGGAGAGTCATGTGGAGCCAATATGGTGACATGCCTGATAACAACATGGCTGCAGTATACAGGATGAATGTTCCAAAAGGCGGAGTTTTTAAAAATCACATTAGATATAATGATGCCTTTAGAATCCTTGAACTCGATAAGGTTTGGTCTAGTGAATCGCAAGGTTCGCTTTCTCCACATGTTCCACCACACCCCGCCTTGGCCATCAATTGTTCCGTTCTCACCTAACGAAACAGTTCATCCTCAATCTCATCAGGTCAAAGTCAAAGATGCAAGTTACATTGTGCTTGAAGTATGGAAATCCGTTCTTACATACCGGTTATAATAACATCATGTAGTCCTTCTCCATGGATAAAGCTCATGTATCTTCCTCCAGGCCGCTCTCGCCCTCTTCCATACGAAGGTAGAGGCGCAATCAAAGGCCAGTTTCCAGTTCTCTACAAAATTGAGCGTTCAAGTTTTAATTAGCGTGTGGCGATCCATTGCGTTTTGATCCCAAAAGCGCATGCGTGAAGCGCACGCATCACGTATGAGAGACTTACGTTATTAAAAATGCTAAAAAAATATTTATCTATAAATACTTTAACCTGTTTACTATTAAACACTAAAATATAAGATATTCTCCTCACCTCTAGTCAGATTTGTTCAATTCAAATTAGGGTTGTCCAAAAAGCTCGCTCGATATGGCTCAGTTTGAAAGAGAGCCGAGCAGGCTCAGCTCAGTTAGAAAGTGAGCCTCGCTCGGCACAGCTCGTAACGAGCCAAATTGTCTTGGTTTGGCTCGCTTGTTAGCTCGAATATTTTACTTTTAATATGCTTTATTTTAATATACATATAATATATTATAAAAAATTGGTTATTGTTTGCAGGTATTTCGGAGTGCAGTTAGATATCTATAACATATCTGAGGGTTGATTAGGAAGCTAATGAACTTATATCATATTTCGTTGAGATTTGAAACTTATTATGTATTTGATTAAACTTGACTTTGGCTTTTAATCTAGTAGGTTGAACTTATTTTGAATATGTCATTTGAATTAATTAACGATAACTTAGACTAATGAATTTTGAAAGCTATGTTTTAATGTTTATTTTTAAATTCGAGCCAAACCAAGCCGACCTCGAGCTAAGATTTTCAGCTCGGTTTCAAATCCGAGCCGGCTTGATTTATAATCGAGCCGATCCCGAGCTTGCCCTGGCTCGGCTCAGATCTGCTCGTGAACAGCCCTAATTCAAATACTCTAACTCATCGCTCAATCGACGGTTAGATTCGTTTAATCAGATTTGAAAAACTTAAATCCATTACAAACGCCGTCAAATTTGTTCAAATACCAGTAAACTGCATAACGCGTCGCATCAAGTGACGCGCACATTTTAAAGCAACATGTGTTCAACAATGACAATTACATCGAAATTAGAAACAAAACATACCTGTGTAGCTTTAATAACAGCACCTCTAGCCAAATAGAGAGTCATCCTACTAGTAAGATTAAAACTCTCTGTCAAATAAACACCAGGAGGTATATACAACAACGTTCCACCTCTCCTCCTCAAATGCTTAATCCTGTAAATAGCCTCTTCGAAAGCTTTCGTGTTCAACCTTCTTCCATCTCCTACTCCACCGAAATCCGTTATCGATATCTTATCGTTCCGGTACACCATTGGCACTATTCCGGAACACGTAACCGCTTCAGCAGCCACCATACAGCAGTTCAGGACGATTATTGCAGATGTTAGGTAAACCAACGTTTCGCGAACACATCGACGCCTCATTTTCTAAAATTAAGTTAAAATGTTACGAGTGATTAACCCGGAATCGGTAATTTTTTTTTTGTTCTACTTAAATTGATGCATGCATGCAAATGGGTAATAATATGTTAAACAAAATCGGTGATAATGTGTAAACTGAAACGATATTTGTGGTAGGGGTGTGCACGGTTCGGTTCGGTTTTTGGTTTTTTAAAACCGTTCGGTTTCATGTTTTTTTTTCGGTTTTTACACCGGTTCGATTTTTCGGTTATTTCAGGGCTTGTTTGGCTAAGCTTATTTAACTCAAAAAAGACTTTTTGTTAAAAGAACTTATTGACTTATTTATGACTTTTTAAAAAGGGGAAATTACAAAAATGTCAGGTTGACCAAACCACTTTTCAAATTTGTCACCCTCAGGCGTCGATGGAGAGGGCGCTCCCGAGTCTGATGCGTCCACATATGGGATGTCGCCACGTGTCCAAATGAAAGGAGTGGTCAGCGGCTGACGCATCAAAAGTCTGATGCGTCGGCTTGTGGCTTGGCTGACTCTTTAGAGTGGTTTGGCTGACTCTTTAGAGTGGTTTGGCTGACCACTCCAAGTGCGTCGGCTGACCACTACAAGTGGCTCGGCCTTGGCTGACTCTTCGGAGTGGTTCGGCTGACCACTCCAAGTGGCTTGGCTGACCACTCATGTTATTAATTTTAATTTTTTTTTAAGTTATCGTTTTAACTTATAAATATACAAGAGAAGGCAATTTCGTTAAAAAAAACGATTTTAACGATGGATTATTTTTGCATGAATGTAAGAAATTATTTTTTACGATAGGAAATGATAACGCTGAAAATGAGACCAAGAGATATTGTAAAAAAAATAATTTTTTTTACAATTTTGCCCACGGTATTTCAACTGTTTTTTGGGGAAATTATAACGTTGAAAACGAAGACCGCTTTTCAATGTAAAAAAAATAATTTCTTACGTTCATGCGAAAATAATCCATCGTTAAAAACTGTTTTTTTAACGAAATTACATTCTCTTGCGTATTTATAAGCTGAAACGATAACTTAAAAAAATTAAAATTAATAACATGAATGGTCAGCCAAGCCACTTGGAGTGGTCAGCCGAACCACTCCGAAGAGTCAGCCAAGGCCGAGCCACTTGGAGTGGTCAGCCAAACCACTCTAAAGAGTCAGCCAAGCCACAAGCCGACGCATTAGACTTTTGATGCGTCAGCCGCTGACCACTCCTTTCATTTGGACACGTGGCGACATCCCATATGCGGACGCATCAGACTCGGGAGCGCCCTCTCCACCGACGCCTGAGGGTGACAAATTTGAAAAGTGGTTTGGTCAACCGACATTTTCGTAATTTCCCCTTTTAAAAATGAGTTTTTTAAAAAAGTGTTTGGATTAGCTTATAGGGTGGGAAAAGCCGGTAAGTTGTTTTTTAAAAAGTGTTTGGCTTAGCTTATTCATGTAAAATGACTAAAAGAGACATTCTGTTAAAAAGTGTAGGGCATTATGTGGGGTAATTTGGTAATTTTGTTTTGAAAAGTTATAAGCAGCTCAAAAAGTCACAATACCCTAACTTCTCAAAACTGACTTTTTCTTTCGATACAAGAAGTCATTTTAAAAATATTTTTTGGGTTTGCCAAACACCTTTTCTCCTTATTAATTTTTTGTAAAAGTCAATAAGTTAAAAGGAGATGTGGAAAAGCTTAGCCAAACACCCCATAGTCTTTGAAACAAAATTATATAAGATTTAAAAAATAAAAAGATATAAGAATTTTTCTTACATGTTTAGATTTAAGTTATTAGTTAACCTTTTAAATTAACATTGTTTAAATAAATCAAACATTTTATATATTAAATTTTGTTTTTTCCTTGTAGGTAATAAATAAATCACTTCAATCATAAATAAATATGTAATGTTGTTATTATAAACACTTAATATTCAAGAATAAAATTAATAATTCCTAAAAGCATTGGGTTAAACACAAAAACAATTTGAACTTAAACATAAATGTATATGGACTACGCCTACTATTGTAACTTATCGGTTCGGTTCGGTTTTTTTTTCTGTTATTAAAAATGGTTATACGAAAACCGAACCGTCGGTTTTTGTTTCGTTTCGGTTATTTCTTTTACAGTTCTATTATTTCGGTTTTCTGCTCACCCCTAATTTGTGGTTACTGATTTCAATGAGCAGATGAATAATATTGTAATGATATTACTACCGATTGTGTGTGAAGTGTAATGTGTTTAAAGGAGAAATACACAGAATAATAATATATAAGTAACAAGTTGATAATATGTTTTGGTATAACAAACATTTAGGAAGAGAATCTAACCGTAAGAAGATGAAGTTTTTGCAAGCAGGATGCAGATAGATAGATGCTGTGAGATGTGAGAAGGTGGAATTTGGTGGTTGTGGAAGAAGAGATGAGATGAGAGTGGAGGTATCATACACTTGTTCTCTCTGCACATGCATTTGTCATCTTCTTTTTTTGGAGAGATATAGAGACAGAGTGTGAATGAGAGAGGACACGTAACTACATGCTATTCATGCCCCAAATCTCATATAACCACCCTACTGTAACTTTTGCTTATTGGATTTTATCACTCCTAACTATTGGCTATTGGTCGCTGCCACTCCCAACTATCACTTTGACGTCTGTCACCCCTAACTTAACACTTAGTATGTTTTGCCACCACGCCATTAACTGATCACTAACTTTTGATCCTGTTACTATACTATACTTTTGAGAGTGTCCTAAGAATAGGGCTGTTCATGAGCCGAGCCGAGCCGAGTTAGGCCAAGCTCGGGCTCGGCTCAATTATAAACCGAGCTGGCTCGGCTCGGATTCAAAACCGGGCTGAAAATCAAAGCTCGGGCTCGGCTTGGTTTTAAACCGAGCTGGCTCGGCTCGGCTTGTTTTGCCACGATTTTAAAAATAAAAATTACTACATAGCTCTAAAAATTAAGTAGTCTAAAATATTATTCAATACTTAAAAAGAAAATATCCAAAATAAGTTCAACTAATACATCACAAGCCAAAATTAAGTTAAACAACACAAAATAAGTTTTAAACCTCGATGAAATACAATATTAGTTCATTAGTATGGTAATCGACCTTCAAATAAGTTATAGATATCAAATTACAAACCTAAATACATGTAAATAATAATAGTTTTTTTTTGTAATATATTAAAATGTATATAAAAATAGAATATATTATAAGTAAAATGATCCGAGCTAACAAGCGAGCCAAACCGAGCCAATCCGGCTCGTTATGAGCCGAGCTATATCGGGCAAGCTTTTTCCGAGCTAAATCCGAGCGAGCTCCGAGCCACGAGCTTTCTGAACAACCCTACCTAATATCCCTAAAACCTTCTTAAGATCACATCCCAAATGTATAGTAACAAGATAAAAAGTGAGTGATCAGTTAAGGACGTGGTGACTGAACACACTAAGTGTTAAGTTGGGGGTGACGGACGTCAAAGTGATAGTTAGGGGTGGCAGCGGGCAATAACCGATAGTTCGAGGTAATAAAATCCAATAACCCTTTACTTTTTAATAAATATTTTTTATTATAAATAAATTAGTTAAATACATGTGAATTAATTAATTATTTAATTAATATGATAAATTAATTACATGTGTACTGAATATTACATTTTGGAAAAGGTATAAAGCTTAAAGATTTAACTTTTTGAAAATTATTAAATTGATATGGTAAAAGTTTAATACATATGTTAATTAAATAAATAAATATTGGTATTTTAACATGTATAAAATAAAAAATGGGGTCTACAATACCAGTAGTCCTCATAAACCTCAGGCCCATAACCACCCATGAACAATGTCGCACAAATGGACAACTTCTGGGCTAACGTTTGTGTGAATTAACGTCTTCGAAACAGATAATTTTCAGTTTGTCTCCTATTAAAATTTATATCTGCTAAATAAATCTAACATATGTTCATGCCATCATGGTGAGCCTTTTAGGGGATGAATTCAACTTTTTTTTATTAAGTTTTGTTGAATAGAAACCGTCGGACACAGTGGCGAAGCTTGGATTTTTCGGCCGGGGGGGGGGGGGGTGAAAACATATATACCCAAAAATTTCTATAGAATACCCAAAAATTTCTATAGAACCGGGGGGGGTGAAAACCTATATACCCACAAATTTCTATACGAAAACTACATATATAACACTACTGAGCGAAAAATCCCGGGGGTCCCCCCCCCCCCCCCCCCCCCCCGCCCCTTGTAAGCTTCGCCCCTGGTCGGACATTAGACTATGTGTTATGGGAGTTCAAAAGGGGTTTCAAGGTGAAAAAATTACGCCACTTGAGGGAAAGCTTTATAATACACAACCAAGGTTGGAGAACTCGTTAGTCAGCCGGTGAGGTGGAGACTAGCGGCTACTCAGGATTAATCAGATCATGTTTTTTATATGTAATTTTCAGTTTTATGTATATATATACACATTTTTATAGGTAAATATTTTAAGTAGACAGGTCTTAACTCTTCCTCAACTCAGTCTTCTAAGTATACTAGATTGATTGTTGGAATTCACATGGTTTGGTTGAAAACTGGCTAATTTACAGGTTTTCTGCCGGAATTTGGTCGGAATCGCGGATTTTTGGCTGACCGACTAGCGATTAATGGACTGATTAACGAAAACTTACTCAGTTACCGCCGATTAGTTGTGGACTAATCACGATTTTTACAACACTGTACACAACCACCTGTCACATGTCACAATCAAGGGTATGTTTGGCATGGAGCTTTTAGGAGCTTCTAGCTTTAAGTTTTTAAGAAAAAACTCCTACTCAATAAAAAGTCTTGTTTGGTTGAACGCTTCTACTAGTAGTGTTTAGAAGGAGCTACAAGCTTTTAGGGAAAATGATTATTTTAACCTCTAAAGATAATGAACTTTTTAATGCACCAACTTTTTAAAAAAAATTCTAGATAATGACCTTTTTAATGCACCAATTTTTTTTCTAAAGATAACGAAAATCAAATTTTTAGTTATCGTTTAAACAAATTCTTTCATTATATATACACGATCTTCGTATGTTGTTGTTCCCATACGACATTAATGATCTAATAGTATTATATTATGTTCTCGACTGTTTACCAATTACTATATTTTATTTAACTAAAAATGACCATGTTTTATTTATTTGAGAAAGAACTTTTATATATATATATATATAGGGAGGGGCTCATGCGAGAACTCCATTTATTGCGAGAACCGCGAGAACCAATGTGAACACAACCTAAAATAGCTAAAAAAACATAAAAAAAACCTATCCCCCCCCCCCCCCCCCCCCAAAAAAAAAAAAACCTAAACCCCCTCCCCCACCCCCAAGCTAAAATGCTAAAAACTAAACCCCAAAAAAACCTAAAAAAATCTAAAAAAATAAAAAAAAAATCTAAATTTTTTTTTTAAATATTTTTTATGCTCAAATCGCTACTTTTAGTGTCAAAAAAAAAATAAAAAAAAATTATTTTTTTTTGCTTCGAAAAGAAGCGATTTTTATATAAAAAATATTAAAAAAAATTGTGTGATTTTTAGCTATTTTTAGGCATTTTTGGTTGTGTTAACATTGGTTCTCGCGGTTCTCACAATAAGAGGTGGTTCTCGCATGATCTTCTCCCAATATATATATATATATATATATATATATATATATATATGTGTGAACACAACAAAAAATGCCTAAAAATAGCTAAAAATCACACAAATTTTTTTTTTAATATTTTTTATATAAAAATCGCTACTTTTCTAAGCCAATTTTTTTTTAAAAATTTTTTTTTGCCACTAAAAGTAGCGATTTGAGCATAAAAAATATAAAAAAAAATTAGATTTTTTTAGGTTTTTTGGGGGTTTAGTTTTTAGCATTTTAGCTTGGGGGGGGGGGGGGGGGTTAGGTTTTTTGGGGGTTTTAGTTTTTAACATTTAGCTTGGGGGGGGGGGGGGGGGGGGGGGGTTTAGGTTTTTTTTTTTGGGGGGGGGGGGGGGGGGGATGGGGGTTATGTTTTTTTTTAGCTATTTTAGGTTGTGTTCACATTGGTTCTCGCGGTTCTCGCAATAAGGATGGTTCTCGCATGAACTCCTCCCTATATATATATATATATATATATATATATGTGTGTGTGTGTGTATGTGTGATTACGTTTAGTATTATGTTTTTTTAGTTATGTCCATTTTAGTCATTTTATACATTTTATTAAAAGATTCAGCTATTCTGCCAAACACCTAAATATATCTAAAAAACTACAGCTACCAGCTACCAACCACCAGCACCAGCTGCTTTTGCCAAACATACCCCATATCTATTATCTCAACTCAACCACCATCTCCAAACCCTGTAATGGTCAACACGCCCATGGCGCCTCCACCCCCTTTCAGCCACCGTTCAACCACCAACCAACTTCCCTCTTCCCTTCGCACGCCATCCCCACCATGCACCCACTTCACGCCCTATATGGGGCCCTCCTTTTGCGGGTTTCACGCCCCTAATGAAACCCCATAACACACAACATTACAAAGAGTCTACTTTTCACTTCTTTATTATTTAGACGAGTATTTTGTATTATTAATGGTTGGTTTTGATTTTTCAGATATCTCAGTTTTGGATTTGCTCTGGTCTGGTCCAGTTTCAACCAGACAAGTACCCTACTGCCCTACATAAGTCATACCAACATAACAAAATAGTAACTGAACAGTTTTTACAAAAAAGAATTTGCAAAACTTCCTATTCTATTTATTTGTATTCACACAAAAAACGGCTTAACAACAAGTACAAAGACAAAGAACACGACAATGAGTGTCAAACATGATGTTCGAAAACAAAAACATGATTTACGAAACACAATCATCAGTTTAGGAAGAAAGTCTCTAATGCTATATGCACAAACACGGACTTTGACCAGTCTACAACTAACTTGTACTTCCACTAGAATCACACTCCAACTATGGGTTCTGTTCTGTCCTGCACAGCCAAACGTTCCGATACATCAGCTAACGACTTAAGGTTGCATTTTATGAGAGCCTCCACAAAGTAGCACGTCTCATCTTTCGTGTTGCCATCTGGCACGTCCACCACGAACGATTCAATCACCAAAGTCCCTGGCCTCCCGTCGATAATCTCTGGATGAAGTGTCATAATTGACGAGTAGTTCTGTATGTGTTAAGATCATGAATAATACAACCAATTACAAAGATAGTCCATAAGGAAAGCACATAAAACCGTGTTAATTGTATTAGACATACCCGAAGCCTGTGGTCACCGCCGACTATTTTTATGCCCAAGATATGTTCCTCTTCGTCGAGAAGCTCTAACCTCTCCATACTCGTGGTAGCTGGAAGCCCAGATCGGACACATACTTCTCTCACGCTCCCGATTCCAAGGTTACCTTGCACGTAACACCCGCTCACAAAGGGTTTGTACTTTTGTGGTTGATCAAACCTCCTCACCAAAGACCATACCTTCAAAAATATTTAGAAAATATCTGGATCAGTAATCATCAAACTGTAAGATCATCACCAAATTTTAAATTTCAGTCTTAAAAAATAGATATGTTGTACCTTGTATGTTGGTCACTTTATGATTTTTTTACTTCGTTTTTAGAATGGTTAACTCAGACACCCTCTAATTCTACTATTAAATACACTTTTATCTATATAGAACTCGAACCCTCAACCACTTGGGGAGAAACACCATTATGTACACCTCTTGATACCACCAGACTATAAGCCTTTTGGTTCTTTTAACTATAAGAACATGACTATGTCTATTAGCTTAACTAAAAAGTGAAAAAGTGACTATCACGTAAGCAGGCAGAGGGGTTCTCACTAACCTTTCCCTTAAAAGTGTGTATTGGTGTAACTAAAAAAAGTAGGTGATATGGCTTGATGTGATTGAATTATAAAAAATAGGATTTTTCACTCTCTTTCACAAGCCCCACCCTCGTGCCCGTCACCACCATCACGCGCATTGGCGGAGAATAATGGTGGCCCAGGGTGGCCCGGCCGGCCCCCACCGATTTTCTACGCATAGTGTTAAGTTTACCCAAAAATTTTGTTTTGTAGTGTAAAATATTGGATTTTTAAGAGTCCGGCCGCACCGATTTGGATTTTGAGAGTCTGAACCCTACCAAGTTTTCGTTTAAGCTTCGTCACTGATCACACGCAAGTACACGGTGTCCCAGTGGTGCCCCCTAAGGACGGTGTTTGGCGCTTGATCAGGCTGAGGTGGATGTTGGTGCCAGCCTGGCAGCCCACTACGAATGTTCTAATAATGTAGTATGAAGGTAGTAGATCTTACTAGAGCCGATTTATTTGCTACAATAATAAATGCTAAATTAAATTAAGCCAACTAACGTTCTATATCATTATAATGCAGTGACCTTTTGAAACATAATTTAATGGACATTTTGGATATGTCTGTCTTTTAGTCCATGAGGGGGACGGACCAAATGGGTAGCTTTTTATTGTCACAGACGCACCTCCATAAATATCCTGTGTGTACAACCTCTGAATCCTAAACAATTTTGGCATATTCCGGCCACTCCCAAATTACTTAGATTTTTCTAGTACCTGGAAACAGCCAGAACTTCATGAATGCTTCATTAACTGTACAAGTGCCTAATGCATTTTGGTTGTGATTATACCGAATTGCTACCATACCGTTTGGTATCGATACTAGAATTTAGTTAAAATCAAAACCAATACCGTGCAGTATATGTTCGGTCAGTACCAGCATCGTATGGTACAGTTAAAATTTCCAGAACCCGTACCATACTCATAGTACCGTTACCAAAATTGAGCTAAATTCAAAACCGAATGCGTACCATATATGTTCGGTCAGTACCGGTATGGTGTTGCTACAATACTTTAATTCGGTCAAAAATAACTGTAAACCTAATTAGATTTGTTTCAAAATAACATGTTAACAACACAGAAAATATGATCATAGAAGTAATACTATGCATCAAATCAAATAGATATAGTGAATTAATGCGAACTGCATTATGTTCTTACTAAACACATATTAGCCTTTTGTTATGATTTCTAATAATGATTCTACTCGAAACACAGAAGAGATCGATGCATCTTAACAGCACAAACGCCTATTGAATCCACACACAACTACGAGTATGTTCTTACTAAACACATATTCGCCTTATGTTACTATTTCTAATAACTTCACTAATCAAAACAATGAACAGATCGATGCATCTTAAGTTCTTAACCTCATAAACACCGATTAAATGATTAGTAAACCTAGCTATTAAAAGTTCTTCGTTATCAGTAATTACAAAACGTACTAAATCTCCGATTATATTATAATAATATACACTTCAAGTTAACCTAATCACGCATTATATCACTAAAAGTGCAGAAAACTTCAGCTCAGATCCACAACTGAACAAATTATATAGCTAAATGATGAAATAATATACATATATAGAGAGATTTGAGATCTTACAAGATGAACAGGCGCTTTGATATGTTTAACGAGAGATGAAGTGCACTGATTGGCTCTAACTTCATGCTTATGGTGTCTCCGAATGTGGCTGTACTCCGACGAATCTGTAGCGTCATCGTGTCCGTTCATCACCATCGGTAGTTATGGATAAGAGTAACGATCGTCGAACAATCTGTGACTGAATTTGATCGGTGCGATAGATTTAGTGTAGAAAGTCCGGTGGATTCGTTGAGGAATTCGAGAGAGAATAATCACATCAGCAGCAGCGATTGGGGTTTTCTTTGGTTCTTTCTCATCCACAACATCTGGTTTCTCTCACTTCACCATTTTCATGTGATATTAAATTACTTGTAGTATGTGTATGACCCCTGTACTATTCCAAATTGTCTGATTAGTCCCTGGTTGCTGATAATTATTTTTTTAACATTGTATATGCTCCATTAGCAAAGGGATTGGTTACAACTTGTGCAAGCTCCCTTACACTCTGTTTCCGAGTCACATTTAACAAAGGGAGGGGAAGGAAAAGAGATGAAAATATGACAAAACCATTTTCCGAGTCTCATGTTCCACTAGTTCGGTTTTGGTTATTTCGGCTATCTAACCAATCAAGGTTTGAAATAAATAGGGGTGTACATGGTTTGGACTTAGCTTTGTCCTTTTTTTATACGATAACTGATACTACACTTTTTGGTTAAACTAGCGATGTGAAATTCTATTTGATAAGGTAACTATACCATAACATCTTAATTTCTCATCAATATAAAGGGTATCTACATCAAGATTATTTTGTTACTGACATACTTTTATCTTAGTAAAACTATTCTATATGGTTAATGTAAGACATAAATCCATTATACAAACTTAACATTACAAGCCCGGTTCGGTTTTGGTTATAATGGTTGACCAAAGCTTCAAAACCCTAACCATAACCGATTGGTCGATTAAATAAACTTTCATAACCATTGGTTATCGGTTAACAGTTGTTCGGTTATGTTGGTTATTGGGCTGCAAACGAACCAAACATTCGGCGAACAGGTCATGAACTGTTCGGCGGGAAGTTCGTTTGTGTTCGTTTGTTTATTAAACAAACGAACACAAACAAGAAATTTCGTTCGTTTAGTTAAATGAACAAACATGAACAGATGGCTCGTTCGTTCATTTATGTTTGTGAATGTTCGGTAACGTGTTCGTTGGTGTTCTATAGTTCATTAGTGTTTTTAGCTTTTATATTTTATTTAAATACTTCAAAATTCTGACAAATACAATATTTAATAAGTGTCAATGTATTATGTATTTTGTTCATGAACGTTTGTTTGTGTTCGTTTGTTACCATTTGTGTTCATGAACATTAGTTTATACTCATTTGTGTTATCATCGTTCATTTTCATTCGTTGCCTAAAACTAACAAACACAAACGAGCACGAACAAGTTCATTTCCTTAACAAACAAACACGAACATAAAATCTCATTTGGTAAGCGTTCATGAACAGTTCGTGAACATATATATTTCTTAACAAACGAACACGGACAAGTACTTATTCGTGTTCGTTCGGTTCGTTTGCAGCCCTATTGGTTATGGTTCGGTTATGGCGGTTAATTTTTTCACCCCTAGTTAATTTATCGTAAGAATAGGATCTCAATTGCACAGTATAAAGCGAAAGCAAAAAAGGTTAAGATTTTTCTTAACCGGACAGGGGCATTTTATTCATCAGCCGAAAGGACCCACTCTTGCAAGATTATAGAAGGTTAAGATGAATGGAGTTTTTTATGTGTATTGTTCAATTTAGATGGAAAAAATGGTGTACATAAATGATAAATGCAAGGAATACTATGTACAATGCATGGGTGTGTGTGCACAATTGATCAAATGCTCCGATTGAGATTTTGTCCTATAAAATACACTAAAAGATTTTTTCAAGGGACGAATAGCACATAGTTGAATTTGTTTAAAGATATGTCGTATATTTGTTGTGAATAACACATAGTTGAACATAAGATACATTATGATTAAGAGCCTGTTTGGATAATAGGATAACCTATTGTCTAAATATTCAACCTTGTACTGTACATTATTATTTCATATCTAATGGTGATACTTTTGATTAAATGTTTTTTTAAGAGAACTTCATTAAACAAATGAGCAAAAACCCACGAAAATGGGGCAGCCCTAACACATAACGAGACTACATAATCACAAAATTACACCAAACGACTCAACTTTTGATTAAATGTTGATGTGGTGTTTTATATAGGTGAATTAAA
Source organism: Helianthus tuberosus (assembly GCA_030545235.1). Taxonomy (NCBI): domain Eukaryota; kingdom Viridiplantae; phylum Streptophyta; class Magnoliopsida; order Asterales; family Asteraceae; genus Helianthus; species Helianthus tuberosus. Next base: position 187,628,561 of record CM060417.1, read on the forward strand.
TATTCTAAACTATTTAAAACTTTTTTCTCCATCAAAAAGTTTCTTTATTATGTTGTTTATTAGTTTTTTTTTATTATTTTCTTTTTAAAATGATAATATATTATTCATTACAATATAATTTTATTATTTGGGTCTTTTTAAAATTGTTTTTTATGTCATTCGGTTTTTGTGACCGGTTCAAAAGGTCCGACGAGTAAACTAAAAGTTTGGTCGATCCAGTAACTTGTTTAGTTTTCGAAACATCAATGGAGAACCAAGTTTAGAAGCATGGGCTTATCCCATATGGATATTAAGACTATAGAATAGAGCCTTAGAAGAATGAGCCGTGTTTACCTTAATTTATGTATATAATCGTTATCTCTTCTAGTTGTAGATCTTTGCATCGAAACTAATAGAAACCTTCATGTGGTTGTCCTTAAACGTAGTTTGATTACATGGATCAAGCAAACCACGAAATCATATGTTATTCTTTTCTGGTAGGTTTTATTTATGTTATCTTGTTCATGTGAGCGTTTGAGTAAGGGGAGGAGGGGTGGTTCACTAGTGATAGAAACTATCACTTCCATTGTCCAATCAGATCATGCCATGTCATCAACCAAATTTCTATCACTAGTGATAGAAATGTAGGCGGGGTGGTATCACTAGTGATGAAATTCTATCACTCCCAAATTTTTTTAAATTTCATTTTAAAATTAGAAATTAACAATAAAACACTAAAATTAAAAATTTCATTAAACTTAAAAAATAAATTACATAGGAAAATAAAAAAAACAACTAAAATTAGAAAAAAAATAAACTAAAGTGGCATCTCCCAACCCCACTTTGCGCAAATCTCACGCTTTTGTTGAATGACAATTGACTTAAAAGGTTCGTCGAGATGGTTGTGCTTTTCACACAAGATTTTTAAATCATTTTGTCTTTCAATCGTCTTCAAGTGATCCTTGTACGCCTGCTCGCGTTCAACTTTTAAGGACATAATTGTTTCTTTTCTTTGCTCGGCCTTCTTGAATTGGGTCATTTTCTCCTCTTCGATTCTGGAGATCGACTCCGCCACCGCCTCCTTCCCTTTGCTTGACGATTCACCACCTCTCCTGCGTCGTGGCCTTGTAGGTGTAACTTCTTCAACGGGGTCGTTATCGGGTTGATCGGGTTCGTCAAGGGGGTCGTCGTTTAAGTTCATTTGGGGCAAGTTATCCGACGCGGAAGTCGTGTAGTTCCCCGAATCGGATGTTTTTGATCTTTTACCTCCTCCTCGTTTTTTGGAGCCGTAGGACCACGCTTGTCAACCAACTCAACGGGGACCCACTTCGGGTGACTTCTCGCAACTTCTCATGCCTTCACGTGTGGAAAACTCCTCTTGCCGTAGACGTCGCAATACATTTCGGTTGCTTGTTGCATGATTGTCGCCTCGCTCGCTCCACTTTGTGGGTTTCGGTTCTACAAAATATATAAAAGGATATGTTTTTTTTTTTTAAATAAACTGTTTTCTGTTTTTTATAAATAAAACTGTTTTCTGTTTTTTTTTTTTTTTTAAAGCGGTGTTCTGTTTTTTTTTTTTTTAAACTGTTCTGTTTTTTTTAAAAACTGTTCAGTTTTTTTTTTTAAACTGTTCTGTTTTTTTTTTTAAACTGTTCTGTTTTTTTAAAAAACTGTTCTGTTTTTTTTTTTTAAAAACTGTTCTGTTTTTTTTTTTTTTACCATAAAAAACAGTTTTCAATGAAAAAAGATTAAAACTTTAATAAAAAACATACCTTTTGAATGAAACAAGCGTTGAACTTACTAATTTTCCCGTTCAAATCCGTCCACTTCGACGTCATTTGGTCCATGTTTCGTATCTTTGCACCGGGAAGTTGCCTAAAATGATTAATGACCCGTCTCCAAAACGCATCCTTTTTTTGCTCGTTGGCATGTTTCTTGTTCTCCGAGATGTGCAAATACGCCTGCACCAAGGACACCTCCTCCTCGCTCGTCCAAAGTTGTCGGCCGGTTTGGACGATTTCGTGAACGGCATCATTTTCTTCTTCTTCATCTTCCTCGTCTTCGAACGGTTGTTCTTGATCGTAATCATCATCATCGTCGTCAAGACTTTGTTGTGGTTCACGATACGCGGTTGCAAAATGATGGAGAATTGTGTTGTCTTCTAGTAGTGGGTCGAGTGTGTGGGGTTGGGTTTGATACGTTTGCTATTGAAATTGGTGAGGTTGAAACGGTGGAACGAACGGTTGGTTATGGTACGTTTGCGATTGAAAGGGTGGATATTGTTGGGTTTGAAAGGGTGGGTGGATATTGTTGGGTTTGAAAGGGTGGATATTGTTGGGTTTGAAAGGGTGGGACTTGGTCGGGTTCGTCTTGCAACCTAAAGCGCGTCGGCTCGTCAAGATTCGCTCGAACCTTGGGTCTTACGGGATTTTTCTTCGTACCCGAACCTCTTTTTTTCGAACCCCCACCTCTCTTGCTTGAACCTTCCATATTTCTTGTAAAATTATTTAGATTGAGTTGGAGAGTTTTTTAATTTTTTGTATTGAGTGTGAGAATAGTTGGAGAGTTTATTGATTTTTTGTATTGAAATAGGTTGGATTTATATAAAAAAAAGGATCAAATATCATCCCAAACGGTCAAAAAATACCCAAACGGTCATGTTCCAACGTTCGAAAATTCAAAGTTCAACGCGTTGTGGGTGTAACGCGTTACATATATAACGCGTGATACATGAACCGGCGGCGGTGTTCCGTTGCACTTCAACGAGTGATGGCCATGTATCACGGGACCGCCCCGAGTCCTCTAATATCAATACACATGGTGATTTGAATGTCGTCAATTTCCTAACAAACGTATTAAACTTCTCCTGATAACATTTTGTTACATAATAAGTTAATAACTAAATAACTAATTATAACTTATGTGTTTGGCTTAAAAGATAATCCTAGAAACAAACTTTGCTCGAAGCGCCCGGGTCAAAACTATGGAGAAAGATAGTTTATTCGGTAGCTATGACAACGCCTTGGAGATTATGACATGTGCACAATCTCAAAGTTTTCGAGGGACAGTTTATTCCGGGTTCAAGATAAAGAAGATGTCTTTATTTGGTTGAGTCACAGGTCAGATATACCTGCCCCTGAATGAGTTAAGGGGTAGATTTAGATATCGTCGAGCTGTCGTAGTCTATTTTCTCATTGTCCTTTCGTTTGTTTTCCAGTCCTTTGCTGGGCTCTTTATATTTATATATAATCCGTTGTTAAGAAAGAAAAATTCATAAGGAACAACAATTTCTGGCCTACAAAAGAAAACAAAGGGTGAGAAATGAACAAAGCTAATAAATAGAGGGATGAAGTTATGGTTAGCTGAGGATATTATAAAAACAAAGTGATCTGATTGGCTAAAAGGAGAAGTTAAAAGCTGAGTTGGATTTTTGTGGCAAATACGTTGCATTTGACCCCTTCTCTCTCTCTTTCCACTTTAAGGTTTTCCTTTTACTTTTTCGTCTTTAATTCAGTGTTAGCGACCGCACGGTAAGGTTCTAGACCCTTTTTTTGTCTTTATTCTCCTCTTCAGTTCTTGATCCTTGTGTCATTTTTGTCTTTTCTCCCGTAGATATTTTTGCACGACACTATTCTGGCCCCCATTTCTTTTTTTTAATTATTATTTTAATTATTTAATTAACATCGTTTCCACCTTTGTTACGCTTCGTAAACATGCCAGTGTGTTAGCACATGCTACACTTCGATTTTTTTTTTAAATATACGTCAGAATTTTGTATATTTAATAGGTAAATGTGTTGTTAAAGTATCATTTAAATTTTCAAAATTATAAAAAAATCACTAAAATATCATATTAGAGGAGACATGTTTCCAGAACTTGTATAGTTGTGTTTGTAATTGTAATACTAATACTATTGACTATTCTGATAGTGACGCAGGTTCGATTTCTGTTTGCGCCATTTTCGAGGGACATGGGTGAAGGGACGAATCAGGGGTTTAATCCCGGGTGTGAACTTGACGGGGGACGAGGGTTTACGGATTCCATCCGGTTCCCGTGCATCAAGGTGCACGATCTCATGACGGATATAGCCTCAAGCAGGGTGGATTTACACATGAGATTCTTTGACGCTGAAGAAAAAAACTATTCTGATAATAGTTCAAACTAAAAGTGACGTGTTGGTGATAGAATAAAAGATTTAAGATATTAATATAATGAGATAAAAGTATTATGGGTAATTTAGCATCACACTTATATCATAACTAATCTTCGATTATCTCCAACTTTATTTTCTTCTAAACCATTTACATATATTGTTATTTCACTCCCTCGAACCTAATTTGTATTTATCAAATGCATATTTATGGTAATGTATTTCATATGTGCATATTGTGCTTTTTGTATACCATGTGTTTCTTTTTGTCATTGAGATATAAATTTTATCGTAATTATTATATCATTGATGATATACATGTGTAAGTAGTTAATGTACATGCAGCCAAATTTATGTCAATGGGATTTTTAGACTAGTCGGTGTGGAGGGGTATGAAAAGTCACGTGGCAGCCACATCAGCAGAGTAGGATTTCCCATTCAAGCCTAAAAAAACGCGGGATAGGAGGGGGCGTGGAAGAGTGGCGTGGATCGACACATGGCATAAACTTTTTAGGGGTTTCAATCGTATCGGTTGGCGAGTTGATGGGTTTCAGATTGGCGGGTTGAGTTGCTCAATCCAAACACAACCCATATTTTAGGTGTGACAAAAACATCAACCATAACATACACACGATAAAACCGTGTAATTCATCTATCTAAACATGTTAAATAGGTTGTAATCAAGTTGTAAACGTGTTAATCGACTCCCATAACCGACACCCAAGTCAATCCTTGTCTAAGATATGGAATGAAACTTATTTATATGTTGGTTTAGAGATAAGACATAAAACTGTAGTTTAACTGAACCGGGTTTTATTGATAGTTTTGTTATAAAAGTTGTCTTGTATCTTTTACTTTTTTTGGAAAAATAAATTTTCACAGGGCTACGTAATCGGCCCATTCACGTAAAGAGTACAACTTTGGTCACGGAAATTGGGCCCAATTACGTAAAGAGTACAATTTTAGTTAGAAAAAATGGGCCCAACTCTCATAAAATTCATCAACAATAAATTACTACGCAGAGAGTATAGATTTGGTTACGGAAAGTCGGCCACTTCTTACAAAACGGTCCGATACCATTCGCATCAATTGGACTATGGGTTGTGGTAGCCGGTGATTCCGAGGGTTGCAACTAGACACTCGGTGCAAAAGAGTAACATTTTGGGCGTGGTTTGAATCAGGGCTCGATCGTTCAGGTATAGCGTAAGTTCTTTAGGAAACAGTTCATGACGGTTAAACACTAGATTTATGTTTGTCGTCTATTTGTGACGATAGAGGCCAAATATATCTCCCACCACAAGTTAGAGTTGATACGCTACTAAATTCTTTTTGTTAATATTTCTAGCTACAAACAGCCGGAATTTGTTGGTAGTTACATGTGATAAGCAATTCTAAACACTTATGAGGGTAAGGTCTTGGGTTCAAGTCTCACATGCAGCAGGGAATAAAAAAAATTTGTCGTTCAAAAAAAATCCAAACAAATCTTAAAAAAAATAGACAATTCTATACGAATTAGAATTAGTACCGAGATGTCACATAAAATACCCAAACCTTACTTGAAATTATGTAATTCATTTTGCTTAATGAGGCACACATATAGAAAAGAGAAAACATTTTAGGGGGAAAGTTGATAAATTTATGAATGGAAGAACTAGTGCGTCAATACCCTTCTAGAAGAAATCTATATTTAACAGGTAAAGTTGAAAATGATGTTGAAATTGACAATGCATAGTTAAAATTGAATACCTAAATAAACGCGTAAACTAACGAAATCCATGATTCACGTGTTTTTACAAACATAACAAAAACAATCAAAATATTTAAATTTGTGAATTTTTTTTATCACAATGGGGCTCAAGATAAAGAAATTTGGATTCGAAAGTCTGGCAAACACTCAGGGACGGATCCACATGGTGCGGGTCGGGGTCTACGGACCACATTGTTTTTAAAAAATAGTAGAACCGTTATGTTAAATTTTTCAAATACCCCATAAAATAAATTAACTGAACCCATAGTATTAAAAGGAAAGATGGTGTGGTGGTAATCTCATTGTGTTCCACAAATAGGCCTTAAGTTGAAGTCTTATATCTCTTGTTTTTTAGTTTATTTTTTTCATCAAAATTAAACTAGTGTTTTAAAACAGCAAAACCATCCATTGCCCCTCAAATTTGCTTCTTTAAAATGATAATTTTATGTCTCCGAATGATTTTATTTCACATTTGATTACCAAATAACACTTCCAACATATAGTGGCGTTCAAAAAAAAGTTTAAACAAAATTTTGAAGTTATGTGAAGTAATTGTGTACTTTAGGTAGCTATTGGTTTCAAGCAATTTATTAATCACCACAATTTGATAACTTGATTCTTAAAAATGATTTTTAATAATGTAGTGGTTTCATGTCCACTAAATGGTTCTACATTATTTCCCAGCTCTGACCCGACCCGACTACGATGACTGACCCGAAAATTTTAATATTTGTTTGTGAAAAATTCTAACACAAAAAAATGGAGCCCAGTGGAAAAAAAAACCCTGGGTCCGTCACTGCAAACACCATCATCATCATCATACTCACTAAATCCCACCAATAGCAAAGCTAAGGTAGGGTCTAAGGAAGGTAAGATGTCGACAACCTTACCTCTACCGCGTAAGAATAGAGAGGCTGCTTCCAGTAAGACCTACTACAAACACCAATGACCGTTTATCACAACGATTGAACAATTACGTCATTTTGTCAATATGTTATGAGTCTAGGACGGATCAAAAGTTAAAAAGTTACGTTCATTTTAAGTTTTGAATTTCTAAAACATTTAGTTCTATCTAATTGCTCCAAACAAAAATCTTTCATTCTAAGTTTTGATACTTTCTAAAACATTTGGTTATATCTAATTGCTCCAAACAAAAATCTTAATTAGTCCATACAAAATGTTACCACTCTTGGATCAACTCTTTGTCATTTATAAGTGGTATCTTAGTGATGGGATAAGACTTAGGGACCATTAGATCCTGGGTCCGATTCTCATAAGGGTTTTTTCCCAGATTTGTTGGGTTTCCTTATGAATTGATGTATATGCATTATTGCCTAAGATGGATATGAACGGGAGATTCCGCTGGTGGCACGATGATATACTCAAGTGATACGTCAGTGATCCAAATTTGTCGTTCATAATAATAATAATAATAATAATAATAATAATAATAATAATAATACTAATAATAATAATAATAATAATAATAATAATAATAATAATAATAATAATAATAATAATAATAATAAATAGAGATGAATTTCCTTCCACATGAAATTATAGTTTACATGAGAAAGGACATTTCATGACATAAAATTGAAAAAAGAGTACCCAAAACTAGTGCATGATACAAATAACAACTTGGTTAATTAACTTAACTGCCTACATACAAACTACTACCATTTGCTAACACATGCTAAAAACCTCAATTTGCCAACACTTCCCAAATCAACTCCGGATCATAAGAAGGCAAACGAGCAAGACAACACCCTTCAACCTCCGACTCACCGGTCTCCGCCCCAACCGCCACCCGCGACTCGTCGGAAACCAAACTCTCCTCCCTCCAAAACCCATCTTCAGACACACCCAATGACATCAATTCAGTTTTCATAACCTTTTCACTCTCTCTTTTCTTCTTCTTCTTATTATTCTTCCTCTCTCTCACTTTCTCACAAATAGCCTGAATCTTTGCATCCACAACACTTTTAAGAGCATTCAGCTTCTCTGTGTCACCAATTAACCCGAGCTGACTCGGGTCCTGAAGGTTAGGAAAATTCAACTTTGCAAACTCACCGCGCAGCTTATGAGCGGCGCGATCATACGCATAAGCGGCAGCTTCAGCCGTGTCATAAGTCCCAAGCCACACCCTCATTCTGTTTTGAGGGAGTCTGATCTCACCAACCCATTTGCCCCAATGCCTTTGCCTCACTCCTCTGTAAAGTTTTTTCTTGTTGCAATTGTGATCAAATCCGGTTTTTGTTATGGACATGTGTTGCTCGGAGAATTTCTGGAGCTGGTCTCTTTGTATTAGGTAGACCGATGAGCCCAGTGGCTGCTGGCGAACCGAGTTAGAGGTTGATGATGATAATAATGATGATGAGTAGTGAGTGAAGATTGAATCTATGGTGTTGCCACCAGTTAAAATAAGGTTTGAGAGAGATGAACCAATGTCATTGTGTGGTTGCATGATGTATGGATATTGTATAAAGGTTTTTTGAGTTTGGTGAATTAAACACAGGAAATTTGTAGGTTTGTTGGTGTATTTATAACGGCAAAACATGAGATGTTTGTATGGTCCCTCTTGTGAGAACAAAAAAAATCTGAAAAATCCAAATAAAATTGTTAAAACAGTTCATGTGATTTTACTTTCGTAGCTATTATAATCCACCCGCATTAACGTCATCTAGTGAAACTGTTAGTTTAGTTGAAATGACCATAATGCCATTGTTATTAAAATTAAAATAAATAAAGAGTTAGTTACGTTTTTTCGTCCTTGTGTGGTTTGTTAAAATAACATTATAGTCTATTAGTTTAAGCGTCACTGTTGGTGGGTTGAAGGTGGAAGTTGTGAAAGTATTGGTATTATTTTTGGCAATTTTTTGAACTAATTGACTGTAATGGTTATTTTTAACAAACCACATGGACGAAAAACGTAACTAACTCTTTATTTATTGTAATTTTAATAACAGGGGCATTATAATCATTTCAAATAAACTAACAGAATAACTGGATGACGTTAGTGAGAGTGGACTGTAATAGTTACGAAAGTGAAACCACATGGAGCGTTTTACAATTTTTAAACTAATGGACTGAAATAGTGATTTTTAACAAACCACAAGGACGAAAAACGTAATTAACTCTAAAAAAAAAATTAAATGAGTTAGAGGAAAAATAATTTAAAGAAAATGTAATTTAAGGGCGTTGTACTTTCGATTAGATCAACACTCAATCAGCTAGCGAAACTTTCCACAAGTCAGATACCATTCATCCCTATCAATGCAAGGAAATCATCGAAAATTATATTTACACGTTGAAATCAATGAATTTTTACTATTAAGACTAAGATTTCCTCAAAATGTCGTTAAGGAAAACAAAGATCTTCAATCTCTTGACAATGAGAATTATGATTCTAACACTATAGTTATGTTGTATGGACTATATGCGTACTTATTTCACTTGTTCATTTTAGCTAAAAAAAGCTATTGTTGTGAAACACGTAAATTAATGTCATATAAAGTGAAAATGGGTTTACTTGAAGCTTGAGTGCAATGAACACTAGTATGCAATTCTATATCGCATATTCGTGCCCATTGTTGCAAATGTCGCTAGGCGCTCCCTAGTCGGTCGACTTGGGAATTCAGAGTACTCAGTCTAGACGGAGAGTACTCAGGGAGTACTCGGACATGTTAAATTATAAAGAAATTAGTTTTCGGAAAGTAAATATATATCAAATAACATATATTTACTAAAGTTTATAACAAAAAAATATGAAAAAGATATTTATTCTTTAATATGATAGGCATAAAAATTATGTTTTTTTAAGTCAAACTCGGCCGGAGTTGACCAGTTAGATCCGATTCTGGCCGAGGTTAACCGCGTTTGATCGATTCCGACTAATTAGGCGGAGTTGAAAAAGTCGTCTCGGCAGCCTACCTTGTATCGACTTCTCAGGGAGTACTTGTAACACCCTAAATTCTTACTAGAATTTATTACTAGATTTATACATTTTTACATCAAAAGATACTAGATTTACATAAATTTTTAGTAGTATCACAAACATAGTCAACACATGACTAAATTAGAACATTCAAAGTTGTTTGAGAACTTATATACAACCCATACACAAAAGTTTTAAAGACTCAAAACGTAGCGGAAGCTTAGACATGTAGTGTTCGGTTCTTCAAAATCACTTGATCGCCACCCGTAAGATCTACCAAATTCACCTATGATTCAAACCATTAAATCATTAGTTTTGACGTTGTTATATAATATGACATCAAAATTTAACAACACATATGAAATATCAAACATATTAGAGCTTTTCTGGGTTCACCGTAAATTACGGTATAACCGTAATTTACGGTGAGACCTGGAACTGTCTGGTCACCGTAAACCAGTAGCGAACTACCGTAATGTTCATGACTTCTACCGTAAATTACGGTGGATACTGGAAATTCAGGATCTTGTTTGGTTTGTTCATTTTACTCAAACCAAATTCACGGATTTCGTTTTTTATAAGAAACCAATACATCAAATTTTCTTATTTCAAATATATATCAATACGATAATCAATATCAAAGAATAATCCGACCTATTTCAAAGTAATAATCATGCTTCACTTGATTAATCGACCCGTTTGGCTTGTCTAAGGAAAATCCTCCTCTAGGACAACTACTAACGGGTTCCAACCAGTATTTAACCTATCTTTAGATATAGCGACGTTCATAGCCTAATTCCAACTCGACTTTTGCACAACAAGGAATTTCAATATACTAGACAACCAATTAACTCAAATGTAACAAACCAAGTTACGTACCTTTAAAGCAAGCTTTTCATACGTGCATCCCCACCGGTTTGTCCGCTAGATGACCCGGCTTCCTTTCCTATAGAGTTCAATCACTTTATGTTTAGAACTCCTTGTTTCATATACATAACGCATAATTTACCTTACATCACTATTATGCGTTTTTAACTTAACAATTAAATTTCAAGCATTCTTCGAGGCATTTTATCAAACACTTTAAGGGCAGAATTTTATATCTTCACATTCAAGTTTATAACTTGCTAATTAGCTAACTTAATCATCAATAAGGCCCTCATATAGTATTTAACATCATATTTTTCTGAGATTACTTTCTCTAAGATCAAATTACACTAGAATAACCCTTCTTAACCCTAGTATTCATCATCATCATGTAAAACCACAACCCACCTTCAAGGTGTTCATGGAGCTTTCTGAATTTGGTCATGATTTTCTCAAATAGTTAGCTAGGTTTTACTTCTAAACACCTAATCAACTTTAATCTAACCAAATAACACACATGCAAGCATCTAATTTCAGATTTTTCAAAATCATGAGAATTTCAAGTTGATAGATTTCATCAAATTTCACATACCTTAGAATCCTCTTGTAATGAGGATTACGATTCTAGGCTCAATTCTCGATTTCTACTTGAATTAACCCTTCAATTTGCAAGATTATGAGATTTTAGGGTTTTGGAGAAGTGGGTGTCGCCCCCTGTGATGTTCTGGTCGACCAGGGATATCAAATGGGGGTTAAATTTGTGTTTTGTTTGTTTATTAGAATTAAGTTTCAATTTTAACAACTTAAACCCCTTCACTTTGATCAATATTGATTTTTGTGAACTTTAACTCTACTTTATGGTTATTTCTAGACTTTTAACTAATTAGGTTAAAATTCCTAGTTAGTAAATTCTCGTTTATTTAAACCTTACTAATTCCAGTTTAAGGTTTTACATTTTTCGGGGTGTTACAAGTCCACCCCCCTTAAAAAGGGTTTCGTCCTCGAAACCGCAATACGTACCAAATAAAGTAGGGTGAAGACGTCGCATTTCCTCTTCGGACTCCCATGTAGTGTCCGAACCCTTCCTATGCTCCCATTTGACTTTGACTTGTTCAATTTGCTTATTTCGTAAACGTTTGACCTTTCTGTCTAAAATTTCAACCGGTCTCACCGCATAATTTAGACTATTATCCACTTCGATATCATCGTAATGGATATAGGTCGTTTCGTCTGCTAGGCACTTTCTTAATTGAGATACGTGAAACGTGCCATGGATCCCACTCAGCTCCTCCGGTAGTTCAAGACGGTAAGCTACCTTGCCAACTCTTCCGATAATTTTAAATGGCCCGATAAACCTTGGGCTTAACTTCCCCTTCTTTCTAAATCTAATAACACCTTTCCATGGGGACACTTTTAGCATGACCATGTCACCGACTTGAAATTCAATTGGCCTTTTCCTTTTATCAACATACGCCTTTTGCCTGTCTTGAGCCGCCTTCAAGTGTGCCCGAACTTTATCGATCTTTTCGTTCGTGGCTCGTACTATGTCTTGGTGGGCGAGTTCACGTGGACCCACTTCACCCCAACAAACCGGGGTCCGACACTTCCTACCGTAAAGCAGTTCGTATGGTGCCATTTTAATACTAGATTGGTAACTGTTGTTATACGAAAACTCAACTAACGGTAGGTGAACATCCCAACTGCCTCCAAAGTCGATTATACACGCCCGTAGCATGTCTCCCAATATTTGTATCGTTCTTTCACTTTGTCCATCCGTTTGAGGATGGTACGCAGTGCTAATGAACAATTTGGTCCCCATTTGTTCTTGGAAATCACGCCAGAAATTCGAAGTAAACCGGGTATCCCTATCCGACACGATGGACACCGGCACTCCATGACGTGCTATGATTTCATTGGTATAGACTTCTGACATCTTTTCTGACGTATAAGTCTCACGAATCGGAATGAAGTGAACACTTTTCGTCAATCTATCCACCACTACCCATATGGCATCAAAACCACGATTTGTCTTAGGCAGCTTGGTTAACAGGTCCATTGTAATATGTTCCCATTTCCAAACCGGAATTTCTAACGGTTGGAGTTTACCGTATGGTTTCTGGTGCTCCGCCTTGACTTGTAAACATGTCAAGCATTTTTCCACATATTTCGCCACGTCCCTCTTCATTCCGGGCCACCAATAATTTTGTTTCAAATCATTGTACATCTTGGTCGCACCCGGATGAATTGAATAACGGGATTTATGAGCTTCAGCAAGTAGAAGCGCCTTTACTCCACAGGTATGTGGGACCCATATCCTTCCGGATCGAGTCTTTAACCCGTGATTCCCATCCGACAAGTCTTTCAACTGCCCAATTATTCTTTCCTTCTTCCAATTCTCTTCTTTTACTGCTTCTAATTGCGCCTCTCGAATACGTTCAAGTATACCCGAGGTTACCACGAGTTGCATCGATCGTACTCGTATCGGGACATAATCCGCTTTTCTGCTCAGAGCGTCCGCTACCACATTTGCCTTTCCGGGGTGATAATGTATCTCACAATCATAGTCTTTCACCGTTTCCAACCATCGCCTTTGTCGCATATTTAACTCCTTCTGATCGAAGAAGTATTTCAAGCTCTTGTGGTCGGTGAATATGGTGCATTTTACCCCATACAAATAATGCCTCCATATTTTTAATGCAAATACCACCGCTGCCAGCTCAAGATCGTGCGTGGGGTATTTCTTCTCGTGTATCTTCAATTGTCTCGAGGCATAGGCTATTACCTTGCCCCGTTGCATCAACACGCAACCGAGCCCCGATAATGAAGCATCCGAATAAACCACCATGTCTTCGACTCCGTCCGGCAATGTCAGTACCGGAGCTTGAGTTAGCCTTTCTTTTAGCGTCCGAAACGCTTTCTCTTGATCGACTCCCCAAACAAACTTTGCTTTCTTTTGGGTTAACTTTGTTAGCGGCGATGCAATCTTGGAGAAATCTTGAATGAATCTCCTATAATATCCAGCAAGCCCCAAAAAGCTTCTAATTTCTGAAGGATTCTTCGGGGGTTTCCATTTTGACACAGTCTCTATCTTTGACGGATCCACCAATACTCCGTCGGCATTTATGACATGGCCTAAAAATTGAACCTCTCGTAACCAAAAGGCACATTTAGAGAATTTTGCATATAACTTCTCTCGCCTAAGTGTCTCTAACACTTCTTGTAAGTGATGCGCGTGCTCAGCTTCACTTTTCGAGTACACCAAGATATCATCAATAAACACGATGACCGACTTATCCAACATTGGCTTGCAAACCCGGTTCATGAGGTCCATGAAAGCAGCGGGTGCATTTGTTAGCCCAAATGACATCACGAGGAATTCGTAATGTCCGTATCTCGTGCGGAAAGCCGTCTTCGGCACATCTTCTTCTTTGACCTTTAGTTGATGATACCCCGATCTAAGGTCAATTTAAAAAAAAACAATTCGCACCTTGTAGTTGGTCGAATAAATCATCTATCCTCGGGAGCGGGTATCGGTTCTTTATCGTGAGTTTGTTTAACTCCCGGTAATCAATACACATACGCATGCTCCCGTATTTCTTCCTCACGAACAATACCGGTGCGCCCCAAGGAGACACACTCGGCCTTATGAATCCCTTGTCAAGCAGGTCTTGGATTTGGGACATCAACTCTTGTAGTTCCGACGGTGCAAGTCGGTACGGGGCTTTTGCTACAGGTTTCGCGCCCGGAATCAATTCGATCCCGAACTCTACTTCCCGTTCGGGCGGTATCCCCGGTAAATCTTCCGGAAAAACATCTTCATAATCTCGTACTACCGGTACATCTCCAATCTTTCGTGATTCTTTCTCGGTCTCATTTGCATAAATTATGAATGCCTTGCATCCTCGCTTCATGAGCTTGTGAGCTTTCAACATCGAACATACTATGGGGTTGCCTCGTTTTTCGCCATAAATGGTGACGTGTTTTCCGCTTGGAGATGTTAGTTTTATCTCTTTGCGAAAACACACGACCTTTGCATGGTATTGAGATAGCCAATCCATCCCCACGACTATTTGGAATTCTCCCATCGACATCGGGATTAGATTTATCAAATATTCTTCATCATCAATGCTCAGTTTACAATTTTCACATACATCACAAACAATAAAACTTTTGTTATTACCTATCTCTACTTCTAAAGGCACATGTAATTTGGTTAAAACAAATGAAGGATGTCGAATAAACCCATATGAAACAAAGGATTTATTCGCACCCGTATCAAATAACACGTGTGCGGGAATTGAATTTACAGCAAATATACCTGAGACCACGTCAGGTTCAATCTTCGCTTCTGCGGCAGTTAGTTGGAAAGATCTTGCCTTTGCTTTCGGGGCTTCACCTTTCGGTTCTTGCCCATCCTTCTTTCCAACCAGTTCCGGGCATTCCGACTTCTTGTGACCCGTTCGATAACAATTGTAACAAACCGTCACTTTCTCCGGGCAAGACATAGCCATATGTCCCGTTTTCTTGCATATAGGACAAGGCTTATCCTTGTAACGGCATTCACCCTTATGATTTTTCCCACAAATTTTGCAACCCGATGTACTACCTTTAGCATCTGATCTCTTTGCTGTTTCATTCGTTCTTGCTTTCTTGGTAGGGCTTGGATTCACATCTTGTGCCCTTCGTTCACCCCGTTCTATACTCTTCTTCAATTCAATCTCCCTTTCCCGAGCAACATTGACAATCTCGGTAAGGGTCTCGTACTTTGAAGGGGTTATGAACTCTCTATATTCCGCGCTTAGCATGTTATGATAATAATAGACCTTTTGCTCTTCATTCGTTATCAAATCATCACAGAACTTCATCTTGTCCATAAACATCCCCGTGATCTTGTCTATGGATTCACCTTTGTGTCTGAGTTGCATGAATTCTTCCTTGATTTTATTTATGACCGCCTTGGGACTATGGTGTTTAAGAAACGGCGTCTTAAACTCCTCCCAAGTCATGGCCTTAGCCGCTTCACTTCCAATCTCCTTCTTTTTGTTATCCCACCAATCTTTCGCTTGACTCCTTAGTTGACCCGTACCATAGGCTACGTAGTCTTCTTCGTCACAATGGGTTCTCTCGAATACCCCTTCGATGTCACTTAGCCATCGTTGGCACACTATTGGGTCAACCTCCCCATTATATGTTGGTGGTTTACAAGCCATGAATTCCTTGTATGAACAAGGCTTTCGTCCTCCACGCTTTTCCTTTACTACATTTGAATCATCTTCCAGTTTCTTGATTCTATCTTCTACTATTGATAAAACCGTGTTTTGGATTTTATCAATAAAGCCCGACAAACTATTTTCGATCGCCTTTCCAACCTCTTCGGCAATCACTTCCCTCACTTGTTCGGTGACTCTTGGCACCGCATTATCATTGCCTCTATCAGCCATCTCGATTTCTGAAATGTTTACATAGATTGTTAAACATTCCATTTATAACACATGCTTTACTTGTTTTGATTTAATCAAGTTCACAACTTGATTTAATCATTCTTGTTTCAATTCAATCAAGTTCGTGACTTGATTTAATAATTCTTGTTTCTATTCAATCAAGTCCGTGACTTGATTTAATAATTCTTGTTTCTATTCAATCAAGTCCGTGACTTGATTTAATAATTCTTGTTTCTATTCAATCAAGTCCGTGACTTGATTTAATCATTCTTGTTTCATGCATTTCTTATTTTTTTTTTTTGAGTGAGCTTACACACTCTTTTCATGCATTTTTGTTCATTTCTCTATTATACATAGTACATAATTTGTTAACAAAACTAGTTAATTCTTACCGGACGATCGATCAAGCTTGAACCGAACACTTATTGACAACCATGAGCTCTGATTACCAACTAGTAACACCCTAAATTCTTACTAGAATTTATTACTAGATTTATACATTTTTACATCAAAAGATACTAGATTTACATAAATTTTTAGTAGTATCACAAACATAGTCAACACATGACTAAATTAGAACATTCAAAGTTGTTTGAGAACTTATATACAACCCATACACAAAAGTTTTAAAGACTCAAAACGTAGCGGAAGCTTAGACATGTAGTGTTCGGTTCTTCAAAATCACTTGATCGCCACCCGTAAGATCTACCAAATTCACCTATGATTCAAACCATTAAATCATTAGTTTTGACGTTGTTATATAATATGACATCAAAATTTAACAACACATATGAAATATCAAACATATTAGAGCTTTTCTGGGTTCACCGTAAACCAGTAGCGAACTACCGTAATGTTCATGACTTCTACCGTAAATTACGGTATTACCGTAATTTACGGTGGATACTGGAAATTCAGGATCTTGTTTGGTTTGTTCATTTTACTCAAACCAAATTCATGGATTTCGTTTTTTATAAGAAACCAATACATCAAATTTTCTTATTTCAAATATATATCAATACGATAATCAATATCAAAGAATAATCCGACCTATTTCAAAGTAATAATCATGTTTCACTTGATTAATCGACCCGTTTGGCTTGTCTAAGGAAAATCCTCCTCTAGGACAACTACTAACGGGTTCCAACCAGTATTTAACCTATCTTTAGATATAGCGACGTTCATAGCCTAATTCTAACTCGACTTTTGCACAACAAGGAATTTCAATATACTAGACAACCAATTAACTCAAATGTAACAAACCAAGTTACGTACCTTTAAAGCAAGCTTTTCATACGTGCATCCCCACCGGTTTGTCCGCTAGATGACCCGGCTTCCTTTCCTATAGAGTTCAATCACTTTATGTTTAGAACTCCTTGTTTCATATACATAACGCATAATTTACCTTACATCACTATTATGCGTTTTTAACTTAACAATTAAATTTCAAGCATTCTTCGAGGCATTTTATCAAACACTTTAAGGGCAGAATTTTATATCTTCACATTCAAGTTTATAACTTGCTAATTAGCTAACTTAATCATCAATAAGGCCCTCATATAGTATTTAACATCATATTTTTCTGAGATTACTTTCTCTAAGATCAAATTACACTAGAATAACCCTTCTTAACCCTAGTATTCATCATCATCATGTAAAACCACAACCCACCTTCAAGGTGTTCATGGAGCTTTCTGAATTTGGTCATGATTTTCTCAAATAGTTAGCTAGGTTTTACTTCTAAACACGTAATCAACTTTAATCTAACCAAATAACACACATGCAAGCATCTAATTTCAGATTTTTCAAAATCATGAGAATTTCAAGTTGATAGATTTCATCAAATTTCACATACCTTAGAATCCTCTTGTAATGAGGATTACGATTCTAGGCTCAATTCTCGATTTCTACTTGAATTAACCCTTCAATTTGCAAGATTATGAGATTTTAGGGTTTTGGAGAAGTGGGTGTCGCCCCCTGTGATGTTCTGGTCGACCAGGGATATCAAATGGGGGTTAAATTTGTGTTTTGTTTGTTTATTAGAATTAAGTTTCAATTTTAACAACTTAAACCCCTTCACTTTGATCAATATTGATTTTTGTGAACTTTAACTCTACTTTATGGTTATTTCTAGACTTTTAACTAATTAGGTTAAAATTCCTAGTTAGTAAATTCTCGTTTATTTAAACCTTACTAATTCCAGTTTAAGGTTTTACATTTTTCGGGGTGTTACAGTACTCGACCTTGTAGACCTTGTTTTACAACCATGATTGTGCCCCATGTTGTGATGGAACCAAAACGTAACAACCAATCACTCCAAAATATAAATTCAAATCACATACTCGTGTACCAGGAATGAAGACTTGATGCATTTTTTGTAATTGAAAGGGTTTAGAAGCTTATGCCTTATGCAGTATGTATGTGGTGTATAGCTTTGTTGTCAAGGCTCACTTCACGCTTTACTTTAAAAGCCCCACTCTCAGGCGCATTTTCAAACCAAATTCCAACGAAATTCCCATCATAAATCGTTTGAATAGGTTTAAACATGTTTGAAACAATTATAAGAACATAAACAAGTCTGGAAACAACCTAAAACAACTTAAACTAGCCCTAAAGAAGTCTAGAACATGTCTAAAATCCCTAAAAACTGCATTTTTATACTAAACGACTCGCCTAAATAATCACTAGATTTACTTTAGATTATTTATTTGTGAGTGAAGCTAGATATAGCCGTAATTTGAGGATGTTACTTTGTGTATACATGACATGTTTTCAAAGCTTTCCTAAACTAGTTGTGAATATAACCCGTTTGTATGAAACAAGCCATTCAACAACCTTTTGAAATCATGGCTACAAAGCCTTTGGTCAACTCTTGATTCTATATAAAAATTATCTCAAGGTCAAATGGGAGGTCTTTGCATTCACAATTGTCCATTGTGCAAAAAAGTGAACCTTCTTATTCTTATGCCATAAGTAATAATTAAAAAGTCAATTAGAAGAGTGACACACCCACGCGTAGTTGTGGTCTCCATACACTTTTATCATAGGGTGGTATGGGAGAAATTTTGCTTCCACTACTTTCTCATCAATCTTTCCCTAAAGCTGACATATTAAATGTTAAGGAGTCTGAAATTATGTTTTGGAGCTATGTACAAATCTAAATGCTTCATGTATAATTTAAATGCATATTTCATAGAGTTTAGGTTATATAGAATATTCCTTCTCTTATGTGTTAACACGAACCACTGGGTTTGGTAGTCCAGTAGCAACGTAAAGCATTTTAATGCACTGAAGTGTAAGATCTTGAGTTCAAGTCTCACAAGAAGTTGGAAATTAGTCATTCAAAAAATGTGTTAACAGGAGAAAATCACAAAAATAATCAAATTTTTTTTTTTTTTTGTATATTTATACGCCAGTGTATATGTTAAACAAGTTTATAACTCTTTAATCATCTTCAAAAATGTCTTAAAATATACGGAACTAGTCATTAGAAGAAAGATGCACAAAAATAAAATTGTGATGGAAGAAATTTGTAAGCAATAAGTAAAAAGTGAATAAAATAGCTTACTTTAGAAAACGAAAGAGGAAGCCTTAAACTTGAGAATTAGATACACAAGGAGTATTTTAGTATTTATCTAATGTAATTTAGGAGTATATAAACGCAACTATTAAAAAAAGAATACACAAGAGCAAGGGTGAAACTAGGGGTCTACTTACCCTTGGTCAGTGAAATTTGTTTTAAGATTTTTTTTTATGATGAGGTTGTCTTTCTAATTATAATCGGTAAAGTAGAAAATTTTATTGTTACCCTCTGGCTAACAAGTATTAGCGTGGCTACTTATCGGTTTCTTGAAAAACTCTAGATGATAGAATATAGAAACAAGTAGTAAATTCAATTAATAATGTGGCGATCTAAACATAACACATGGTATTTGAGCTAAATTCAAAAGCTAAACCAAACTTTAAAACATGATGTGATGGAGTGATGGTAGTTAGTAACGGAATCATACCTCAACTTTCACATAAATGTCGAGACCGAAAAACCTAACAACTTTGAAAATCATACCACTAAAAGGTTTTGAAGACCCTTTACCATCATATGATACTCATAAAACTTTTGTAGAATTAAAAAAAAACATTTTTAATTGTATTTATGTTGCTATGTTTCAATAAATTGTAGTATCTTATTTCTATTTAGGGGATGTTTGTTTGAGTTCTTAATGAGCTCTTAAAGGTTCAAATCTCTAACTAGTTTAACACTTAATGGTTCACAATGTTTGTTTCGCGAGTAGATGTCTGAATGGTTTAGACATTTGTCTCTGAATGATAAAACATTATATTGAGTTTGAATGGTTAAGACCTCTTTTCTGAATTAGTCAGACATTTGTCTCTGAATAGTTAAGCATTATACTGACACTTACTGCTTGGAAAACCCTTTTGAATGGTTAAACATTATACTGACTCTTAATGTTTTAAAACCTGGTTCAAACCGGCCGGTAAACGATAAAAGAAAAATTCTCGTAACAATAACTACCAAAAGTAATTCAATCGCAACATATATTACATATAAGATATGGTCGCTGTTGTCAATTAAAAAAAGTAGAAGTTAAGTTCGTTTGCTTTATAGATTTAGACTAAAAAAACCGCAAAAGCAAAAGGTGTTAATTGATGATCATCTTGGACGATGCTCGCATTACTCTAAAACAAAATGTGTTAATAGAAGCCGTTTGCCTTACTACTTGGTGGACTATTTGGAGATTCAGAAACAAAATCATCTTTGAACCGAATAAGCCGGATTAGAAGTGAAGAAATAAATTAAGTTATGTGCATTTTAACATCAATAGTGCCCCTCTCTCTTACCATGCTAGCTATTGGGAGAGCGCTATTATGTGTCAGCCATTGCAATAACGAGCATTAGCGAACTGTTGTGTGTGTGATTGTGTGAAGTCAAGCAAAGGAAGCGCTATTGTGTGTGTATGGGAAGGGGTTCCGTCCCATACTATGCTAGCTATTGAGAAGAGGTAATAGAGCCCACTGGTTGACGTGGCACGTACATGACGTAGTGAAGCCCCTACCACCTCCAAACCATACATTCCAGCCTAAAAGTAAATTTGGTCACAAGATAATGGCACCTATTTAATCATTCAGAATTTATCTAGATACTAAAGGGATTGTAGTTTAGTTGTATCGGGAAGTTTAATAAATGTGTTTTCTTCAAGTGATCAGGGTTTAGTCTCATCTCTCTCGTGGTGTAATAGGAGTTAAAATGTGTATCAGTTTTTTTGTAACAAAATTTTTTAACTCTTAAATAGTCATTTTGATCAAATTCTGGTTTCGCTTGCAGGTATTTAAATATACAAGATACTAGGTTATAGACCCGCGTATTATACGAGGTTGTACAATAGAAATGATACCATTATATAACATATAAAAATACTATATATAAATAACGTATTTTTATTATCATATAAGAGTTCACATAACTAACTTGAATTTATAATAAAGCCAACCTATATATATATATTTTTGAATGGCCAACAAACTCAATCCCGAGCACTCTCGGGGCACCCCTTGGACAAACGGAGTACTCCGAGAGTAACCCGAGTCCACCACCAATTCCGGGGAAAACCCGGTAACCCACCCGCCCGTAGGCACGACAGTTAAATTACCGGTAAAACCCGTTTGGCTCAAGGATCCAACCCAGGTTTCCCTGGGTCTCCTATCATTGCCCACCAGTGCCTCACTCTTCACCAAGTGAGAGTCGAACCTGCATCTCTCAAGAGAAATGCAAGCCCTCCACCACTTGATCTAGAGATTATTGGCTAAAGCCAACCTATATTAATTACTAACACTGAAATACATTAGTACCACATGCATTACACAAGATGAATACTGAAAAATGTGCAATACACAAATCTGTACATTCTCCATATGATTGAAATTACGTATTATACCACATATAATAACGTACATAAATAATATTGTGTATGAAAGTAAATTTATTGAGTTTTTTTTGGTAAATAGGTTTTTTAAGAACACCCTTTTAGGAAAAAAAAAAAAAACTCTAAATTTATTGACATGTTATAAATTTATTGCAGATTTAATTAATAATTAGTTATTATAAAATTATGATCTAAGTTATTAATTTATATATGATACATAAAATATGTTCATATTTAGCGGTTTTATTATGTTACTGATCTAAGTTGACGGTTTATGTATGATGAGTAAAATATTTTCAAAATTTTAATGGTTTTATTGTGTTACAAATAGGTAAAAATTATAATATTAAGATAGGATTAAGTTACCCTTTCATACTTTATAAAACAATGATTTGTTTAGGATTATGAAAAGATTTGAGCGGTAAAAAAATGATGAGGTAAAATATAGTGGTAAGACGTGTCATATTTTATATTACTTTTTAGGTAGTAGAAGTAAATAATTTACATAATTACAATATGAGAGTAATATTACAGTTTTGTTGAATAAGTTACTTTTTAGGTAGTAGAAGTAAATAATTTACATAATTACAATCTGAGAGTAATATTACAGTTTTGTTGAATAAGTTACTTTTTAGGTAGTAGAAGTAAACAATTTACATAATTACAATCTAAGAGTAATATTACAATTTTATTGAATAAATGTATATTTATATTTGATGCTTAAAAATTGTTGCATATTCTGTTAGTTGATTTTTACAATAATATACATGTTGCTAACATCTGCAAAATACAAGATTGGATAAATAATAATAAACAAAAAAATATGTAAGGAATATATAATAATATAATATTAAAACTAAATTTAAGAGAATTTATAACAAATAATAATAAAGGATAAGGATAAAAATATTTAAAATAAAATATAAGTAAAATTGTAAGGCTTAAAGAGACGATGTCATAAGACATTACTTAGAATCATTTATTATAAGTTAGATTTGTAAACGTGTAAAAACACAATTTGTTTAGATATCAACTTAAAATGAGTTTAGTTAACGGATATAAATGGGATTTAATAGTAAGCTACGTTGCCAGTGATCACTAGATCAAATGGTGTGAGGCTTGTATTTCTTTTGAGAGATGCAAGTTTGACTATCACTTGATGTAGAGTGAGGCACTTGTGAGCAATGATAGGAGACCCAGGGAATTCCGAGTTCGGTCCTTGAGCCAAACGGGTTTTATCGGTAATTCTATCGTCGTGCCTACAGGTGGGTGAGTTATCGTGTTTTCCCCAGAATTGGTGGTGAACTCGAGTTACTCTCGAAGTACTCCGTTTAATCCAGTAGATGCCTCGAGAATGCTCAGGATTAATTCTGATATCCGTTAAACAAAATAGTAAGCTACATTAAATTCATAAAATAGGATGGTAATGGGCGTATTGAAAAGAAAGAAGAAAGACAGGGTAGATGTCGTCCATCTTCCATGTGAAATTTTAAAGTCAAACCATCCACCTTTTCCTTTACACCTTTTCTCTTCCCATGCTTTCATTTTCCAAATTGTAATACTTTTTTAAAAATATATTTTTGATAAATATCTTAATATCATCACTTAAAAAATCTTTTCTGATAAATATCTTAGTAAGTTAATATCATCACAAGTTTTATTAAAAAAACACTTAACAAAAATCAAAACATCATCACAGTTGTACAGATCGATCTAATAATTTTTTTCATTATACTTTCTTTAACTAACTACCAGTTGAAGAATCAACGAATCTCTCAATTCGTTATATTCTTTGTAAATATTTAATTTTTCGTAAACTTTATCACAAACTTCTAGCTTGCCATAGTGTCATACCTCATTTATAATTTATATTTATATTTATATTTATATTTATAATATGTTAATTAGTAAGTGGTTTATGTTGTGGGGTGTTGTATCCATGGCTTTGTTGTTTTGTTGTGCAATTGGGTGGTGTACCTTTTTGTTTGGTTTGTTGTATGATTTTGGGTTTTACTAGGGGGTGTTTAAGTTCGGAAAAAGAATTTATAGAAAATGTAACTAAAGGGCATTGTACTTTCGATTAGATCAACACTTAATCCGCGAAACCCTCCACCAATTGGTATGGTACGGTTATTTTGGTACCGAATATATTGGTATGGTACGGATATGGGTACAGGTATTGGTACAATACCCGCTTTAATACCACTTTGTTTTTAGTTTAGTTTTTGAGTACTCGTATGAGTACTATAGAGGTAAAATCGTGTCAAAAACAACATGTATCACAGAAAAAAGAATCTTTATTATCAATCATAGAACAACAGAACTATGAAATCAGATACAAGACTTACAACTTCACAACTAACACTTACTAATCATCAACACGATGATCAGACTCACTCAGAAAGGATCTTAACGAGAACGAGACCTTAACAAAATATCTGAGATAAGATGAAAATGGACCACACACTTCTCTTAAATAGATCCAAATAACACCGACTTGACCCGGAAAGATAGCTGGGTTGTTAGTTGAGTTGTTAAGTCTGTTATAACTATTGACTAAAATGATTTTGTATTGATCTGTGATGATTTCGAGTACAAGGTATACATTGAAATATATAGACAATACTAGGAAAGGTAAGATACAAACATAAATACAAATGACGTACATCAAGGGAGAGAATTATGTGCAGCCTTTGAATGATGATTGACTTGCAATCATTTGTCAATCATGTTGATTGACTAAATAAATGGGAGGAGAATATTTATCAATCATTGATAGCTTGATTAGTGGTGTTGATACGCCCCCGCAAGATGGAGGATCCGTTGGAGACTCCAATCTTGGACCGAAAAGATATGAAAGGCGCTCTTGCAAGCGGTTTGGTGAGGACATCCGCGAGTTGATCCTTGGTGCTGACATGAAGAACTTTGAGTTGCCCGGAATTAACTTGTTCTCGCACAAAGTGATAATCTAGAGCGATATGTTTCATACGCGAATGATAAACAGGATTTGCACAAACGTAGGTTGCTCCGGTGTTGTCACAGTAAATTGATGGAGTGCTCATAATTGGAAGCCCGAGTTCACTTAGTAAATTCTTAACCCATGAGATTTCAGCCGCTGCATTGGCGAGTGCTTTATATTCAGCTTCGGTAGATGATCTAGAAACAGTCTTTTGTCTAGCAGATTTCCAAGAGATGATATTGGGCCCAAGGTAGATGAGGTAGGCGGTAGTGGACCGTCCCCCATCATTAATACCGCCCTAGTCCGAATCCGAAAAAGCCTGCAAGGTAAGATTAGTATTGCGTTTCAAGAACAACCCATGATAGACCGTTCCTTTCAAATAGCGGAGTACCCGTTTGAGAGCTTGCCAGTGTGATTGTTTAGGTGAGTGCATGAATTGAGATAGCTTATTGACCGCAAAGGAGATGTCGGGACGAGTGAAGGCAAGATACTGCAGAGTACCTACCAGTTTGCGGTAGGGGGTGGGATCGACTGGGGGAGTGGAGTCAAAGGAAGAGAGGGGATCAGAAGTGCTTAGAGGAGTTAGCACCTCTTTTGCACCATCCATTTTAAAGGTGGTGAGAATATCGTGGATGTGGCGGTGTTGGGAAAGAAATAGACCTTGAGGCGTAGGAATGACCTCAATTCCTAGAAAATGATGGAGAGGGCCTAAGTCTTTGATAGAAAATTGTTTGCTTAGGGCTTGAACAAAGGAATCCATAAACGGATTATGATTGCCAGTGAGGACAATGTCATCAACGTACACAAGGAGATAGCAAGTGATATTATTGAGATTGTAGACAAAGAGGGAGGGATCTGAGGTACATTTTTTAAAACCAAAGCGAATGAGAAAATTGGTTAGTTCGATGTACCAAGCACGCGGTGCTTGCTTAAGTCCATAGAGGGATTTTTTGAGTTTGCAAATGTGTCTTGGGAATTCCGTATTGGTGAACCCGGGTGGTTGCATCATGAAAATATCTTCGTGGAGAGTCCCATGAAGAAATGCATTATTAACGTCTAGTTGACGCAAGGACCATCCTTTTGAGAGAGCAATAGAGAGAACGGTACGAATTGTGACGGGTTTAGTGACGGGACTAAATGTTTCATGATAGTCCTTTCCATGTTGTTGGTGAAACCCTTTGGCGACTAGACGGGCTTTGTACTTGTCAATTGTGCCGTCGGGTTTGCGTTTGATTCGGAATACCCATTTGCAACCAATAGGAGTTTGGGTTGTGTGAGGTACAAGTGTCCATGTGTTGTTATGAAGGAGAGCATTGTACTCAAGGTCCATGGCATGGCGCCAATCCGGATCCTTTAAGGCTTGAGTATAGGTAGATGGTTCAAGGGAAACGGGTAGAGGGTGAATGGTGGTAGAGTTGACAAAGCTTGGGTTGTAGTATTTTGGATTTGGTTGTCGACGAGGTGGTTGAGAAATATGTGGAGGTAAGTTTGGGGAAGAGTTGGAGGAATTGGTAGTGGATTGAGATTCGGTTGGGTGTGAGTTAATAGGCTGAGTATGTGGGTCGATGGGTGAGGAAGGTTCGCTGGGCTAAGGAGTGGGGCCGGGTGAGGAGATGGGCTCAGGGGTGGGTGATGGGTTGGTTTCAGATGGGCCAGATGTAGGGGCGTTATGGCTGAAAGAAAGGGAGGAGGTATGTGGGCCGTGAGAATGAGAAAGGTTAGATGGGCCGTGGGCTTCTGGAGAGATGGGCTGGGGAATAGGGGTTGGTTGAGGGATGCTTGTTGGGTCAGAGGATGAGGAGTGTTGGGCAGGAGAGGGATGTTGGTTGGTCGAGTGGTGTGGGAACAGAAAGGTTTCAAAGGACATGTGTTTAGGTTGGGAGTTTATAGTTTGGGATGGAAATATGTGTGGGATAAATTCAACATGGCGAGAATGGTAGAGTTTATGGGTAAGGGGGTCATAGCATTTGAATGCCGATTTGGAAGACGAGTACCCAAGGAATATGCACGCCGTGGAGCGGGAGTGGAGTTTAGAAGCGGCGTATGGTCGTAACCATGGGTAGCAAAGGCAACCAAAGGGTTTGAGTTTGGAATAAGTGGGAGTGGTTTTGAACAACATATCAAACGGGGATTTGTTGTTAAGGATGGGTGTAGGCAAGCGATTAATTAGGTGAGTGGCGGTTTGAAACGCATGGGACCAAAAATGTTGTGGTAAGTGTGAGTAATGGAGGAGCGCAAGGCCGGTTTCGACGACATGGCGATGACGGCGCTCGGCGACACCGTTTTGTTCCGGTGTGTGAGGAGGTGTTGTATAATGGGAGATGCCTTGGGAAGTAAGATATGCGGAGAGACCCACATATTCACCCCCATTGTCGGTAAATAAGGCAATACTATTGGTTTTAAAAAAAATTTCAACTAAAGTTTTGAATTGTGGAAAAAGTGTTTTAACATCGGACTTGCGTTTAATTGGATATAGCCAAATGTATTTGGAGAAATAGTCAACAAAAATGACATAATATTTAAAGCCATCAATAGATGTTTTGACGGGACCCCAAACATCCGAGTAGATGAGTTGGAGAGGTTGATTTGCAACAAAAGAATTTTTGCCAAAAGGTAGTTTGTGGCTTTTATTTAAAGAACACGACATGCAATGAAACGAGTCATGGGTCACTTTATTACAATGAAGTCCTAATCTAGAAATTAGAGACTTAAACACTTGAAACGATGGATGTCCAAGTATGTGGTGCCACATGAGAAGAGAGGTGGTTTGAGTGGTGTTGACTTGAGGAGATAAGGAGATGGGTCCATAGTAGACATCATTGACGTTCACTCCCCGCATGAGACGCGCCCCCGTGCATAGATCCTTGACAAAAAAATGATAAGGAAAAAATTCAACGGAAACAGGGTTAGTACGACAGACTTTAGCAACGGAAATAAGATTATTTCGAATATTTGGAGAAACCAAAATATTGTTTAAAAGGAGTGGACGAGATTTTGTTGGAATAGTTGTTTGAGCAATATGAGTTATAGGGAGAGTTTTACCATCACCTAGCACGATCTCATCGGGGCCTCCGTATTCAGAAAGAACGGGAAATGGATGCTTGTTGTTCCCGGTATTGTCGGAAGCGCCGGTATCCCACATCCAAGAAGGTGTTGTACCCGTGGGATGAGGAGTAGTATGATTGACTACCGGGGTGTTGTTGTTGTGAGGCGAGACATTATGTTCTTTGAGAAAGCGACCGAGTTTCCTACAATCCTTAGTGTCATGTCCGGGAATATTACAATAATAGCAATAGGTGTTGTTGTTTCGGGTCGGGCTATTTGTAGAGGAGGTAGGCCGAGAGTTCCATTGGTTTCGGTTAGTGGGTGGAGTGGTGTTGCGAGTGAAACGAGAATCAGAGGTGGGTTGGCGGTTATAGTTTGAGCGGGTGGAGCTTCGGTAGGTGTTGTTGACGGTGGTAAGGATGGGTTTGGTGAGAGTTTCTTTGAGAGTGCGTTCATGGTCTAAGAGTTTTTCAAAAAGGTCGGCAAAGGAGATTGTGGTGTCACGGGTTCGAAAAGAGGCTACCAAGTTGGAATAGTCATCGCCTAGTTGGTTCATGATATGAACAACAAGATCTTCCTCGGACATAGGGCTTTGAGCAATAGCAAGTTCATCAAATAGAGACTTCATTTCATGGAGATAGTCGGAAATAGAGCGATTTCCTTTTGGATTTTTGGCTAACCGAGACTTAAGTGAGATGATGCGAGAACGTGATCGACTCGCATAGCTTGAGTTTAGGAGATCCCAAGCTTGGCGGGCTGTTTTGGCGGACGAAACAATAGGTTGGATTTGATCGGAGCAACTACCAAGAAGAGCGCTTATAATCATTTGGTCTTGACGGAACCAACGGAGATATTCCGGGTTCGGTTTGGTTAGTTGGCCCTCAGTAATAGTTTCGGTCGGAGTGGTCTCGGTTCCAATGATGTGGTGGTCGAGTTCAAGACCAATTAGGGTGGCGGTAACTTGGGTGCGCCATGAGGGGAAGTTTTGAGGGGTAAGTTTGATGGGAAAGTGAGTAGCAGCGGTAATATGAACAATCGGTTTGGCCATGGGGATTGAAACGGGTAGGCAGCAAGAGAGCAGAAGGTGTGCGAGAGGGAAAAAAGGGACTGTTGCAGCAGAAGGTTGATAAGATCGAATGTGGCTCAAATGAGCTTGTTAGGCTCTGATACCATATTGACTAAAATGATTTTGTATTGATCTGTGATGATTTCGAGTACAAGGTATACATTGAAATATATAGACAATACTAGGAAAGGTAAGATACAAACATAAATACAAATGACGTACATCAAGGGAGAGAATTATGTGTAGCCTTTGAATGATGATTGACTTGCAATCATTTGTCAATCATGTTGATTGACTAAATAAATGGGAGGAGAATATTTATCAATCATTGATAGCTTGATTAGTGGTGTTGATAATAACCTCCTTTACACAAGCTCCAGAATGTCCAAGCCCACTCGGAGCAATCCAGATCCATTGTGTCATTGAAGTTGTGTAGGGGTGTAAACGAGTCAGGCCGAGCCCGAGCTCGACCAGGCTCGAGCTCGGCTCGTTAGGTTTTTATGAAGCTCGGCTCGGTTCGAGCCTACTTCTTTGAGCTCGAGCTCGGCTCGACCCTACTCGAACTATTTCTATTTTTTTATAGTTCACCTAGTGTAATTCACTATATTTAAGGTGAACTATAAAAAAATAGAAATAAAAAATTAACATGGCTTATAATGTAGGACATGTTCAATAAAGGTGTACAAACTGTTAATAGAGGCTAGGGCCCCTCAACTTTATTAAGGTTTAACTAGGGATGGGCATTTGGTATCGGTATCGTACCATACCAGGTATCTTCGGTGCCGACACCCATTTTCCCTGTTTTTTGGTACCGGTATATTCGGTACCGAATGGGTACCATGCTCATCCCTAGGTTTGACTACGTTCAATTCTAGTATTGCCGCATGTCCGCTTACTCATCTATGGCCCATTTTTTAAGGTTTAATTCCGCTCGACTCTACGTTTTAGTTCTGGTATTGTCGTAGGTCTATACCCTTTATTAGGGCATTTACTTGGCTTCAATCACATTGACATTTTAAACGAGTTTTTGTAGTAACATTAATAAGATACATAATATTCGTGTTATTCAAGTCCGGACACTAACCCCAAGTTTTTGTGGTAATAGTAACAAATTACCTAATATGATGAACAAGTTCTTTTGAAAGATGTGAACATGTATTAGTTAATTGGTAAAAAGAGTAACTATCGACAATTAGCTATAGCTCAATTGGCATTGGAATATAAGTGAAGATTTGGATTTGAAGCTAGATGTCTCAAATTCGAATCCGATCCCAACCAGATTTTACTACAGTGGGCCTTCAGACGGCGGGTTTTTCCTAGAACTGACAATGGTGGGCTTGGGCTACCCAACGTTGTCTGCGCTCGCGGGCGTATGGAGTCGCCTTTTTCCATTGAGTTACCCCGGATAACCGGACTTTTATTTTGTTAGCGGTTAAAAAAAGAGCAAGTATCATAATCTTACAACCTCATAAAAATAAAACCAATGACATATATAAACACACAAAATTATCAAAATTCCATGAAACCCAAAACAAAACTTAACCCACATTGCAGCACCACCACCACAACAACAACAACAACAACAACAACAACAACAACAACAACAACAACAACAAAAGTGTAATGTATTATATTTTATTTCACTTTAGTCCTTAAAAATGATTTTCAGTCTCATTTAGACCAATGAGTAATTTTAGTAAACTACTATGAAGTAAGAAGATATATTTCTTGAGTTGTCAGGGCATTTTTATTACGTATCGTCAATGTGTGTCACCTTAGACAACAATGTTAGTCGATTATCCAGATGGTATCGTCAACGTAACTTGCCAAATCATCATTAAACAATAAAATCGTGTCACCTTAGAAAACGATGTTAGTCGATTATCCAAATAAAGCAGCCATTTTTTATGACTAATTTAGACAAAAATCAGTATTTTGTTCTATATTTAGTCATAAATAAGTGAAAAAATACAATATTGCTTATTGTTAGAATGGGCCAATGCCCATTGGACTTGCAAAGCTTTTGGACCAAACTCATATTTTTACAAATGCTACTATGGTAGTATCTGACATGTTTATGAAAATGTGGAATTTGAAGACTCAGAAGCCCAATTCTAAGAGGCTGAACGCCTGAAAAAATGAAATGAAAATAAGTGGGCTGGTCTGGCCCATTATCCGTGTTATAAAATAGGATGCTGAAATTGTCTTCGTGACTTTTCTTACACATGCCATGACTGGTTTTCACTAGGGCTGTTCATCAGCCGAGCCGAGCTAGGGCAAGCTCGAGCTCGGCTCGATTATAAACCGAGCTGGCTTGGCTCGGCTCGGATTTGAAATCAAGCTGAAAATCTAAGCTCCGGCTCGGCTTGGTTTTAAACCGAGCTGGCTCGGCTCGATTTTAAAAATAAAAATTAATACATAGCTCTCAAAAAACATATTCAAAACAAGTTCAACCTAATACATTACAAGCCAAAATCACGTTCAACAACGCAAAATAAGTTATATATTTCAAGTAAATACAATATTTGTTCATTAGCACAACAATCAACCTTTAAATATGTCATAGATATCAAACTACAAGCCTAAATACATGTAAATAATAATCACTTTTTTGTAATATATTATATGTATACAAAATAAAATATATTATAAGTAAAATAATTCGAGCTAAGCCGCGAGCTACCAAGCGAACCAAACCAAGCCAATTTGGCTCATCACGAGCCGAGCTAGGCTCACTTTCAAACCGAGCCATATCGAGCGAGTTTTTTCCGAGCTAAATCCGAGCGAGCTTCGAGCGAGCTCCGAGCCGCGAGCTTTTTGAACATCCATAGTTTTCACCAAATATATGGATGGGATTAGATCACTATAAATAAAACTCCAAAACCGATGGGTCAATTCGAAACACAAAGATTTATGACGGGCATGAGATTAGTTTTAAAAAAATTCACGGATATGAGACGGGTAGTGTATTAAATGATACTTGGCCCGACTACACGAGACATACATACCCTCTTACCTCAACCAAACCCGTTAACATTTTACTTATCTGATTTTCTTTTATGCTTGGTGAAGGGGTATGGTCCCAAAAAGCCGCGCAACCCCCTGCAAGGTCGCGCGAGACCATACTCCTTAATCAGCAATTTTCTTGATCGCCAACCTCGCGCGGGCTACAACATACCGGTGTAGCGCGGCGCGAGGTCTACATAAGAGAAACTCCAGTTTGCAACACTTAGCATTCTAAAAGGAACATCTGAAAGCCCATGCCGCGCGCATGGTAACAACGTGCTCAGCAAGAATCGTGCGCGACTACGGCGCGAGGCCTTTCCAGATAGTACACAAGGTACAAGTGGCAGAATAAAAGAGCCAATCAGGGTCCTTCCATTCCTGCGCAATCGTGCTCCACGATCGTCTGACATGCAGGAGACAAAAAGTACTGAAGGACGCCTATGTGGCACCAATCATAGGGCAGAGACAACTGCCCCACGATCTCCACTTACCTGCTGATGGCAGAAGGGCGACCAGGCCGACAACAGTGACACGTGGCTCCAATCACGTTGCGCCAACTCCACAAAGCTTCTAGAAACCACTAACGGTCGACACCAGTGAGACAAGGAGCATATCCTCCATGTTGTCGCCTTCCGGCCCAAGGCCCATCAGCCCACACCCTCTTACACCTCTCCGGCTATAAATAGAGACCTTCACTTCACAGGTTGATTCATTCCATTCCCTCTACTCTCTCACTTAACACTTAATTATCTCCAAAGCACAGTCGCATATTCTCACGCCGGAGCCCGGTTAAGAGGGAAACCCCCACATTCCCCTCTTAACGAGTAACGGTGTTTTGTTTTGCAGTTATACACGGTCATTAAGGAGCTCAGGAATCCAAGAGAAGATTAACCACTATGCAAGGGACATAAACCAAACTGATTATCCCCTAATTAGTTCTGTGTTTCTTCATTGGCGCCCACCGATTTTTTCTACAAACCACTTTCATCTTCTTATTTCCTGAGTTTTCATTGCTTTTCTTCCTTCGATCATGGCTGGTCAAGGAATCATTCCCGAATTTGTCGGTCTCGGAGCAGACCCTAACGCAGCGTTTGGGGTAGATAATCAAAACATCCAACCCCAAAACGTTGAAGAAATCGGCGAGATCGAGATGGCCAACACCGGGGGTCCTCGCGGGAGCTTCACCCGCATCAATCAAACTACCCCAGGAAACAACGGTGCTGGACCATCGAACCCAGCTCCACCTCAGAATATCTCAGCGCTATTGGGGCTACCAGAGGGCGAAACCCCAGCCTCATGGTACGCCAAGCAACTCGCCACCATTAACGCGGCATATCAATCCTTGAGCGCGCAACAAGCAGTTCTAACGGCAGAACCTTCCTTGGTTACACCAACCGGCCCAAGTCACGGGCCGCGCCCGATGCCACCACCGCAAAATATCCAAGGAAGAGCCAACAGACCTCCCCCTACCCGAAGACAAAGCGTGCAGGACACGCGCGATACGCGGGGAGAGACAGAAAGCTACTATGACGAACCGTCAAATTCCCGAAGAGGCCCAGTTCATAGCCGGCTCACGCCGCGCAACATGAACGATGAGTGGGAAGAAACTGACCCTAACGATCCAACCTGGGAAAACGATGACGAATCTTCGGTCTTCAATCGTTTGCAAAGAAATCACGAGTATTACAAGCCAAGGCAACACGTTGGTTATACCGAGGAGGCGGAGCGCGACTTTCGCCTCGCCTATCGACCTGAAGAAGCTATAGAACACTCCAAGTTCATCCCAAAGATAGCACTAGCGCCGCTCAAGAGAGAAAAGTTGCCTCCGACCGTCGGAAAGTTCAACGGATTGACTGATCCAGACGATCACGTCAGAGTGTTTACTAGCGTGGGCTGCATGGGAGGTTGGAACATGCCCATGTGGTGCCATTTGTTTATCCAAACATTAACGGGGGCTGCTCGCGCCTGGTTCGACAGCCTTCCTCCGGGAAAAATAAAATCATGGGTAGATTTCAGGACCCAGTTTCTGAGTCACTTCAGTCAGCAAAGGCGATACCAGCGCGACACAGCTGAAGTTGAAGATATCTGGCGAAGAGATAATGAGGGTCTGGAAGATTTCATTACGCGCTTTAACAAAGAATGTTTGGAGATTGGTGGCGTGAGTGAACAACTCATGCGCTGCCATTTCAAGAAAGCAATCCGTTGTGATAGCCTGATTAGAACCATCACTGGGAAAGATGGAATGCCAAAGGAGTGGGATAAACTCATGGAAGCCGCGAAGATAGTCGCGCAAACGGAAGAGTCTCTCGCTCGAAACAACAACTATCGTTCTGAAGATGATTTTCCAAAGGGGGTCACTCGCGCGATGACAATAGGCGCAACAAAGGCAAAAACCCTGGGTGGAAGGCCAACCACTCCAGCGGTTACAGCGATCGACCCCGTTACGAAGAACGATCCCGCTATAAGGAAGACGCGCGTGATACCATTGACCGCATCGGTTATAGAAAGGCAGTCCGAGACGATAATCGTGAAAAGCATTGGACTCCGCTCATAAAAACACCAAAAGAGGTGCTAATGACGGAGAACCATGATTTTAAGGCTCCCAGGCCTATGACGAACAAAAAGGGTCAAGACCCCAATCTGTATTGTGATTTCCACAAGGATACAGGCCACTTAACAGATGATTGTTACAGCTTGCGACAAGAGATCGAGAAAGCACTAAAAAGTGGAAAGCTGAGCCACTTAGTGAAGAATGTGCGCAAAGAGACGCGACAGCTCCATCGCCACGATGAAGGAAATCACAAGAAGGTCCGACGCCTGGAGACACACATGGTCAATGGACCAAGATACAGCGCACGAGAAAAAGGCAAGAGGCCTTATGAGCCTTCATGGCAAGAACAGCAAGTTATCTTCCCGGTGGTGCGCGGGGGTCCCCGAGCCACACGACCCATCGTCATCACCGGTATCATCGGCCATTATGAAACTGAATACGTCTTCATCGACCCGGGAAGTACAGCAGACATCATCTATGAACAATGCTTTAACCAGTTCGACGACGAAGACAAAGCGAGACTCGAACCAGTCGACTACCCACTGTCTGGGTTCTGCAACGAAATGGTCTTCCCGTTAGGCCAAATTAGCTTCCCCGTCACACTCTCTGACGGGAAGCATTCAAGGACGACGAGCGTCAACTTCATGGTGATGCCTGTTAAGTCAAGACATGACGTACTGATCGGGAGAGAAACGCAAGGTGAGCTGAATATGATAACTTCCACCCCCCACTCAGCAATTGGTTTCCCAACCAAGACGGGGGTGGCAATAGTTTATGCGAAGAAGGAAGTCATGTCAACAGAAGAGATGCGCCCAACAAAAGCGGCAAAGGTTTCAGCAACCGAGCCCGAAAAATGGGTCTTAAATCGCAAATATCCGGAGCAAACGGTGACGATAGGTCACGCTATCTCACCAGATATCAGAACTCGCCTCAAGCAGCTCCTATTCAAGAACATGGATATTTTCGCCTGGACCCCGGCCGACATGACCGGAGTCCCGCGCGACATCACAGAGCACTGTTTAAACACCTACCCCTCGGTTGAACCGAAAGTTCAAAGAAGGCGCAGCCTAGGGGCAGACAAGACGAAAGCAATGAACGAGCAAGTTTGCGAGTTACTTAAGGCTGGCATCCTGCGAGAGGTACGTTATCAGAGTTGGGTTGCGAACCCCGTAATGGTAGAAAAGTCTAGTGGCGGATGGCGAATGTGCGTCGACTATACCGATCTCAACAAGGCATGCCCTAAGGATTGCTATTCCTTGCCTGAGATCGACAAAAAGATAGACTCTCTCGCGCCATACAGATGGAAGTGCTTCTTGGATTGCTACAAGGGGTATCATCAAGTTCAAATGAAGCTCGAGGATGAAGACAAGACAGCTTTTCGCACGGATCTGGGGATTTTTTGCTATACGAAGATGCCTTTCGGCCTGAAAAATGCTGGCGCCACATACCAGCGATTGATGGACAAGACCTTCGCAGGTGACATCGGAAAGCATATTGAAGTTTACATCGATGATCTAGTGGTCAAGAGTCCCGAAGAGGACCAAATGTTGAAGGACATCGAGAAAACGTTCAATTCATTGCGCAGCGTAAACATGAAGTTGAATCCAGCCAAATGTTCTTTTGGCATGGAAGAAGGGAAGTTTCTAGGCTTCATAGTCACCAACGGCGGCTTCAAGGTGAATCCAGAAAAAGTCCAGGCAATAGAACGGATGCCATCGCCGCGAACAATCAAAGAAATGCAACGGTTGGCCGGCCGCCTCGTCGCGCTTAACCGCTTTTTGTCGAATCACGCCGCGAAGTCGTACCCTTTTATCAGCACGCTGCGCAATTGTGTGAAGAAGCAAGAGTTCAAATGGACACCCGACGCAGAAAAGGCTTTCCAGCAAATGAAAGCATGTCTGATCGAACTTCCTACCCTGACCGCGCCTTTTGAAAAAGAGCCACTCGTATTGTACTTATCCTCTTCCGACAAGGCAGTAGGGTCGGTATTATTAGTGGAAAGAAATGGAGTTCAAACTCCAATTTATTATGTCAGCAGGGTACTCACTGACCCGGAAACGAGATATTCCACGATGGAAAAATTGGTCCTTGCGCTGCTACATGCTTCCCGAAGACTGCGCAGATATTTCACAGGGCATGTGATCACCGTACTTACCAATTTCCATATCGGCACGGTACTTCAGAAACCAGAAACATCAGGAAGGCTCGCCAAATGGGCAATCGAGTTGGGAGGCCACAACATTCTGTACCGGCCGCGCCCAGCCATCAAGGGCCAAGTTCTAGCGGACTTCATCACAGAAGTCCCAGCTGATAAAATCAAGGATTGTGAGCTTGTTGAAACTCCAGCGAAAGACACGACAAACGAGACTTGGATGCTTTATACTGATGGGGCTTCAAACGAAGATGGCTCGGGAGCTGGATTGCGCCTCGTAAGCCCCGAAAACCATGAATTTACTTACGCCATCAAGTTGGACTTTAAAAACACCAACAACGAGGCGGAGTACGAAGCTTTTCTGGCAGGCTTGCGCCTCGCCATCAAAATGGGAGCTAAAAATCTACAAGCACATGTTGATTCACTCTTGATAGCCAGCCAAGTCAACGGTATATACGATGCAAGGGGTGAAGTCATGGCCCTATACCTGGAACAAGCAAAAGAGTTGCTTCAACAATTCAAGTCTCACAAAGTCATCCACATCAATCGCTCTGAAAACAAACCAGCCGACGCCTTGAGCAAGCTTGCTTCAACATCCTTCCAACATCTCGCCAAAGATGTAAGGATTGAGGTACTCAAGAACCCTTCAGTCTTGTTACGATAAGTCAATGTGATTGAGTTAGGGCAGCCATCCTGGATGACCCCTATCATTCAGTACTTGAAAGAGGGAATACTCCCAGAGAATAAGGCAGAGGCAAGAAAAATTCAGAACAAAGCTCTGCAGTACGAAATGAATGGCGGTATCTTATACCGAAAGTCCTTCTTGGGACCACTCCTGCGCTGTGTGGACCCTCAAGATGCGAAATATCTGATAAGGGAGATTCATGAAGGAATCTGCGGCATCCATGCGGGACCACGCATGGTTGTTGCGAAGATTATGAGCGCCGGGTATTACTGGCCAGGGATGCACGTTGATGCCCTGAAGGAGCTGCGCAAGTGCGACTCCTGTCAGCGGCATTCTCCAAAAACCATGCGCCCCAAGAACGATCTAATCCCCGTATCAACTGCTTGGCCTTTTCAGCAGTGGGGAATTGACATGGTAGGACCCTTCCCAGACGCTCCCGGCGCCGTCAAGTTTATAATAGTAGCCGTCGATTACTTCACAAAGTGGGTGGAGGCCAAAGCCCTTGCTTCAACTACAGCCATGATGGTGCGCAAGTTCATTTGGGAACACATCATCTGTAGGTTTGGCCTCCCACTCAAGATAGTAACAGACAACGGCACTAACTTTGCATCCGATGACCTCAAGAACTGGATGAAGGAGATGAAAATCGAACACACTTTCTCCTCCGTTGCGCACCCTCAAGGCAACGGGCAGGTTGAAAGTGTGAACAAGTGTATCGTCGAAGGGATTAAGGCCCGACTGGGCACTAAACGAAGAGGCTGGGTAGATGAGCTCCCAAGTATCTTGTGGGCTCACCGAACCATGCCAAAAACGAGTACCGGCGAAACCCCTTTTAGCCTAGTCTATGGCTCAGAAGCGGTTATCCCGGCGGAAGTTGGCCTGCCCTCTCCGCGTTTGACAGCAGTCAACGCAATCGACAACGAGGCAGAGCGTCGCCTTGACTTGGACTTGCTAGAAGAAAGGTGCGAAATCGCGCGTATCAAAGAAGCCAAGTACAAAACACAACTGGAGAGGTACTACAACGCGCGAGTCCGCATCTGTACCTTCACTCCAGGGGAATATGTCTTTCGAGATAACGAAGCCTCAAACGCCGAACGCCCAGGAAAGTTAGCACCTAAATGGGAAGGCCCATACTTGGTGCACGAGGTGCTAGGAAAAGGGGCTTACAAATTGCGCACCCTGGATGGACACATCCTCCCGCGCACATGGAATGCGCAACAACTGCGCAAATGCTATATATGACTAGGTAGGCCCTGCGCCTTTACCCACTAATGACGGCCACGCGCCCTTTACTTTTATGTTGGCTACACGCCTTTCTAAGTTACAAGCAATGTATCTCGGCCTAAGCGCCTACGTAATTAATGAAAAGCATACGACATGCTCTTTTATCACTATCCGACTTATTTAGTTACAAATGCATGTTAAACTTCTGATTAGCACGAAAACACTCCAGTTACGCTCGCACATGAGCCTCTCTTACATTTATTCGCGCTAACTTAACCAAAGTTTCTAGCAACAGTGCAACAATTGTAACGGGAAAATAAGCAAACATACTATTTAAAAGGCGCAACCGCGCAACAGTTATGAAAACACAACGTCATTCATTAGATAAAAGCGCGCCAGCTTAACAAGTTACATCAGAAACCTACTAAATTTTTTTTTACAAGGCACAAAGCCTGTTGACAAACCTATTCGAATTCATCACCTCCGCTGTCATCATGCTTATCGCCATCACCGCCAGGCTTAACGCCATCACCTTCACCATCACCTTTCCCGTCGCCACCTCCACCAGCAGGTGCCTACTCATCCGAAAGCTCAACAGTCTCTGGGGGATCAAGGATATTCTTCAGTCGCTGACACCAGTCATCACGTTTTAGTGCATCAGTAACCAAGTCCATCACCGGAATGGATAGATGATCATAACCATGCTCCGCGCGGGCTAACTCAGCCTCAGCTTCTTCAGTCACCGAGCAGTGGCTAGTATCGAACTCCTGTCCAAGCATAACCGACGCATGTTGCGCACATTCGACATAGCCCTTACGGTGACCAACGGCAAGGGAAGCATCTATGACGGCCGCAACAGCCTTATCCAATTCACCAGCATTCAGGATGGAGTTGGCCATCTACAGGAAGCGCAATACTTTAGCCAACAGGTCTAAATAAATCAAATGAAAGTAAAAAAGAGGAATCATACCAGCACCATTCCACGACCGCGCAGCCACTCGGCATCAGAGACAAGAGTATCCACGATACCCTGAGCCTCAGCATAGTTAGTCTGCGCTACATTAAGAGCTGCAGTACTAACATCACGAGCTTCCTCAGCCCTAAGTTTCGCCTCCTCAGCTGAGGCAGCCTTAGACTTTTCAGCCTCCAAATCGATCTCCAAAGATTCACTTTTGTCAACCTGCTCTCGCAGGCGGCGTTTTAGCTCGGCGATCTCCACATCCTTGGCCCTAAGATCCTTGTCCTTGCCAGACAGCTGCACCTTCGCATCAGCAAGCTCAACCTACAAAGGACAAGACTTAGGATATGCGGCAGACAAAACACAGAAAGAAAAGGTATAAGTTGTACAAACCTCAAGCTGTGCCTTAGCAGCCTTAACAGCTTGCACACCCTCAACCTCCGCCGTCAACTCCACAACCTTAGCCTCAAGGTTGACAATCTTGGTACGATCTGCAGCCGCGCGCTCATTATCCTTCGCGCATATGCACTTGAACTCAGCTTTCTCCTTTGCAAGCTGTTGTTCAGCAGAATGAAGCTTGTTTTTCAGGCCCTCGCGCCCCCAATCTTCAGCCTTCTTATCAGCTTCAAACTTCGCCTTCTCTTCATCAAGGGCGGTTTTTGACTTCTCAAATTCACTTATCCGCTTCAACATCCGCTCGCGGTACCTCTCCCAATCCGACCGTTCCCTAACCATTGTCCGCCACTCACGGACAATTTGGTGGTTAGCAGCGCGAGCGTTCGCCTCCCCAAGCATGTAAGTACGATACAGCATTTCATGAGTCTTCGCCTTCTGCCTATTAACTTCACCAGGAGTGAAGGAGTTTAAGAACCAATCGCGGCAAGGGCCAAACTCTTGGAAAGTGTCCTTCTGCCTCAAATTCCAGGGAGCCTGGTGAGGGGCATTACCGCGCTCCTCTTCGGTATAGCTTTTATAGTAGATATCTCCAATAGTATCCTTGGCCCCGATAGCTTGCGGATTATAACCCCCAGCGCCACCGGAGCTCGCGCCACTAGAAACGTACACAGGGCGGACAGGTCTCTCAACCTCAGGTTCTTTCCTCCTCTCTTGATGGGACTTTGTAGACCCCGCAGCGCTCAAAACCTCCGGACCCTGCGCCTTCTCCTGGATAGTGATGGCAGCAGCACCGGTATATCTCAAAGAATCACCACTAGGCTTTTCAACAGTTTTTTGCTTCTCCTTCTCCACTTCAGAAGCTTTCTTCCTATCCTCTTCAGCCTTCCTATCCTCCTCAGCCTTCCGAGCTGCCTCGGCTTTCCTCTGCTTCTCCTCCTCCGCCTTCTTCCTCCTCTCCGCATCAGCTTTCCTACGCTCTTCATCAGCTTTCTTCTTCTCTTCAACAGCCTTCGCCTTATCACCTTCAGCAACATGTTTGTCTTTGACAGTCTCAACACCAGCAGCCTTAGAAGATTTAACAGTAATCTTTGGCCTCTTATGCACCGGCTCTACCGGATCTACGAATACCACACCCTTCTCTGGGGTCGTCTTCTTAACCTCTGCAAATACAACGTCAGAAAGAGCGAAAGTAACGAAATAATGTAACTAAAGAACTTACCCGGGGAAACTTTGTAAAGCGAGCGCAAGTTGCTCCGCTTCCCAATCAGGGGAACCTCACCAGCTCCGGGCGCAACAGAGACGCCAGCTGTAGTTTCGCTTCTAACTCTCTTTCTGCTGATCAACTTTGCAGCAGCCTCCTCTTCTTCTTCCTCTTCCTCCTCCTCGGGAACACCAGAGGAAGGGGTAGCGCCAGCGTCTGGATTGAGAGAACCCGCGCTCCCTGAGCCACCAGTTCCAGTCTTCTTCCCGCCTGCGCGCGTCAAACCTTCAAGTGAGTCACTAACAATCACGAAATCTCTCAAGTCACTCTGATGGAGGCGAAAAATACCTTTACCCACAGCACCAGTGGTTGCGCGACTACCCCCAGCACCCTTGCTGGTCACCTCTGCATCCTTCTTCTTCTTCACCGGTTTTTTCTTCTTCTTCTCTTCTGGGTCAATACCCAAGTCGCGCAACACACCTGCAAAGACGTTAGACCACGAACTTAACTCTCCGTTCGAAGACCCTACAGACTCCTCGCTGGAAAGATAGACAACCTCTTTCCCAGCAGAAGTCACAGAGCGCAAAGGACGAGGGTTCGGTATGTGCGCACCTTCGTTTGCAGTAGGCGGCAGGGTGAACGCATCAGCAACAGGATACATAAAGTTATCCCTTATTTGGTAATACCAGTATTGCTCCCCGTCTCGAAGCGGGCGCACGCCCATTCTACCGCCAAAAGCGGCGAAGGCAGCTTGATACAAGCGCACCTCTACAAGATAAATCATATCAGAAAACCAAATAATAAGGGAAAATGCAAACCTCGGAAGATCAATAAGAGTAGGAAATTACTAACCTTCGTCTCCCATCATTAAGATAGGAACCTCCTTGCTATCAGCCGGCCATTGATCGCTCATCCGCGCCGCAACCAAGACACTCTCCCCAAATACTCGGTTTGGGGTGGCGGTAAGCTCGCGATACCAAGCCGCAGTCTTGGGGATCTCCAAGTCTTCCTTCACGATTGGTTCAGTCCAATCGCGAAAAGTCATGGGTATCGGGACTACCTCCTCCCGAATGTAGAAAAACTTTGGTTTCCAATCATGGAAACTCTTGGGAGGATTTAACAGTATCTTCTTCGCCGCGCCTCGGCTGGCGAAGGAATAGAAACCCATGTTTCTTTGAAGTGTGTAGAAAACCCGGAATTTATCAACAGTTGGCTCGATGCCATGAGCCCAGCACAGGAACTCGAAATGTCGAACCCGAACCATCCCGGGTGGGCTCATTTGAGATATATGAAACCCATAATATTGAAGAACATGAGCCATGAAGTTAGTCGCCGGCAACCGGAAGTTACCCTGATGGAAGAAGTCCTCGAACAAAGTGATATACCCCGGCGGTGCATCAGCGGCCGTCTGGTTCTGGCCGGGGTACCGGGCATCCCACTCCGATGGGAACCGGAAACTACGGGAAAGTTGTTCGAAAAGCCCCAAGTCCCACCGGAGAACAGGCACAGGACCTTCTTCTCCGGGGTTATCCTCATGTGGTTCTTCAGCCATCGATAGATAAAACAAAGGTTTTGAGTGTTCTGTTACGACGTTCTTCAAGAGCTTGAAGATATGCTGCAATCGTGTTCTTCAAACTTGAAGATTCAAAGAAACTTTGAGAGGAAGAAGAAGAATAGTAAGAAAGAAAGTGATGAGCCTCACATCTCTCCGGATATATATACCCATCGCATTTAATGCGATTGGTAACCGTGCCGAGATCGCCGCAAGCAAGGCCAACCAGAAAGCGCCACGTAAGGCGTGTTTCCCGGAGTGACGGTTACCACGCGCGCGTGAGCCTCACTCTCCTGACGAAAATCTGAACCGTCAGCAACAAGTTGATGACAACCGTCAGAGGTCAACTCAAACGTCACCAACCGCGACTTTTTCACCAACCTGTCAGAAAATTCAAACTTCGAGGTTTCTCCCGCCCAAAGTCATTAGAAACTTCATGCAAAAGCCAACAACAAGCCTGGTAGCCGCGCCGTAGTAATTAACGACCTACACGCGCGACGTCTACCAAAGCCAAAAGCATCATTCTACTTTATTTTCTTAAGTCCAGAGCTCCAACCACTTGCCTTGCGCATGGTGCAGCACTGGACTGGGGGGACTTGAAGGGGTATGGTCCCAAAAAGCCGCGCAACCCCCTGCAAGGTCGCGCGAGACCATACTCCTTAATCAGCAATTTTCTTGATCGCCAACCTCGCGCGGGCTACAACATACCGGTGTAGCGCGGCGCGAGGTCTACATAAGAGAAACTCAAGTTTGCAACACTTAGCATTCTAAAAGGAACATCTGAAAGCCCATGCCGCGCGCATGGTAACAACGTGCTCAGCAAGAATCGTGCGCGACTACG
Source organism: Helianthus tuberosus (assembly GCA_030545235.1). Classification (NCBI taxonomy): domain Eukaryota; kingdom Viridiplantae; phylum Streptophyta; class Magnoliopsida; order Asterales; family Asteraceae; genus Helianthus; species Helianthus tuberosus. The sequence continues at coordinate 187,672,260 of CM060417.1, forward strand.
GCGCGAGGCCTTTCCAGATAGTACACAAGGTACAAGTGGCAGAATAAAAGAGCCAATCAGGGTCCTTCCGTTCCTGCGCAATCGTGCTCCACGATCGTCTGACATGCAGGAGACAAAAAGTACTGAAGGACGCCTATGTGGCACCAATCATAGGGCAGAGACAACTGCCCCACGATCTCCACTTACCTGCTGATGGCAGAAGGGCGACCAGGCCGACAACAGTGACACGTGGCTCCAATCACGTTGCGCCAACTCCACAAAGCTTCTAGAAACCACTAACGGTCGACACCAGTGAGACAAGGAGCATATCCTCCATGTTGTCGCCTTCCGGCCCAAGGCCCATCAGCCCACACCCTCTTACACCTCTCCGGCTATAAATAGAGACCTTCACTTCACAGGTTGATTCATTCCATTCCCTCTACTCTCTCACTTAACACTTAATTATCTCCAAAGCACAGTCGCTTATTCTCACGCCGGAGCCCGGTTAAGAGGGAAACCCCCACATTCCCCTCTTAACGAGTAACGGTGTTTTGTTTTGCAGTTATACACGGTCATTAAGGAGCTCAGGAATCCAAGAGAAGATTAACCACTATGCAAGGGACATAAACCAAACTGATTATCCCCTAATTAGTTCTGTGTTTCTTCACTTGGGTAATAGAGTAATCAGCTACTCACTAACTTTTTAGTATTTGTATTTCAAATTCATATGGATAATAAAATAAGAATATTAAGAATAGATTTATGACCGGATTTGGCACACGATATGACAATCAGATATAAGACTAGTATCGTCAATACCCGACTTGTTGCCATCGGATCCCTACAATATTACTCTATCCATGCCTCAGACTTACTTAAAAGATTAGAAAAATAATCAATGTTTGATAGATGAAGCGGGTTTAGTCCATTTTACTTGAAAGTTGACTTTTTTGTTTGTTCTATTCTACTTGTGGATCTTAGATAGCTTGATTATAATTTTTGACGCAATATAGTATGGTATTCACAAGTGTTTTACAGGGCATGGCTATTGATGATAGGGTATATAACTTCACAGTAAAACATTTAACAATTCAGGATTAATCGATAACCACATATAAAGTTTACACTCGAGTAAGGGGTTGTTTGTTTCAGCTCTTAATGGTTTAGACATCTTACTGGTTCAACACTTAACGGTTCAGACTGTTTGTTTCACGAGCATATGTCTGAATGGTTCAGACATATGCCTTTGAATGGTTAAGCATTGTTTTGGTCAAAAATTACCGAAGCAATTAAGTGATCAAATTAGTTAAGTGAGATTCAGACATATGCCTTTGAATGGTTAAGCATTGTTTTGGTCAAAAATTACCGAAGCAATTAAGTGATCAAATTAGTTAAGTGAGGTAGTGTGCTAGAAATGAGTTTCGAAAATATGTTAATCAAGTTAATTGCAAAAACAGTTTTAGGATACGGCTCAGGATATAGAACTATATTTATGATCAAACAATGAGCAAAAAAGTAAAGGTTGACACGTGTTGTACGAGGAAAGCCCTTGATCAATCTAGATCGCCGGTGTTTTGGTCAAAAATCAGATGAGGATAATGCAACCAAACTCTTTGTTATGGGGTATGATGCTTGAATTGGTAAACAACAATGAGGATCACTATGAAATGAATTGCACAGGTGACACAAAGATTTATACGAGGAAAAAGCCCTTGATCAATGTATGATCTCCGGCATAAAAAACCTCGGGTGATGGAAACTACCGATCACCAACTCAAATTAAACAATAATTCTTTTACAACTTCGGATGATAGCGAGCTAAGTACAAGGATCACTATAGTGTATCGTGTAGAAAAGTATGAAGAAATGCTAAGTGTTTTGCCGAGAGCTGGTGAGTGCAGTTGTACGAGTGTGTGTAGCCAAAAAATAGCCAAGTGTTGTCTAATTAGCTCGCTACCCCTTTTAAATTTAGTAAAATATCTAAATAACTAACTATCCGCAATTCATGCCTTCTCCCCACGATCTCCATAACGTTCACCATGGTCAAGCACGTGCAGAATAAGCGTGGAATATTCTTCAGGAACGTTACCAAGACTAAGTCCAAGCTGTTATTCCTGCAAAACAATATCGAATTCAAAGCAGACAATCATTAGTATAAGGATCCTTAGGATGATCCATGATCCTGATCCTGAAGCACTTCTGAGGATCACTAACTGATACAGAAGTAAGGATCACCAAAGAGGATAACAATTGAGGATCACAGGTCATTAAAAAATCCTCCCCTAACAATTGCCCCCAAAATATAAGGAGTAATATTGTAAATAAACGAGTTGTATTTTGTTGATCTTATCTGTAACAGACTAACGGATAACTAGCCGTTGAAGACGGACTAGCCGTTGCAAACCTGACGTCACTGAAGTGACAATCCTGCAAATCATCATTATAAATAGGAGTTAGAGATAGGATCAATTTGCATTTAAATCCGAGAGAAACTCCCTTTAAATTCTCAGTCGAAGATCAATCAGGTATCTCTTCTCTTATTTCTCCTTCTCTTACTCTGTTTTTCTTTCTTTACCAACATCACGTTAAGAATGATGCTCCGGTCCTCCCCCGCCAAGGATCACCAGAAGGATAGCCCCTTGAAGAGTCAAGGGATCATCAAAGACTCAGTGAATGAGAGGTGTTGCTTTACCGATCCTCAAGTAGATAAGATCCGGCACTGCTTTCCGGCGAACGCCTTTTTCAAACCCTTCGATCCCACTGTCCTGAGCGACTACATTTCTGAAAGATGGGTTGCCTTTCCGGTTACCCCATTCACCATAGGGTACACCTATCCTTTTCCAGCTTTTACCCAATCCTTTTTTTCCCTAACCGGCATCTCCTATATCCAAGCTATGTCGATGATCTGGAGGGTCTTATATACCCTTGAAAGGATCATAGAGCAGGAAGGGATTGATTTAGGAATGTCGGAACTGGCAGAGATGTATCATCTCACGACGTTTGGATCCCACCGATATCTGTTTAAGCGAAAACCCGGCGAAGAACATCCCATTTTTAAAGCCACCAAGAACGATACAAACTGGAAACGACGCTTTTTCTTTGTCAGAAGGGATACCATTCCAAACGGAAAGGATCTACCAAGGAAGTGGTCCACCCATGGTAGGACAGAGGATCCTGAGAAGGATCACCAGGTAATCTTGCTCTTGTGATAGGATCACTAACTCCCTTTTGTTTTATGTTATGCAGCTGTCACTGTTTCACACCTCATACCATCTCCTGATACTAAGGAAAGGCTTGTTGTTTTTAGAAGACTTGGTCCTGAAACAAGATCATTTAAGACAATCACCCAGGATTCTCAAGAGGTATCCTCAGGCTCAGTCACCATGTCAAGTAAGTATCCTGCTTTTTATATAGTTAAAGATTTAAATATATAGTTAAATAGAAATAGGATAAGGATACTTATCTTGCTTTGGATGTGTAGGTGCCGGAAAAGCTTCCAAGCCTGCCTCCCAGTTCAACATGGCCGACCTTGACACTGTCCGATCCAGAAAGAAGAAGGCCATTGCCTGCCCTAGTGTCTCCATCCCCAAGGCACCCACTAAAGGAAGGGGTGGCAAGAAGAGGAAAAACTCTGAGATAGAGGACCTACAAGGCCTGCCACTGATCCGCCACCAGTTCCTTGAATACTTCAATGACGTGAGGATCACCAATTCTGCCTAGGTATCCTACTTATTTGAGGATCACCTGATCTTGAACTGCTTTGTCTCTTTTGCAGAAATTTACCGAGATCAAAGACTACGTGGGGAGTGTTGAGGAGCTGGATAAGAAGATCGCTGACCTCCAACAAGTTGCAGTGCTCAAGGATCTTAAGATTGCTGATCTCGAAAAAGCCCTTCAAGACGCCAAGACTAAGACAGCTAAGATCTTGATCGACATTGACTACGAGAAGCATGATCTCATAGAAGGTGCAAAGGTCTCCGCTGCCATCACAATGTACAAGACAAAACTGAAGATGGCCGAGGAGGCTCAAGATCCTGACTTCGACAGAAGCAGCTGGGATGTTGAGGGCTGGAAGGCGAGGTTAGCTGATCTGGAAGATGATGAGGAGGCTGAGAAGGTTTTGGCGATCGAGGCTGGAGACAATGGAAAGGATCAGGTGAAGGATACCGAAGCTGGAGGGGATGAAGATGCAGCTAAGGTGTAGGCTGCATGATTGGGCGATGATGGACATTCCTAGACGTAGCCGGAGCCCAATTTTTAAATTCGGTAGTAGTTTGTTTTGTGGTTGTGATGTTTTAAAACAATGATGGTCTGTATTTGAACAATAGTTTTAGGATTAAGGATCTAGGATCCTTTAGACAATAGGTAGGATTACAAATCGTGGAAGGATCCTCTGTTTGGGGGATGAAGCCATTGTGATCCTGTTGCCTTTTGATTTCCTGCACTAGCTATAACCGCATAAACAATGGACACCCGTTGCCAACCCATGTGGACGGGCCACGTTTTGCTGGTAGAAACGTGGGTTGGCAATTTTGACAACCTTCGATGGTTAAACTTTTGTTAATAAAATAACTTTAATCTTTTTTGGCTTATCTTGTGTTGTTATCCTTGTTTGTCCTTTTAATTTTCAATTGTTTTGATGTACACTTGTCTGAGTAAGAAAAGTTGAACAAATTAGATAAAAAATTTTAGGATACGATCTAGGATCAAATATCCTATAGTTGAAAAATTCCAAAAAGTGGTATATTTTAAGGATCATGAGTTCAGTTGTCAAAGTAGTAGGGTTACTCAAATAATCAATGAATAAAATCAAAATAGTTAAGGATCATACCTGAGGATCCAAGTTAGGATCCTAATCCTTAATACTATAACCAGGATAACCATAACACAAACCTTAGTAAGAAGTAAGGATCAAGGATCCTTGGTTGTTTAACTTCGAAGACCTGAAATAGAACATAACTTGGGACTAAGCCATTATAAGATAAAAGTTAGCAACTGGGGACAAGCCCAAAGGATAACTGGGGACAAGCCCAAGGATAACTGGGGACAAGCCCAAGGATCGTGTGTGAACTGGAGTATGGCCCTAACTGGCGACTATCCAAACTTAGTGGCATGAAAATGGCAAAACCTTAGCTAACGTGAAAACATTAGAAACCTTAAGAACGGATGTATGGTACGTCTACCATTATACATAGGATCCTAGGTAAAGCCAGTACAATTGAATTATCAGCCCCTAAAACGAGTACTGGTCCCACTGCCATGAACTATACCATCATCATCGTGCGCTACTGGCGGAACTGGGGTCAAGCCCAAATAACTGGGGTCAAACCCAAGTAACTGGTTGCTTTTGTGGATAATCATCCTTTTGCTAAGAGTACCTGATCCTTCAAAACTCAAAATCACGTGAAAGGGGGATAGAGGATGCAGGATCCTTATCCTTATGTGAGAAAGTAAGGAAATGAAATAGTTTAAGATTAGAATGTTACCAAAATGAGGATCATCTGTGCCTTGAGGATCCTTTAAGGATATTTATCATGTGAGGATCATGGATCCTTATCACATGAAGTATTTCTTCAAATGGACAGCATTCCAGGCTCTAGGTAGCAAATCACCTTCCATTGTTAGCAATCGATATGCCCCATTTCCTGCCTCAGCTTCAATCAAGTAAGGTCCTTCCAATTTTGGTGCCAACTTTCCATCAGCAGGATTGGTGGTATTCTGAAATGCTTTCCTTAGTACCATATCACCAACTTGGAATTTCCTGATCCTGACATTTTTGTTGTAGGCTCCAGCCATTCTTTGCTGATAACTGGTCATCCTTATCCTTGCCAAATCTCTGATTTCTTCTATAGTATCCAGGTCTTGAACCAAGTTCTCCTCATTTTCCTCAGGATCACGAATACTTGTTCTAGCAGTTGGAACCACCATTTCTGTAGGGATCACTGATTCTGCCCCAAATACCAAAGAGAATGGAGTTTGGCCAGTAGCATTCTTAGAAGTTGTCCTAGCAGCCCAAAGCACATAAGGTAGTTCTTCTGCCCATTTCCCTTTCTTGGATCCAAGCTTCTTCTTCAAATTGTTGATGATGATCTTATTGGAGGATTCTGCCTGACCATTAGCTTGTGGGTGGACTGGTGTTGATGTTATCATCTTAATCCCCCAGCTGTCACAAAAGTTAGTAGTTCTGCCCCCAATGAATTGGGAACCATTATCACATATAATTTCAGAAGGAATACCAAATCTAGTTATAATATTTCTTTTAATGAAGGATATAACTTCCTTTTCTCTGACTTGGGCAAAAGCTTCAGCCTCTATCCACTTGGAGAAGTAATCAGTCATAGCAAGCATGAACACTTTTCCACCAGGTGCCTTAGGGAGCTTACCAACTATATCCATGCCCCATCTCATGAATGGCCAAGTGGAGGATATAGGATGCAATAATTCAGCTGGTTGATGAAGGATATTGTTGTGTCTCTGACAAGGATTACACTTCTTAGCATACTCCACAGCATCTCTCTTCATAGTTGGCCAATAGTATCCTGTCCTCAGGATCCTTGAGAATAATGCCCTGCCCCCAGTGTGGTTTCCACAATCTCCTTCATGGAAGTCTTTTAAAACTTCTTGGATTTCAGGATCCTCAATGCACCTTAAATATGGTCATGCAAGAGATCGTTTATACAACATATTATTTAAAATTGTGAATTGAGATACCTTAATTTTGAAAGCCCTAGGGTTTTCTCCTGTAGGAATCTCTCCATGTTGTATGTATCTCATGATTGGAAGGATCCATGGTCCTGAATGAGATTGATTATCATCACTAGGGATGATTGCAGAATCCTCTCCTATCTCCATAGCCACATGATCCTCGATAGCTGGGGTCAGGATATGGATAATAGGGATCTTGATATCCTCCGGGATCTTCAAGGATGATCCTAAATTGGCTAATGCATCTGCCTCTGCATTCTCTTCCCTTGGTACCTGTGTCAAACTAAAGGATACGAAAGAGAGTGCCAATTCTTTGACTATCTCCAAATATTTGATTAGCTTTTCACCTTTAACAGCATAGGATCCATTAAAGTGATTAGTGATTAACAAAGAATCTACATGTACCTCAAGATACCTGATCCTCATATGCTTAGCAATTTGCAAACCAGCTATCAAGGCTTCATATTCAGCCTCATTGTTAGTGGTTTGGAACTCACAAGCTATAGAGTGGGGTATTATGTCCCCCTGTGGCGATTTTAGTAGTATTCCAAGCCCTGTTCCTTTGACATTTGAGGATCCATTAGTATAGAGTATCCAAGGATCCTTGGTTTCCTCTAGCTGCTGAACTTCCAACTCAGCTTCCTTTTGCAAATCACTACTGAAATCTGCCACAAAGTCGGCTAATGCTTGGGATTTAATGGCTGTCCTGGGCTCATATCTTATATCATATGCACTAAGCTTCACTGCCCACTTAGCCATCCTTCCTGACATTTCAGGTTTCCTGAGGACATTCTTGATTGGAAAATTAGTTTTGATGATAATGGCATGAGTTTCAAAATAATGTATCAATTTAGTAGATGCCATAATTAATGCAAGGATAAGTTTTTCTAAGTGTGAATACCTGGATTCAGCATCAAGTAAACTCTTACTTACATAATAGACAGGATGTTGTGTACCTTCGTGATCCTTAACAAGGACGACACTTACTGCTTTTGAGGATACCGCGAGATATAAGGATAACACATCTCCTTTTTCTGGTTTCATCAAAGTCGGGGCCGAGGATAGGTAATCCTTAAGAGCTCTTAAGGCACTTTCATGCTTCTCAGTCCACTCGAATTTCTTGTTCTTCCTTAGGATATCATAGAATTCCTTGCACTTTTCTGAGGATTTGGATATGAATCTGTTTAAAGCTGCAATCCTGCCTGTTAACCTCTGAACATCCTTAGCATTGGCAGGTGACTTGATGTTCACTATAGCTTTGATTTGTTCTGGATTGGCTTCAATGCCTCTCTTTGTCACCATATATCCTAAGAATTTACATGCTTTAACACCAAAGTGACATTTTGAAGGATTAAGTTTCATATTATATTTGTCAAGGATATTGAATGCTTCCTCCAAGTCTCTTAGGTGATCCTCAGCCTTTTTTTGATTTTACCACCATATCGTCAATGTAAACCTCCATAGTTTGTCCAATCTGATCCTTGAACATCATATTCACTAGCCTTTGATAAGTTGCACCTGCATTTCTTAGTCCGAATGGCATAGCAATATAGCAGTATATACCAGTTGGAGTCATGAAGGCTGTATCCTCTTGATCGGATGGTTCCATCTGAATTTGTTGAAATCCAGATGAAGCATCCATAAAAGTTAACAGTTCATGACCCGCAGTTGCATCCACCATGGAGTCAATGTGGGGTAATGGGAAAGGATCCTTGGGACATGCCTTATTTAAATCGGTGAAATCGACACATACCCTCCACTTTCCGTTTTTCTTTTGAACAACAACCACATTGGCCAACCATCTTGGATACTTGACCTCTCTAATCATACCTGTTTTGGTCAGAAAATCAGATGAGGATATTGCAACCAAACTCTCAATTACGGGGTATGATGCTTGAAATGTAGAACAATGATGAGGATCACTTTAATGTAAAATTGCACAAACAACACAAGGGTTTATACGGGGAAAAAGCCCTTGATCAAGAGTTGATCTCCGGCACAAAAAACCCCGGGTGATGGAAACTACCGATCACCAAGTTCGAATAAATGAATAAATGTTTACAACTTCGGATAGTAACGAGCTAGGTACAAGGATCACTATCGTGAAATGTGTAAATGTGAGTGAAAACGAATGAATGTTCGTAGAGAGCTTCAAGTGTGCGAGTATATGAGTGTGTGTAGCTGTAAAAATGACTAAGTGTTTTCTACTAGCCCGTTACCCCTTTTAAAATAGAAATTTAACTACCAAACTAACTATCCGACTTTTGTGCCAAGCCCCCACGTTCTCCATAACGTCCATTTTTAGCTAAGCACGTGCAGAATAGCTTGGGAATATTCTCCAGGAATGTCGCCAAGACTTGGTCAAGCTGGTTATACCTGCGAGATAGTACAAAACATAGGTAAACAATCGTCAGTACGAGGATCCTTAAAGTGATCCATGATCCTGATCCTGAAGCTCTTCTGAGGATCACCACCTGTCACAGAAGTAAGGATCACTAGTTAGGATAACGAATAAGGATCACTAATTGTTAGAAAATCCTCCCCTAACAATTGCCCCCAAAATATAAGGAGTTAAATTGTAAATATGTGAGTTATATTTTACTGATCTTATCCGCAACAAACTAACGGATATATAGCCGTTAAAATAGAACTAGCCGTTGCGATCATGACGTCACGGAAGTGACAATCCTGCAGAATCATAATTATAAATAGAGATAGAGATAGGATCATTATGCATTCAAATTCGAAAGAAACTCCCTTTAAATTCTCAGTCGACGATCAACCAGGTATTTCTTTCTTCTCTTTCTTCCTCTGTTTCTCTGTTTTTCTTTCTTTATCTCTGCCACTTCGAAAATGTTGCTCCGAAGTTCACCAGCCAAGGATCACCCAAAGAACAGTCCTCCGAAAAGCCAGGGGATTATTGAAGACTCCATTAAAGAGCGCTGTCTCTTCAATGATGCTCAGATAGATAGGATCCGCCACTGCTTCCCGGCGAACACCGAATTTAGGCCTTTTGACCCCAATGCCTTGAGCGATCATATCTTCGATAAGTGGGTTGCTTTCCCCGTCACTCCTTTCACCATAGGCTATACATATCCTTTTCCAGCCTTCACCCAATCTTTCTTTTCCCTAACCGGCATCTCTTATATCCAAGCCATGCCGATGATTTGGAGGGTTTTGTACACCCTTGAAAGGATCATCGATCAGGAGGGAATAGATCTAGGAATGGCAGAGCTGGGAGAACTGTATGATCTTACCACCTTTGGCTCTCACCGTTATTTATTCAAACGTAAACCCGGTGAGGAACACCCGATCTTCAAGGCCACCAAGAATGATGCTAATTGGAAACGGCGCTTCTTTTTTATCAAGAGAGATTCCATCCAGGATGGAAAGGATCTTCCTAAAAATTGGGCTACCCATGGTAGGATGGAGGATCCTGAGAAGGATCACCAGGAACTTTCTTTTGATGTAAGGATAACTTATATTTTTGCTTTCTTTTTATGCAGCTATCACCGTCTCACACCTCAAACTGTCCCCTGCTGCTAAGGAGAGGCTCCTTGCTTTCAAGAAACTTGATCCTGAGACAAGAACTTTCAAGACAACAACCCAAGATTCACAGGAGGTATCCTCAGGCTCTGTCACAATGTCAAGTAAGTATCCTTGTTTAAAATTTAAATTAATAGTGAAATATGAATTGAGAAAAGATACTTATCTTGTTTTGGTTGTGTAGGTGCTGGAAAATCCACCAAGTCTGCTTCCAAGTTCAACGTTGCTGATCTCACCACTGTCAGATCTTCCAAGAGGAAAGCTCCTACCAGTCCGACAGCTTCGGTCCCCAAGGCACCCCTCAAAGGGAAGGCAATCAAGAAGAGGAAAGCCTCTGAAGCTGGGGATCTGCAGGGTCTGCCTCTGATCCGTCATCAATTTCTTGAGTACTTTAACGAGGTGAGGATCACTGTCTTTACTCGTATATCCTGTTGACATATCCTGCTGGTATATCCTGCTGGTATATCCTGCTGGTATATCCTGCTTATTACTTGATCCTGACCTTATCCTTTTTACAGAAATTCGCTGCGATTGAGGACTACATGGGCCACGTTGAGGATCAAGATAGGAAGATTGCTGATCTCCAGCAGGTTGCGGTGTTGAAGGATCTCACAATTGCTGATCTTCAGAAGGAAGTCCAGGATACCAAACAGCAGATGGCCAAGGTGCTGGTTAATGTTGACTATGAGAAGAGTGAGATCACCGAAGATGCCAAAATCTCTGCCGCCATTACAATGTACAAGACCAAGCTTCAAATGGCCTTGGAAGCTCAGGATCCCAATTTTGACAAGAGCACCTGGGATATTGAAGGTTGGAAGGCAAGGCTTGCTGAACTGGACGATGAAGAGGCTGACGAGGTTGAAGAGATCCTGACAATCGAAGCTGGAGGCAAAGGTGAAGGCGGTGAAACAAGTGGAGCTGGAGGTGACAATGCAGCGAAGGCTTAGGCTGCATGATTGGGCGATGAAGGACATTTCTAGACGTAGCCGGAGCCCAATTTTTAAGTCTGATGGTAGTTTGTTTTTTGTGGTTGTGATGTTTAAAACAATTTCAAGGTTTGTACTTAAACAATAGGTTTTAGGATTAAGGATCATGTATGATCCTTTGAACAATAGGCAGGATTGCCTATGGTGGAGGGATCCTCTGTTTGGGGGATGAAGTCATTGTGATCCTGCCGCCTTTATATTCCTGCATTACTCTTGAACTTATTATCATGGACACCCTTTACCTACCCCAGCGGACGGGCCACGTTTTGCTGGTAGATGCTCGGGTAGGTAATTTTGACAACCTTTTAAGGGTTAGTCTTTTGTTTATAAATAAAAACTTAACCTTTTGTCGCTTATCTCGTGTTGTTATCCTTTTTTAATATCTTATTTTCCAACTGTTGTAATGTTCAATCTATTTATACTTATCAAGCCTTGAAAAATTAGAAAAGATATCCAGAAAGTTGAGGATATGATCAAGGATCACATATCCCATAACCGATAAGTTCTAAAAAGTGATATGGTTTAAGAATCACAAGTTCAGTTGTCAAGTATAAGGGTTATTCAAATAAATAATGAATAGAATTAAAAATAGTTAAGGATCATACCTGAGGATCCAAGTTAGGATCCTAACCTTAATAAGGATAACTATAAGATAAACCTTAGAATAAAGTAAGGATCAAGGATCCCTAGTTGCCTACCTTCAAGAACCTGAAATAGAGCATTACTTGGGACTAAGCCAACATAAGATAAGAATTAGCAACTGGGGACAAGCCCAAGGATAATTGGGGACAAGCCCAAGGATAACTGGGGACAAGCCCAAAGATAACGGGGGACAAGCCCAAGGATAACTGGGGACAAGCCCAAGGATCGTATGTAAACTGGAGTATGGCCCTAACTGGCGACTATCCAAACTTAGTGGCATGAAAATGCCAAAACCTTGGCTAACGTGAAGACGTTAGAAACCTTAGCTAACGTGAAAACGTTAGAAACCTTAGGAACGGATGTATGGTACGTCTACCATTATACGTAGGATCCTAAGCATAGCCAGTACAATGGAATTATCAGCCCCTAAAACGAGTACTGGTCCCAATGCCTTGAACTATACCAGGATCATCGTGCGCTACAGGCGGAACTGGGGTCAAGCCCGAATAACCGGGGTTAAACCCAAAGGACGGATTGCTTCAGTGGATAACCAGTGTTATGCTGAGGATACCTGAACTTTCAAAACTCAAGCTCACGTGAGAAATGGATAAAGGATACATGATCCTTATCCTTATATGAGAAAATACAGAAATGAATTAGTTCAAGTTTAGGATATTACCTAAGTAAGGATCACCGATGCTTTGAGGATCCTTTAAGGATATCCCTATTGTGAGGATCATCTGTGCCACTAGGATCCTGCTCACATGAAATATTTCTTCAAGTGGACAGCATTCCAGGCTCTTGGTAGCAAATCACCTTCCATGGTTAACAATCTATATGCCCCCTTTCCTGCTTCAGCTTCAATCAAATAAGGGCCTTCCCATTTTGGAGCCAACTTCCCATCAGCAGGATTGGTGGTATTTTGGAATGCTTTCCTTAATACCATATCTCCAACTTAAAACCTCCTGATCCTGACATTCTTGTTGTAAGCACCAGCCATTCTTTGCTGATAACTGGCCATCCTTATCCTAGCCATATCCCTGATTTCTTCAATAGTATCCAGGTCTTGAGCCAAGTTCTCATCATTCTCCTCAGGATCACGGGTACTTGTTCTAGCAGTTGGAACCACCATTTCTGTTGGGATCACTGATTCTGCCCCAAATACCAAAGAGAATGGCGTTTGACTAGTAGCATTCTTAGGGGTTGTCCTATCAGCCCAGAGCACATAGGGTAGTTCTTCTACCCATTTCCCTTTCTTGGATCCAAGCTTCTTCTTCAAATTGTTGATGATGATCTTGTTGGATGATTCTGCCTGACCATTAGCTTGTGGGTGGACTGGTGTTGATGTTATCATCCTAATCCCCCAGCTGTCACAAAAGTTAGTGGTTCTGCCCCCAATAAATTGGGAACCATTATCGCATATAATCTCAGAAGGAATTCCAAATCTAGTTATAATATTTCTTTTAATGAAGGATATAACTTCCTTTTCTCTGACTTGGGCAAAAGCTTCAGCCTCTATCCACTTGGAGAAGTAATCAGTCATAGCTAGCATGAATACTTTTCCACCAGGTGCCTTAGGGAGCTTACCAACTATATCCATACCCCATCTCATAAATGGCCAAGAGGAGGATATAGGATGCAATAATTCAGCTGGTTGATGAAGGATATTGCTGTGCCTCTGACAAGGATCACATCTCTTAGCATACTCCACAGCGTCTCTCTTCATGGTTGGCCAGTAATATCCTGTTCTCAGGATCCTTGAGAATAATGCCCTGCCCCCAGTGTGGTTTCCACAATCTCCTTCATGGAAGTCTTTTAAGACTTCTTGGACTTCAGGATCCTCAATGCATCTCAAGTATGGTCCTGCAAGAGATCGTCTATACAACATACTATTTATAATTGAGAATTGAGATACCTTAGATTTGAAAGCCCTAGGGTTTTCTCCTGTAGGAATCTCTCCATGTTGTAAGTATCTCATAATTGGTGAGATCCATGATCCTGATCCTGAATGGGATCGAGTATCCTCACTAGGGATTATTGCAGAATCATTCCCTACTTCCATAGCCACATGATCCTCAATAGCCGGGGTCAGGATATGGATAATAGGAATCTTGATATCCTCCGGGATCTTCAAGGATGATCCTAAATTAGCCAATGCATCAGCTTCTGTATTTTCTTCCCTTGGTACCTGTGACAAACTAAAGGAAACAAAAGAGAGTGCCAAACTTTTGACTATCTCCAAATATTTGGTTAACTTTTCACCTTTAACAGCATAGGATCCATTAAAGTGGTTTGTAATTAACAAAGAATCTACGTGTACCTCAAGATACCTGATCCCCATATGCTTAGCAATTTGCAAACCAGCAATTAAGGATTCATATTCAGCCTCATTGTTAGTGGTTTGGAACTCACAAGCTATAGAGTGGGGTATTATGTCCCCCTGTGGCGATTTTAGTAGTATTCCAAGCCCTGTGCCTACATTTGAGGATCCATCAGTATAGAGTATCCAAGGACCCTTGGTCTCCTCTAGCTGCTGGACTTCTAACTCAGCTTCTTCTTGTAAATCACTACTGAAATCAGCCACAAAGTCAGCTAATGCTTGGGATTTGATGGCTGTCCTAGGCTCATATCTTATATCATATGCATGAGTTTCAAAATAATGTCTTAACTTAGTAGATGCCATAATTAATGCGAGAATAAGTTTTTCAAGGTGTGAATACCTGGATTCGGCATCAAGTAAACTTTTACTTACATAATAGACAGGATGTTGTGTACCTTGATGATCCTTAACAAGGACCGCACTTACTGCTTTTGAGGATACTACAAGATACAAGGATAATACATCACCTTTTTCTGGTTTCATCAAAGCCGGGGCCGAGGATAGGTAATCTTTGAGGGCTCTCAAAGCATTTTCATGCTTCTCCGTCCATTCAAATTTCTTGTTCTTCCTTAGGATATCATAGAATTCTTTACACTTCTCGGAGGATTTGGATATAAATCTGTTCAAGGCTGCTATCCTGCCTGTTAGTCTTTGAACATCCTTAGCATTGGCCGGAGATTTGATGTTCACTATTGCTTTGATTTGTTCTGGGCTAGCTTCAATGCCTCTCTTTGTCACCATATATCCTAAGAATTTACCTGCTTTAACACCAAAGTGACATTTCGAAGGATTAAGTTTCATGTTATATTTGTCAAGGATATCGAATGCTTCCTCCAAGTCTCTTAGGTGATCCTCAGCTTTTAAGGATTTTACCACCATATCATCTATATAAACCTCCATAGTTTGTCCAATCTGATCCTTGAACATCATATTCACCAGCCTTTGATATGTTGCACCTGCATTTCTTAATCCGAACGGCATAGCAATATAGCAGTATATACCGGTTGGAGTCATGAAGGCTGTATCCTCTTGGTCGGATGGTTCCATTTGGATTTGTTGAAATCCAGATGAAGCATCCATAAAAGTTAACAGTTCATGACCCGCGGTTGCATCCACCATGGAGTCAATGTGGGGTAAAGGGAAAGGATCCTTGGGACATGCCTTATTTAAATCGGTAAAATCAACACATACCCTCCACTTTCCGTTTTTCTTTTGAACAACAACCACATTGGCCAGCCATCTTGGATACTTGACCTCTCTAATCATACCTGCCCGGAGCAATTTCTCTACCTCTTCCTGGATAATGGCATTCCTTTCCGGTGCAAACTTTCTTCTCCTTTGATGGATTGGTTTGAAGGATCCGTCAATGCCGAGTTTGTGAGTGATTACATCTTTGGATATACCAGTCATGTCTTCGTGTTTCCATGCAAAGGTAGTCTTTCTCCTTTTTAGGAAGGATACGAGGTCTTCTTTCATTTCGCCAAGGATCCCTGATCCGATATAAACTATAGATTCAGGATCATCCGGATTCATAAGGATTTCTACCACATCCTGTTCACTCGCCTCCAAGACATCCCTTGGAGGATACTTTGATTGCTATTGCTCCCTGGATTTCAAAGCTGGTTTCATCGATGAAGTATAGCAATTCTTAGCCTCCTGCTGATCACTATCAATCTTCACTATTCCCCAAGGACTAGGGAGCTTCACACATTGATGGTAAGTGGATGGGACTGCTTTCATATCGTGTATCCAGGGCCTGCCAAGGATAACATTACAACAAGATAAACAGTCAATAACACAAAATTTTTGATAAGAGTGTAGGCCTTCGATGCATATTGGGAGTTTAATGTCCCCCAGGGTATTCTTAGTTTCACCACTAAATCCCACGAGCACAGAGGATCTTGGTATGATCTCTGATTCAGGAATACCCATCTTCTTTAGGACATCAAGCTGGATAATGTTCACTGAACTTCCTCCGTCTATAAGGATCCTGCGGACAAAATGGTTAGATATGAAAAGAGTAATAACTAAACCATCGTGATGAGGATCCTGGATATCAACACGATCCTCTTCATCAAAGGTTATGACTTTCCCTTCCGAGACGCTTGATGTTCGAACAGGTCTTTCTCCGTTATCCATTTTAGTTTCCTTTGCATGCCTTTTAGCTGCTGAGAAGGATGTGCCGCAAATGTCTGATCCTCCAGAAATGAAGTTTATCACTTGTGCATCCGCTGGAGGGGCTGGAGCCTTCTCAGGGATCCTTTCAGGATCCTGAGTCCTTGACTTTTTTCTTCCCAACAATTCTTTTAGATGCCCCTTGCTCAACAAGTATCCAATTTCCTTTCTTAGTGCAATGCATTCTTCTGTGAGGTGCCCAAAATCTTCATGGTATGCACACCACTTTGATTTATCCTTAGTTGCAGCTGGCCTATCATTTTTTCTGGGCCATCTAGCTTTATCACCTAAACTCTGCATCGCAAGGATTAGTTCATTGTTATCAACACTAAAACAATATTCAGAAATTGGAGGATAATCCTCATCATCCTCTTCTTGATCAATAGAATGCACGTTCTGGTTATCAGATCTGTTGTAGGATCTGAACTTGTTGTTCCTGAATGAGGATCCTTGCTTATCCTGCTTTGAGGATCCTGTTAACCTCTCCTGGATCCTCTTGTCATCCTCTAGCCGGATGTACCTAAGGGCCCGGGTTCTTACCTCATCTAGGTTCCTGCATGGTGTCATAACAAGATCATCATAAAATAACGAATCCCTAAGCAATCCCATTTTGAAGGCCTCAACAGCCGTGGCTATATCTAAGTTAGGAATGTCTAAGGATTCTTTACTGAATTTGGTAATGTAATCCCTTAATGATTCATTATGACCCTGGGTTATCCTATACAGATCACTAGTTAAACGCTCAAATTTTCTACTACAAGAAAACTGATTATTAAATAGATTAACTAGGTTAGCAAACGAGGTAATAGAGTAAGGGGGAAGACTTAGCAGCCATTTGAGAGCTGATCCAGTAAGAGTAGACCCGAATCCCTTGCACAGGCATGCTTCCTTTAACCTTTCTGGGATCGGATTGATTTCCATCCTCTCCCTGTATTGTGCTATGTGTTCTTCAGGATCAGTCGAACCATCATACAGCTTCATTGTAGGCACATGGAACCTCTTGGGTATCTCAGCATCACAGATTGGTGGTGCAAAATGAGATATCTTGTGGCTCCCATCTGCAATCTCTGGGATAGGTTTGACCACTCCCGGAACACTTGATATCATATCCTTTAGCTTTTGCAATTCTCTGGCCATGGCATGATTGATACCTGGATCCTGCATAAGACCATGGTTAGTAGTATGAGAATTATTAAAAGTGTTACCTCCCATTGGATTCAAGTTAGGAAGAATGGATGTTAATCCATATTGTTGAGGCTCTGGAATGATAGAGGGACCAGTAGAGGCATTGGTCTGCATTGGAATAAAATCTCCCTGATGGACATCTGAACTTCCTGTTTGCAAACTCCTCAAGGATCCTGGCATCTGGAAGGATCCCTGAAACTGGGACGATCCTGGAACAAAGGAGGATCCTTGAACCTGGGATGATCCTGGAATGAAGGAGGATCCTTGAACCTGGGATGATCCTGGAACGAAGGAGGATCCTTGAACCTGGGATGATCCTGGAACGAAGGAGGATCCTTGAACCTGGGATGATCCTGGAACGAAGGAGGATCCTTGAAAATGCTGCATTCCTGAATATCCTCCTGAACTCGTGAGGGATCCCATATGCTGAGGATAGGATCCCGCTGGCTGGAAATATGAACCTGATGCCTGGGTCATTGTTGTTGTTCCGTAGTGCACTCCTTTTGGTCCACCCACATATTGAATGTTTGGAACCACTGATGGCTGAGAAGTAATCACCGGAGTATCAAAATTCAAAGATCTGGGCATCAGTGGGGAACGATCCTCTGCTGTTTTCTTCTGTTTCTTAATTTCGTCAATCTCCCGGAGGATCCTTTCGTTGGTCTTATCCTGCTCTTGTGCATGATTCCTCATCTGCAAAATCAAGGCATAGAGATCATTAGTAGTAGGATTAGTTGAAACAGAAGAAGTAGGTGGTTTTGAGAAAATGGGAGTTGGTTTCTTCGCGGCATTCTCAGTATTCTTCTGGGATCCAGAAGGTGGTGGAGGCAAAGGAGGGACGCCTTGTGAAGAGGTAAATGATGGCATCAAGTTTGAAGCACTCTTCGCTGAGGAAGCCATTTGCTTGGTTGTAGTGAACCGAAATGAGCACAGAAATGCGTATTTTTTCTAAGGACGAAGCACCAATTGCCCCACGGTGGGCGCCAAACTGTTTTGGTCAAAAACTCAGATGAGGATATTGCAACCAAACTCTCAATTACGGGGTATGATGCTTGAAATGTAGAACAATGATGAGGATCACTTTAATGTAAAATTGCACAAACAACACAAGGGTTTATACGGGGAAAAAGCCCTTGATCAAGAGTTGATCTCCGGCACAAAAAACCCCGGGTGATGGAAACTACCGATCACCAAGTTCGAATAAATGAATAAATGTTTACAACTTCGGATAGTAACGAGCTAGGTACAAGGATCACTATCGTGAAATGTGTAAATGTGAGTGAAAACGAATGAATGTTCGTAGAGAGCTTCAAGTGTGCGAGTATATGAGTGTGTGTAGCTGTAAAAATGACTAAGTGTTTTCTACTAGCTCGTTACCCCTTTTAAAATAGAAATTTAACTACTAAACTAACTATCCGACTTTTGTGCCAAGCCCCCACGTTCTCCATAACGTCCATTTTTAGCTAAGCACGTGCAGAATAGCTTGGGAATATTCTCCAGGAATGTCGCCAAGACTTGGTCAAGCTGGTTATACCTGCGAGATAGTACAAAACATAGGTAAACAATCGTCAGTACGAGGATCCATAAAGTGATCCATGATCCTGATCCTGAAGCTCTTCTGAGGATCACCACCTGTCACAGAAGTAAGGATCACTAGTTAGGATAACGAATAAGGATCACTAATTGTTAGAAAATCCTCCCCTAACAATACCTGCTCGGAGTAACTTCTCTACCTCCTCCTGGATAATGGCATTTCTTTCTGGTGCAAATTTCCTCCTCTTTTGATGGATTGGTTTGAAGGACCTATCAATGCCAAGTTTGTGAGTGATTATATCTTTAGATATACCTGTCATGTCTTCGTGTTTCCATGCAAAGGTAGTCTTTCTCCTTTTGAGGAAGGATATGAGGTCTTCCTTTATTTCGCCAAGGATCCCTGATCCTATATAAACTTTAGATTCAGGATCATCAGGATCCATAAGGATTTCTACTACATCCTGTTCTCTTGCCTCCAAGACATCCCTTGGAGGACGCTTTAATTGCTATTGCTCCCTTGACTTTGATGCTGGTTTCATTGATGAGGTGTAGCAGTTCTTAGCCTCTTGCTGATCACTATCAATCTTCACTATTCCCCAAGGACTAGGAAGCTTGACACATTGATGATAAGTGGATGGGACTGCCTTCATGTCATGTATCCAAGGCCTGCCAAGGATCACATTACAACAAGATAAACAGTCAATAACACAAAACTTTTGGTAAGAGTGTAGGCCTTCGATATAGATTGGGAGTTTAATGTCCCCCAGAGTATTCTTAGTCTCGCCACTGAATCCCACGAGCACAGAGGATCTTGGTATGATATCGGATTCAGGAATGTTCATCTTCTTGAGGACATCAAGCTGGATAATGTTCACAGAGCTTCCTCCGTCTATAAGGATCCTGCGAACAAAATGGTTAGAAATAAAAAGAGTGATAACCAAACCATCATGATGAGGATCCTGAATGTCAACACGATCATCCTCATCAAAAGTTATAACTTTTCCTTCGGAGACACTGGATGTTCGAATGGGTCTATCTCCATTATCCATCTTGGTTTCCTTTGCATGTCTTTTGGCTGTAGAGAAGGATGTTCCACAAATGTCTGATCCTCAAGAAATAAAGTTTATAACTTGTGCATCTGCCGGAGGGGCTGGAGCTTTTTCTGGGATCCTTTTAGGATCCTGAGTCCTTGACTTCTTTCTCCCCAATAATTCTTTCAAGTGCCCCTTGCTCAACAAGTATCCAATTTCTTTTCTCAGTGCGATGCATTCTTCTGTGAGATGCCCAAAATCTTCATGATATGCGCACCACTTTGACTTGTCTTTAGTTGCAGCTGGTCTGTCATTTTTCCTGGGCCATCTAGCTTTATCACCTAAATTCTGCATCGCAAGGATTAGTTCATTGTTATCAACAGAAAAGCAATATTCGGAAATTGGAGGATAATCCTCATCATCCTCTTCTTGTTCAACAGCATGCACATTCTGGTTATCAGATTTGTTATAGGATCTGAACTTGTTGTTCTTGAATGAGGATCCTTGCTTCTCTTGCTTTGAGGATCCTGCTAACCTCTCCTGGGTCCTTTTGTCATCCTCTAGCCGGATGAACCTAAGGGCCCGGGTTCTTACCTCATCTAGATTCCTGCATGGTGTCATAACAAGATCATCATAGAATAATGAATCCCTAAGCAATCCCATTTTAAAGGCTTCAACAGCCGTAGCTATATCCAGGTTAGGGATATCTAAGGATTCTTTACTAAATTTAGTGATATAATCCCTTAATGATTCATTATGACCTTGGGTTATCCTATACAGATCACTAGTTAAACGTTCAAATTTTCTACTACAAGAAAACTGGTTATTAAATAGGTTAACTAGATTAGCAAACGAGGTAATAGAGTAAGGGGGAAGACTTAGCAGCCATTTAAGAGCCGATCCAGTAAGAGTGGATCCAAATCCCTTGCACAGACATGCTTCCTTTAACCTTTCTGGGATGGATTAATCTCCATCCTTTCCCTGTATTGTGCTATGTGTTCTTCGGGATCTGTTGAGCCATCATACAACTTCATGGTAGGTACATGGAACCTCTTGGGTATCTCAGCATCACAGATTGGTGGTGCAAAACGAGATATCTTATGGCTCCCATCTGCAATCTCTGGGATAGGTTTGACCACTCCTGGGACACTTGATATCATATCCTTTAACTTTTGCAATTCTCTGGCCATGGCATGATTGATACCTGTATCCTGCATAAGGCCATGGTTAGTGGTATAAGAATTATTGAAAGTGTTACCTCCCATTGGATTCAAATTAGGAAGAGCGGATGTGAATCCATATTGTTGAGGCTCTGGAATGACCGATGGACCAGTAGAAGAAATGGTCTGCATTGGAATGAAATCTCCCTGATGGATATCGGAACTCCCTGATTGCAAACTCCTTAAGGATCCCGGAATCTGGAAGGATCCCTGAAACTGAGAGGATCCTTGGACCTGGGAGGATCCTGGGACGTAGGAAGATCCTTGAACCTGGGAGGATCCTTGGACCTGGGAGGATCCTTGGACCTGGGAGGATCCTGGAACATAGGAGGATCCTTGAACCTGGGAGGATCCTTGAAACTGAGAGGATCCTTGGACCTGGGAGGATCCTGGAACATAGGAGGATCCTTGAACCTGGGAGGATCCTTGAAACGGCCAGAATCCTTGAATCTGCTGCGCTCCTGAATATCCTCCTGAGCTTACGAAGGATCCTATATGCTGAGGATGGGATCCTGCTGGTTGCAAGTATGACCCTGAAGCTTGAGTCATTGCTGATGATCCATAATGCACTCCTTTTGGCCCTCCCACATATTGAACATCTGGAACCGCGGAAGGCTGAGAAGTTATAACCGGAGTATCGAAATTCAAAGATCTGGGCATCAGTGGGGAATGATCCTCTGCCGATCTCTTCTGTTTCTTGATGTCTCCAATTTCTCTAAGAATCCTTTCATTGGTCTTATCCTGCTGCTGTATATGCTCCTTCATCTGCAAAATCAGAGTAAACAAGTCACTAGTAGTAGGAGTATAAGAAGCAGAAAAAGTTGGAGGTTTTGAGAAAATGGGAGTTGGTTTCTTCTCGGCATTTTTCTGAGGTCCAGAAGGTGGTGGAGGCAAAGGTGGAATGCCCTGGGATGAATTGACTGCAGACATCGCACTGGATGTTTTCTTTGATGATGAAGCCATCTGCTTGGATGTAACGAACCGGAATGATCACAAAAATGAGAATTTCTTAGGAACGAAGCACCAATTGCCCCACGGTGGGCGCCAAACTGTTTTGGTCAAAAATCAGATGAGGATAATGCAACCAAACTCTTTGTTATGGGGTATGATGCTTGAATTGGTAAACAACAATGAGGATCACTATGAAATGAATTGCACAGGTGACACAAAGATTTATACGAGGAAAAAGCCCTTGATCAATGTATGATCTCCGGCATAAAAAACCTCGGGTGATGGAAACTACCGATCACCAACTCAAATTAAACAATAATTCTTTTACAACTTCGGATGATAGCGAGCTAAGTACAAGGATCACTATAGTGTATCGTGTAGAAAAGTATGAAGAAATGCTAAGTGTTTTGCCGAGAGCTGGTGAGTGCAGTTGTACGAGTGTGTGTAGCCAAAAAATAGCCAAGTGTTGTCTAATTAGCTCGCTACCCCTTTTAAATTTAGTAAAATATCTAAATAACTAACTATCCGCAATTCATGCCTTCTCCCCTCGATCTCCATAACGTTCACCATGGTCAAGCACGTGCGGAATAAGCGTGGAATATTCTTCAGGAACGTTACCAAGACTAAGTCCAAGCTGTTATTCCTGCAAAACAATATCGAATTCAAAGCAGACAATCATTAGTATAAGGATCCTTAGGATGATCCATGATCCTGATCCTGAAGCACTTCTGAGGATCACTAACTGATACAGAAGTAAGGATCACCAAAGAGGATAACAATTGAGGATCACAGGTCATTAAAAAATCCTCCCCTAACAGCCGGTACAAAACCTCGGGAGCTGACAATCGCAGCTGCCTTGTTCTTCTATTGCTTGAAATATCAGGATACAGTGCAAGATGTGATGCGGATCAACTAGGTGTTACAATGTAATTCGATTACAAGTGTTTGTGTGTAGTGACCATGGTTGTAAAACAAGGTCTCCAAGGCCGAGTACTCCCCGAGTAGTCGCTATAAGGTAGGCTGCCGAGGCGACTTTCTTCAACTCCGACTAATTACTCGGAATCGATCAAATGCGGTCAACATTAGCCAAAATTGGATCTAATAGGTCAACTTGAGCCAATTTTGACTCAAAATAAAATAAAACACAATTTATATTCCTATCATATTAAAGAATGAATATCAATTTCACGTATTTTGTTATAAATATTAGTAAATTTATGTTATTTGAAACATATTTAATTTCTGAAAACTAAGTTTCTTTATAATTTGGCATGTCCGAGTACTCCCCGTGTACTCTCCGTCTAGGCTGAGTACTCTCAACTCCCCGGTCGACCGACTAGGGAGCGCTTAGCGACTTTTGCAACCATGGTAGTGACTGCTGAAAGCTAGAGAGCAAAAGTGTTCGAAAGTGTGTGTGAAAGTTGCGTCCCTTAATCTGATCCGCCCCCATCTATTTATAGTAAAAGAAATGCAACAAACTATCCTAATAAACCGGGATCCAGCGAATATTCCGCACTCGAACGTTGTAGACCTGGTCTTTCGGGTTCAACGTCTCTCACATAACAGATACGCCCGATTCTTGAGGAGAAGAAGTCCATCTGACCGTTAGTAACCCACAGCCTCTAACCTGCACGTGGTTAATTTAGTTAACACCAGGATATGGCCCAGGATGATACCAATATCCTAATCCAGTATCCTGATCACAAGTAAACAACCAAAAGCAGGATATTAGTCAGGATATATATATACTCAGAAAATGGCCCATAACAATTGTCCCCAAATATATCTGTTGGTATACCAATCCAACGGATATATTTTAAAAATTCTATCTCGTAAATCAAGGCAATTAAATCGAGATGACGGTCAAGATTACACCATAACTTCCAACGCGCTTTTAACTCGATGGAGATCTACAATGCTCCTATATCTTCTCTCTTCTTGTTTGAAAAGCAGATATCTCCAACGGAGTCTCCAGGTAATTCCCTACTTCTCATTCATTTCTTGTCAATCTTTTTTCCTTTACTTGCAATGGCTGCCAGAACTTATTCCCAAACCGGTGAATCATCCGAGACCTTCATTCAGCAGAATCTTCTCAAAAATCCCGAGAAGGAGGTCTATGCTTTTGATAACGCAGACATTGCGGCTTTGAGAGCTTCCGGTGCTTTCCCCGATGACACGGTCTTTAGACCATTCGATCGGTCAATTCGATCGGACGTTTCTTCTACTGATTGGGTTTACTTCCCAGCATACCCTTTCTCGCTAGGTCTTCGATACCCTTTTCCCGAATTTATGATGCAATTCTTCCGGACCACCGGCATCTCCTTTGCTCAGACCATGCCCATAGTCTGGAGGGTATTAATCGTACTCTACCAAATTAAAAATCTTCACTGTCCCGACCTTTGTATCGAAGATCTGCCAATCGCTTACCGCCTCTGATCCCACGGTTCTAGCCGGTTTTTGCTTTTTTCGACTTCCAACAAACCCCTTATTCTTAAAGCCACCAAAAACGAAGACGGATGGCAACGCAAGTTCTTCTTTGTCAAACGAGACTCCATTGATGAGGGTGCTAACCTTCCGGTGGAGTGGTTAACCACCGGTAGGATCATGAATGTTCCCATGTACCTTTAGACTTTTATCTTTTGCTAATATCCTCCTTTTTGATCCCTTTGCAGTGAATTTCAAGGAAGTAGCTCCCCCTACTGCGGAATCAGAAAAAAGAATCAAAACTGTTTACCAATTACCTGCAAGTGACAGGAGTTTTACCACACATATCCCGAGTTCCAGTCAATACTCATCATCTGAAATGTCTGGTAAGGATTACTTTTTTTTTTTGGTTAGAAATATGGATTACTTTTGAAATAATTAATTAGCACAATACAATATAATGAAGGGTAATAAAGATGTAAGACTTTTTCCCTTTACGCAGCACCGGCCAAGATCCCTGAAGTCTTTGACCTCGACGAGCTGGACAGTTATTCCGATCAGGTCCAGATCAAGAAGGAACCTAGTCCCAAGGTCACTGCCTCATCCAAGCCCAGCAGTTCCAAGGCCATCGTCATTCCCAAACCTTCGCCAGCTACAAAGCCCCGGAGTTCAAGTTCTCGTAAAAGGAAAGAGCCCGATTCCCCCGTTATCTCTGATACATTCCCCTATGAGAATCACGGGTTCATCGAAGCGAGCGGATTTGTGACTTCTTTTCTCAACCAGGTTAGTATCCTTGAGCCACATCCTGGAGCTTATACCACTTATAAGTATTTATTAAAACCAATACCTGTCTTCTTACTTTTGCAGGGTCTTGAACGTCTGGTTCATCTATATCAAGAATCCTGTGGGCTCAACAAGACGCTTGAATCCAAGTTGAAGAAAGCCGAGGTTACCATCTCCGATCAGGGCATGATTGCAGCCGCCAAATCTCGGCACTACGAGGAGAAGTTCAAGGCTATGACCCAAGAACACCAGACTGCTCTCAACAAAGCTACTCTCCAGGCCCAAGCCGATCTTGATGCTGCCCATGCTCAACATGAACGGGATATGGTCAGCTACCGGGAAAGCCTTAAAAGTTCCGTCGTCACTTCCCTCCTCCAGGCCAGGCTAAAGATGGCCCATGAAGCCAAAACACTGGGCTTCGAATGCCCTTCTTGGGACGTCAGTGCCTGGGAAACAAAGCTAAGGAGTCTCGGCGGCACTTCTACCAAACCTGCAGCTGAAGGATCTTCAAAAGCAATCGAAACACCAACTGGTGCTGAGAGGGATGCTGAGGCTGATCCCGAGACGAATGCTGCTGAAAATACCATGAACGAAGAGGGCGCTGCCTCCTAAAATTTATTTTCTTTAAATTTGAGAGTTATGCTTATGTTTGAACAATTTTTATTTCTGTATTGAAACAATTTGATAGCCGAAGGTGGATGGGTCCTAGGTTTTAGGATGAAACCTTCGGTTATCAACTGATATTGCTTATTTCAAATAATTTCATCTTTCAATTGGCTTGCTATTGCTCTCATATCTTGATCAATATACTCAGTGATATACTATGAAAACCTTTTTCAAATAGAATTTCTAAAAATTCAATTAATTTCAGACAAAACTTCTAAAGAATAGAAGATAACCCATTTTCTAAAACATGTTTTAATAATACTTGTTTGATCAGGGTTTTCATTTTCAAATCAAATATTTCAATGAAATATCCCGAAACGTATTCCAAAAATACATTTCGAACACATATCCTAAAGATATATCCTTAATCAAAGTTACACCATTCATTTAAGGTTCACAAAGGAAAGATCATACCAAGAATTGAATGTAGCCCTAGTATTAAATTCCAACCCCTTTTGTGACTTCTCCTACTAAGATGTCCCCAGTTCGAGACACTTAGCTCAACTTTGATCCTTTGTGCTTCATACAATTACTTTAAATGGAATGCCCCCTGTGCATGAAGTCCTCAAACACTTAGAAAATTTTTTAACACTAGTTCCAATTGTATAGACAATTTCTTGTGTTACAGGGGTAAAACCCAAAATATACTGGAGATAAATCCTTTGTATCCTTGTAACACCCCAAAACCCGAATGTTTATATTCGTTAAATGTTATGATATGGCACATCAAGAAATAAATAACTAGGTTATTTATCCTAGTTAAAAGCATGGTAGAAACAATTAGAGAATGAGAGTTGTGCCAATTATAAATAAGAGAAAGAACATGAGGGACTAAGATTGCCAAAATTGAATATGAGTTTAATTAAAACAAGAATCTCACACACACTGGGTGTGTGTGTGCGTGAGATCGAGCAGGAGGAAGAAAGAATGGGTGTAAACCCTAGTTCACAAGAAAGCTTCAAATTGACAAGGAGATTAGTCTCAAATCCGATGCATGAACTCGTTTTCTTGATAATCTAGCCCTAGCAAACATGTGGTAAGTTGTAATTTAAGATTTGATGATATTGTAAGAAGTGGGTTATGATCAATCCACGAAATTGTATGAAATTAAGCATGAATATGTGTTAACATCATCATAGGGAACATGTGTTATGCATAATTTTGACTATTTTGATGTTTAAGGATGTAAACCCACTAGTTGGATGATTAAGATGACATGGGTGTTCATCATGTACAATCCTTGTTCAATATTCATGAATTATGTTGTGTTATGGTGAACTATTGTTAAATGAATCGAAAGAAATATGGTGTTGATATGTTTGATGTTTATGTGTTAATGGTATTTATTAATAAGTAAGAAGATTTGATGAAATATGAATGTATTAGGAAGATTATGCATAAACTAGTTGTACATGGTGTCTAGGAAGTAGTACGCACACCATGTGTTTGATGAAATGTCTAAATGACAATAATATGTGAAGGTTGTGTTATGATGATGTTGAGTATGCTATATGCTTGTTTGAATCGACTAATGAAATACATATGTGAGATATGAACTTGATATGATCGTTCATATGACACATAACACAACATCATCCATACAATGCAAGATGTGATGCGGATCACCTAGGTGTTACAATGTAATTCGATTACAAGTGTTTGTGTGTAGTGACTGCTGAAAGCTAGAGAGAAAAAGTGTTCGAAAGTGTGTGTGAAAGTTGCGTGCCTTAATCTGATCCGCCCCCATCTATTTATAGTAAAAGAAATGCAACAAACTATCCTAATAAACCGGGATCCGGCGAATATTCCCCACTCGAACGTTGTAGACCTGGTCTTTCGGGTTCAACGTCTCTCACATAACAGATACGCCCGAGTCTTGAGGAGAAGAAGTCCATCTGACCGTTAGTAACCCACAGCCTCTAACCTACACGTGGTTAATTTAGTTAACACCAAGATATGGCCTAGGATGATACCAATATCCTAATCCAGTATCCTGATCACAAGTAAACAACCAAAATCAGGATATTAGTCAGGATATATATACACTCAGAAAATGACCCATAACAAGCATTCTACTGGCTCTTAATGATTCAGACCTCTTACTGGTTCAGCACTTAGGGGTTGTTTGATAACTTTTGAATGGGTAAGTGTTGAAACATTAAGGGGCTGTTTGTTTACCTCTTAATGAGGCTCTTAATGGCTCAGACCTCTTACTGGTTCAACAATTAATGATCCAGACAGTTTGTTTCACGAGCAGATGTCTGAATGGTTCAGACATTTGCCTCTGAATGGTTAAGATTTATACAGAGTCTGAATGGTTAAGACCTTTAATCTGAATTGGTCAGACATTTGCCTCTGAACGGTTAAGAACTCTAATCTGAATTGGTCAGACATTTGCCTCTGAACGGTTAAGGTTAAACATTATACAGACTCTTAATGGTTCAGTACTCTTACTGGTTCAGCACTTAATGGTTCAGACATCTTACTTGTTCAACACTTAACCATTTAGATGTTGCCAAACAGCCCCTAAGTGTTGAACCAGTAAGAGGTCTGAACCCTTAAGAGCCAATATAATGTTTAACCATTCAGAGGAAAATGTCTAACCCATTCAGATAAGAGTTCTTAACCATTCATACTCGGTATAATCCTTAATCATTCAAAGACAACTGTCTGAATCATTCAGACATCTGCTCGCGAAACAAACAGTCTGAACCAATAAGTACTGAACCAGTAAAAGGTCTGAACCATTAAGAGTCTCGTTAAGAGCTAAACGATTCAGACCTCTTACTGGTTCAACACTTACCCATTCAGAAGTTACCAAGCAACCCCTAAATAAAAAACAAAGTCGTACATAATATTAACTATTTATTTGTTTAAAAGGGTGTGAGATCTCTCTCACAACAAGTTAAAGATTCTCACCGTTCAAAAAAAAATTATTTAGCTTTTAATTACAAACTATAATGAAACAGCACGGCCATGTTTATCCTCTCATTCCAGTATAATCAATATGCTCGATTGTCATTCCAATGTCATTGCTGAGTATTCATTAATTTGTTAAATAAACATTCTTGCTTTCCCTTATTTAAAATAAGATTAGTATCTTAATTCATTGAATTGTATCATTAAATAACACGTAGCATTCAATCTGTCTGTCTTAACACACGTAGGCATTTTGTGGTGTTTTGCATGCATATTTATGAGGATTTGAGATGGGCCCACAAGTAATAAATGAAGGAGAAAGTGCGTCGTGGCTTCTTCCTATTTGGTGGAGGAGTCACATGGGCAACACCACATACTTTGGTTGTTAAGTTGTCAGTCACGCACGTGCCAACACATGACCACACAACACGTTCTAACGTTCGCCGTCAACAGCCCCACCCGCATGTTCTTCTTGTTCCCCCGGGTTAACGGACCCGACCCAACTTCGGCTATCACAACTCACAACTTAACTTTATGTATACTTTACTTAATATCAACGGATTATATAACAACTCACATTGGACC
Organism: Helianthus tuberosus; assembly: GCA_030545235.1. Classification (NCBI taxonomy): domain Eukaryota; kingdom Viridiplantae; phylum Streptophyta; class Magnoliopsida; order Asterales; family Asteraceae; genus Helianthus; species Helianthus tuberosus. Next base: position 187,701,970 of record CM060417.1, read on the forward strand.
TATGCGAATAGAAAAAATGGGCTCGTAGCTCTGTCCGCGCCTTTTCTTTTTCTCAATCGATAGTCCTATACGTTAATCCAATGTTTTAAAAATCGGTTTGAATTATATCGGACTGGGCTCTGAAATGGTTCAACCGATTGAACCAAGTTGTACCAGGCGGTTCAACCTGGTTACTAGTTAACCCTATAATTCAACAAAATACAAATTCATCTAAAAGATAATCCAATCTCAATTAGGATTTATGTAATAGATCTTGGTTTTATCTCAATTAAGATATGCAAACCGGTTCAATGGTTTGAACCGGTAGAACCGGGGTCTACCGCTGGTACATAAGACATACTGTATTCTAGTTTTATCGGTCTTTATCGTATCGTGGCCGTGTCTGATATCTAATTTAACTGGCCAGTTCATACTAGTATTTAAAACATTGCATCGATCAACCTGAGCCCTTTGCCCCATCATTAATCCATGGCTTTTTTTTGTTGGCGCATTCGCTAATTTAACTTAGTTAGGTTTAAATGTGTAATTTAAAGAAATGCTAAGATAATGAGTGTAGTGGGTAAAAAAATTAATTGTTTAATAAGCCAAAACCTAAATCAAAAGTTAATGGGTTTTACAAGTAAATTGGGTTTTTAAAATTAAGTAAAAAACGTTAGGCCTTCTGGGAGAGTGGGCTCTAGGTAGTCGCCTACTTTGTCCCTTCCAGGGCGGACTTTGATCGAGATTTAATTTGAGAAATATGTGGATGTATGCAAAGTCGAGTACGGAAAAATATATAACTAACGCATACATAGGTATCTAGCCTTAGACGCCTGGGTGTGGGTTCGAGAAAGAACGCAGGGAGCTGAGGTGGTGATGTGGAGGTTGGGGAGGACTCTTTCACACCCCACAGCCTTATGCATCGCATAATACAAATACGGTAAGTATTCTGATACTGATCAATACGCCTTCCCAAAATAAGTATAACGTGGCCATTATTTGTTCAAGTACTAATTTACTATATTTACAAATACAAGATAGGGAATAGTGCCAGACAACTGCCTGAAATTCCCCCTATTGGCCCAAATAAATTACTATTTAACCTTCACTTAAAAATACGATTTTGTCCCCGGTTAAAAATTACGGCATTGCCATCGTTGTAGATTTTGAAAATTTACGATTTTGCCCTTGGTTCAAAATTACGGCCTTGCCATCGTTGGAGATTTGACAAATTACGATTTTACCCCCTGTCAAAGTTACGATTTTGGCTCTGGTTCAAAATTACAGCTTTGCCATCGTTATAGCTTTTGATAAATTATGATTTTACCCCTAGTCAAACTTATGATTTCCCCCTGGTTCAAAATTACAGTCTTGCCTTGGTTTTAATTGGTCGACTCAGTGTAATTTTTATTCGCCATCGCTTACTCATTGGTCATGACAAATTATAGTTTTGCCATCAGTTTAAAATTACAGTTTTCTCATCGTTTTATTTTTTTCTAGCAAAACTATGACAATGTTTTGTTTCAATTGGTAGAGAAATATTTGGCCTAGCGCCCCGCAACGCGGGCGGGAAATAGTGCCAGGCAGTCGTCTGCCACTTTTTCATTGGTCCAGCCAAATTACGATTTTGCGCTTTTTAAATTTACAGTTTTGCCATTGACTTTTTTCTTCTCAACCAAATTGCGATTTTGCCCTCAGTTCAAATTTACAGTTTTGCGAGCGCTTTTGTTTTTTTTTCTTGTTAAATTACGATTTTGCCCCCGGTGTAAACTTATAGTTATGCCATCGTTTTAATTTTTTTAACTATGGTAGTGTTTTGTTTTAATTGGTTGACTTGGTTTAATTTTTATTCGTGCCAGACGACTGCCTGGCACACACTCATTTATCCTAAAAAATTACTATTTTGCTCTCAGTTTAAAATTATAGTTTTTCCATCGTTTTAGTTTTTTTTTTTAGGAAAAGTATGCTAATGTTTTGTTTTTATTGGTTGACTATATATAAATTTTTTTTTGAGATCATGTTATGAGTAGTATGTATAAGTAACCGAAAAACAAACGTACATGTTATCAGGGGCGGATCTACTTCATTGCAAGGGGGAGCGCCTGCTACCGCTTGGTCGGAAAATTTTTGACGTTTTTAGTGTAAATTTTGGAAAAATTTGACGTTTTTTCGATTTCGTTACCGCTTATTTATAAAACATTCCCGCTTGGTCGGAATCCTAGATCCGCCACTGCATGTTATGAAAGAGAAAATATTCGGCTTAGCGCCCCGCAACGCGGGTGGGACATAAACTAGTGTTCTATATTTTTAGTTGTAATCGGCAATATAAGATACCTTGGTTTTAAAGATTTTAATCCGAGAGGAAAAGGGTTATGTTGTAGCATGTCTTCGATGGTGCAAGTTTGGGTTTGAAAGGGTCAAAAACGCATAATAGAAGGGGGGATATAAAAAGGAGATTTAGGCCATCTTCGTTTATGACAAAATCTACTTTAAGGCAGAATAATATCTAATGTTCGGTTCTAAACTTCTAATAGATCCCTACATGAAAAAGACAACCTACAAAGGTTTGAGATTGTGCATTGAATGTAAATGATATTAATATTCTCTTATTATATTTGCTAAGAGCATTCAAATCCTATTCCAAATTCCAAACCATATAATTAGTGAGTTAATATTCATACATTTATCCTCTCTATCTCTTTCTATATATACATTGACTAGGTTTTTACCCGGGATTGCTTCCCAGGCGCGAGAAACTTAGTTATATCAATTATTACTTGTTATTAATACGACCTCATTACATGAAGCATCTCATTGGATCCAACAACAATGTCTTCACATCACAGGATTAGATCATAAACCCATATTAGAGGTCAAACAAAAGCACAACAGGACCACATGAATAACATCATTTCCAATTTTACTTCAATGCACTTACATGATCGGGTGATTTGAGATTTTGTAAAAATGTTTGTTCTTGTACTTCTTAACAAAATTACATAGAATTCAAGAAAACAAAACAATGACTTAAAGAACTATACTTTAACACCCAATCTGATCGAGCAAACAGATGTTGGCCAAAAGTCAAACAGTTGTTGACCAAAAGTGAAACAGATGTTCAACCAGATCCATTGACTTCTTATATTTTAGGATTGTTTTCCTCTTCAAAACACTGTTCAAGCTAACATGGGTTTCCATGAACTGTTGACCTAAAGTCAAACAGATGTTAAAACCACTGTTTGAGTTATTCAAACGTCTGTTGAATACTAAATGAGATGTTGACCAAAAGTCAATCAGATGTTGACCAAAAGTCAAACCGAGTATACTGTCTTTAGCTTACATCTCCGCATTGCTTCCGTTAGACATGGACCTAATAATTTACATGTACATATATAGTTTTAGAATCACAACTTCAAAACTAAACAAACAAGTCTAGTGTCAGTTTCGAAAAGCAAAGAACTACAACCCAAAAACTTGGTTCAATGTATCCTTCTGCATTTGCCTTCTTCAACCCATGAACATTCATCCGAACATAAAAAGCTTTTTACCTTTCACAAAGTTAAGGGTAAATGCTTGACCTGGAGCCATGCATTTATCTCTCACAAACTTTCTTATTCCTTGCAGATAATATCTTGGTTGACCTCGAGATGAACCTATAGCAGCTTGAACATTCCAAACATCACCTGCCACGTCCACAATCTTCAAATCCATCTTACGATTCAGTCCAAGATCTTCAGCCTGTTTTTTAAAAAGGCGCTGTAACAAACAACGAACAATTCAATAAACAAATAATTAACACATCTTTAAAATCTGACTAAAGTATTATATTAGTAAACTCATCATCACAAACTTACAAAATGACCATCCACACGGAAAGAAATAGGTACGATCTGATTATCTTCATTCACAACAACCATACCACCTTCATTGACATTAACGATGTCCTGTACAGTTTCAGTATCTGAACTCAAGACAATCTCTTCTATCACCTTTTCTTTAACAACAGCACAAACCTCCGGTGGAAGTACTAATCACAAGTAGCACAATTGAAAACCGTGATATGAAAAGTCTGAAGATCTATCATCTCAAAGACAATGAGATGTTCAGAAGTTAATGACAACTCATTCCTTATCTCCTTCCATCCGGTAGTTATGTAAAGTTCATTGTTGATATCTTCCACCCCTACAGACCAGTTCTGGTTTTCAAATCCTTTAATAAGAACCGGATATGAAGGAGTAGTGTTTAACATCTTGTGATGAACAAAAGAACGATTAATACCCTACAATCAGAATAAAACACATTATATAGTACATTAGTAAAAATATATTAGAAAATTAAGTAAACAAATTAAAAACAACAATTAAACAACTGTATCTCCAAAAAAATTACATGATGAATAATATTCGAAGTTACATACCACATAATCTACGTTACCAGATGGTTTGTAGTAAAATTCTTCACAAGGAGCAAGAGCAATGTCTTGATAAAAATACAATATTCTGAAACTTTCTAATGCTTCTTCATAATGAAATATCAACCATGAATCTGAAGGTATTTTCAAACTGTCTACCAACTGACACCAACCATTATAGAAATAATATCTGCCATTGCTTAGAGGATAGATCTTGACTTTAAAAACATTTCCAGTTGTGGTCTGGATGTTTGTATTTCCAGTTGGATAATTAAACTGTTGAATCCAATTTTGATACTGTTTTGGCAAAATCTAAGCATAAATAAAAGAAACACTTTTATTGCTAAATATCATACCAAAAAATTAAAATTAAGTGTTAAACTAAGATCGGATAAAATTACTAACCAAACATTTCCTTTTACTGTCTTCAAGGTAACACGGAAATCCATAAATCATTCTCACGTAAAACTGTAACAGTATCAATCATATAGAATCAAAATCAATAACACTAAGAAACAAATGAATACAATCCATTAAGGTATGCAATACATGTAAATAAAATATGATACAACTAATATATATCAAAATAACAATAGACAACATCGAAAAGGTGAGAATACATGTAATTTCTTATCATATCGATATATATATATATATATATATATATATATATATTTTTTACAGCAAATCATATAATTAAAACTAAAATCCTACTTTTCCGATTAAGTATCACAAATAGACATTGAGGATCATCAGCTGAATAAATTGTATAGAAAAACAGGATAGTGACTTGTGTCTATTCCAAACAAAAACTTAAAAACAGTATACCAAGTACTAATCAAAATAAGTTCAACTTTTCAAATACACATGAGAATACATCAGTTAAAATCGGAAATTTATATTATACTTCAGAATAACATCGTTACATGAACAACTTTATAAACAACTTTACAAATAAACGTGACAATACATTAGTAAAGATTGAAATTTTATATCATACATCAGAATCACATCAACAACTTTATAAATAACTTTACAAATACAAATGAGAATACAACAGTAAAGATCGAAATTTTATATCATAAATCAGAATAAGATAAATACATGAGCAAAGTGAAATCCAATAAAATCAACAATGGATAAGATAAATGGTAGATACACGAAATTCAGATCACTTTTTTTAGAGTCATATATATCTATCATAACATGCATAATAACTACATAGTAATCGGATATACAAAAAAATTAGGACTATCAGAAGTTGTTTCAGTATAAGCTGCAATAATAAACGCAATCATAACCTACAATGGATTGAAAAAAACAGCGAGATACATGAATACACCACCGTCGATTACAACCTGTTCATTAAAATAGCAAGAACCATAATCGGCTATGGAATTCAAAACTAAAAGAATAAACATGAAAAAAATACAAAACAAATCAGATTATTTAACAATACCTTTATTATTATACAAGATGATATGGATGAAGATCAGAAGAAATCGAAGAAGATGACATAGTTTCTTGGAGAAAGTGTAGAAAGAAACGTGGTGAGAGAAACGAACCGAGATTTTGTGAGGATCTTTAAAAAGTTAGAAGGTTTAAAAATATCCCATGTAACCGGGTCGGATCATCCCATTTAGATTTTCGTCAACAGCTGTTTGACTTTTGGTCAACACCAGTGTAACACCTCAGAAATTCGTGTTAAATAAATTAACGACACGTGTCATGTATGACAACAAGCGTTGTAAACCCGGACTTAATAACAATATTTTGGTAGGATTTAAAGATGGCGTTATGTTAATTTTACCTCTGAACGACCTCATATAAATCCCAAGACCAAATACTTATTATCGACATTTGATATAATCCGGTAAATGCCCACAATAATAGAATTCATGCACAAGAATGGAATTGATAATGCATGATGTGACTCCAATAATGAATTGAATGATAAACCGATGTTTTCGGATCTTGTAAATGCAATAAATTGAAACATTGGATGATGGTAGGGTCTTGTACAGAATTATACACTTTAGAAAGGTCCCTAGATGTCAATTGAGGCCCTATTTTTCGTACAAGTGGATTGCCCCTTCAAAACACCAATGAAAAACAAGTTTTGGTCCCTGGTGTCTAGCTTACGGACCTCAACATTGTTGAGGTTGAGGTCCGTAAAGCAACCCCCAGCATCAGAAAATGGGCAGTAGCCTGTTTTATGCAATTGTGACCCCCTTAGCCGGTTTTTCTTGCATGTGAAGGACCCTTAGACTCCCCTAGGCACTAGAAGACATGTGTTGAACAATTTTGGAAGGGTATAGACTCTTGTGTCAATTGATTGTGGTGTGTAAACCCACTATATAAAGGACCTTCAAGTGCAACATTCATTCACACATCATATTCAAGCATTCTGATTATTTGGGGAGCTTGCAAACTGATCAAGAGCCTTTCTAATCATTCATTAACCATCTAGTAAGTTGCCTAACCTTTCTAAATTAATTCTAGCTTAGTAATTAGCTTAAAAGTCAATATATCGGGCTTAACGGTTGACTTTGTGATTAAACAACGATAGCTCAGTCGTATGTCAAATTAAAAGTACCGTTAGATAGGTAATTGTATGGGTATTAAACCCTCATAAGGGCAAGTACCAATTCCAGACCTAACTAGGTCGTTTGTCGGGTCAAACGTTGACCGAAAAAGTCAACAGAATTACAAAATGCGATTTAATGCACAATTAATGATCCGAAAGGTGTGCAACCTGTTTTAACCTTAATATAACATGGTAATAAGTATGAAAACTTGTCTACGCTTGCCCGACTCGACAAATTTCTGTTTAAACCCGGTTCAGAACCGAAAGGCGCAAAACTTTGACTTTTGCGTTGACTTCGGTTCTGACCCGTTTTAGTTGGAATTAGACATGCCTTAAAGTCTCATTAGGATTGGGTTACATGCTAGTATAAGTCTCTGTACTTGTTTCATTGATTATCCGATGCATGCACACGTTTCCGTTAATCGCTTAAATTGGACCATAACGCCCTTATGACCTTACAACGAGAATTTTGAAAATGTGGAAGTACAATAATCTTAGTTACTGATTAATTAACATGTACGGAAATTTTCACGTCAATCGGAGGTCTAGATTAGGAGATATGCGCATTAGCGTAAATAATAAGATTTTTATTAATTAAACGGCGCGATTAACGCATAGCCTATCTAAACCCGATTTTCGGTACCAAAACTTTTACCCACTGATGTTAAATAATATTTTGGGATTTTTGAAGATTTTAATTATTTTTAAACTGATCTTAAGCTAGGCTTATCGCATTGATTCGGTTAATACCGAATATGCCCTTTTAGGCCATAAAACGAGTTTTACGAATCCGATTGATACCAATCCAATTGCCACTGATCTAAAATAATAAATATAGTAGTTTGAACCTGTTTTGCTGATCAGAAAACTCAGATTGGTATTTTAACCCGTACGTCGCTTAAAACGGCTTTATACGCGTATTAAACGCGTAGTTTAATATTAAAACCATTTTTGCCACGTAAGACTTAATACCATTAGACATAACCTGTTAAGTTAAGATGTTTTTCTGATTTAATCAGACCCGTATCTCAGAAGTACTATAAATCCCTTTTATGGTCGTTAAAATGACCAAAATACCCCTACGGGGCATAATTAGGGAATAAACTCGTTATGGGCATTATGGAAGATATCATAAAGATATCACAACATATTTAAAGCGTGTTAACTTAGGAAACCTGTTCGCGACCCTTTCGGTTACCCGTTATGCATTATACGCGTTCGGTTCGGTTTATGTAACTAGTTGCATAAACTAGCCGAAACGGGTCAAACGATATCATTTTTATCTCAAAATCCAGAATGTGAATAGTAAACCCATATTAAACAAGTCCTCAAACTTGTCGGGTCTAAATCACATTCTATCCGGTCTTCGCGTAATCGTGCGTACGAACCGTATCATTAAAACTGACCGGTCTAAGCTTAAGCTTAATTAAAGGCCCGTTAGTATTCTAATAGGTTATATTAAACCTTCGTTCCAGATTAGGAGAACCAGTAAGAGCTATCTGCAATTTATTCGATTAAGGATTTATACTTGCAAAGGTAAATACTTTTAACTTATTTTCCCTATACGGGCTTGGGTTACGGTACATAGCGTACCGCTTGATCGAGCATCAAATCTTCCACGCTTAGTGGTTAATTGAATAATTTGATCGGCTCGTTTTAAACAGATGTGTTTACTTTACAGCCTTTGGGGGGTTAATGACCATGTCCCGGATATCCCTGGCATTATCTTACGAGATAGCCACGACCTGAGCACGGGGTGTAGGCGTACTCCCGTGTATAACTCACATAAGTGGTGTGTCTATTGATCTTTAACCCGGAATACGTTCCGGGCTACTGAACGCATAAGTAACATGTAAATCGTTCACAAGATTATAATATTAAATAATTCTCCCAAGTTAAATAAAATGTTTATGCCATGTGCATCCAAACCAATTTTTAATCATTTTATAAAATGAGTCAGTTGAATGTATTTACCAGTGTAAACTGACGTATTTTCCCAAAAAGATTAAATGCAGGTACTAGGCGAAATAGGCTGGGATTCTCCTAAGCATCATTAGAAGTCTCGCAAGCTTTAGATGCCGAAGTCTGTTGAACAATTAAATGTTATTTTGTTTCGATCCTACTGTGGATAAACACCAGATAATTGTGACTTTGTTTACAATAAATAAATTCGGTTGTATCTTATTTTAAATTGCTTCCGCTGTGCATTATTATATTGTGTTGTTTGACTATTACGTTGCCAACCACGTCACGATACTCCCCCACCGGGCCCACCGGTGACACGTGGAAATCGGGGTGTGACAGGTTGGTATCAGAGCCAACTCTGAGTGAATTAAACACTAGCCTTTTGTGTTTAATCTCAGTTACACAATTGCACATATTTAAACTTTCGAGTCTAGACTTATAACATAGGACAAATTCCACCTTATTCGGTTTTTGTTGTCCTTTAAAACTTTATATTTTTGTTATTGTTATCTTATGTTTTATTGACAGGAATAACAAAGATGCCTCCGAGATTTTTACGTATGCGAGGACGAGGAGGAAAGGGGCCGACCACCGCCCCCAACGACCATGAAGCTGGGCCGTCCAATACACGAGCTCCTATCCCCGCCGAGAGTGACGGTACTCGGCGGAACCAGAGAGGTCTCTTTCAACCGGCAAGACGGTCGGTTTCGAACAGCTCTACGACTCCCGCTCAAGACTCATACGGGCCACAATCAGAAAATGAGCCTAGAGACCCCCACCATTCGCACATACCGTTACAGCGATCTATGTCGCACCGCCCTTTTGGAGACCCCACTCCAATCTTTCAAGGCCAGTTTAACCCGGCGGATTATATACAAGAACCAGTGGGTTTTAACCCATTGGGGCCGGAGGACCATTTTTCTGGAGGAAACGATATGGATGAGGAAGACGACCCCGAAGAACCCGCATCAGGAACTCCCAACCACCCAATCGAGGTCTCGGATAGTTCCATTTATCACGGGCCACCCTATAATGGTCCAGATAGCTTCCAGGCTATCTTTACTCGGCACGAATGGTATTATACACCTCCTCACTATTCTTCGCCGCATGAGCAGCAGCAGCAGCATCATCAAGATTCCTCTGGGAATCACCAGTTTGAGGCAGTTACGCCACCGCCTCCACCGCCACCAGTTCAGCCGGCGCCTCCACAGCCGCAAAGACATAGGAGATCCGGAGCCCGGATGTCCACACGAAGAGAAGAGTTTCACTTTAACTCTCCTCTACAATCAAGTGGCAGAAACTATCAGCCGCTTCCAGAAGTTCCACAGATAGGTGGACCATCAAACCCCTACGCGCAGCAACCGCCACCGACGGGTTTCGATAATCAGATACCAGCATACACGGGTCCTGCGATGTACAACCCGTTTGAGCCACCGACTCACCCTAACCTCGGATACGCTGAAGCCGACCCGTATTTGGTAGCAGCTAATTACAACGCCCTTAACCAGGAGGGACCGTATGGAGGTCCTTGGGGAGTAGGCTACCCAGCACAGGGATACCAGATGCCTACACAACCCCCGTACTACCAACAACCCCCGCCGTCTCTGCAGATGTCGCCACCACTGCATCAGGAAATCCTACAAAGTATTAGGGAGGTGCGGCATGAGGCACGGGAAGACCGAAGGCGTAACCAGGGGATGTTCAAGACCTTGACGAACTTAATCAAGGGAAAGAGCAAGAAGGATCAGTAAATCCTTTATGTGTGTATGTCTACTTTAAAAATTAAGTCCCTGCGTGGACATTTATGTGTGTATGTAGTCCCTGCGTGGACATTTATCTTTGTACCTAGTCCCTGCGTGGACATCTATTTATGTAATCAGTCCCTGCGAGGACTTGTGTTTTAAATTTAACCCCTGCGCGGGTAAGTACTTGTTTGACCCTGCGTGGGAAATTGTTTGTGTGAAAAGACCCGTTTAGGGCAATATGTAACCTACGTATAATTAATGGAATGTTTGTTTTATAAATTTCATGTTTGCCATTATGTGCATATATAAATTATAAATGAAATAAATAAATTAAAATCATTCCTTTTAAATTAATCTGTCTATGAAATTTATTTAATTAAGGATCTTAAAGTGTGAAACCTAGCCACGTGTCAAATATAAGACCGGGCCAAAATGGTAAGACCTGTTTAAAAGATTCCATTCCCTGTTAACATCTTAAAACATGTTAACACTCCAGGCAGAAGTGATTCGTTAAAATCACATACGTCATTTTATAAAGGAATTCTTTAGAAGATTCCTAACCCAGTTTAATGATCTCTAAATCCTGGGTACATCATCAATTAAGATGATCACATTTTACCATACGTGGTAATATAATGCCTACGGGCCCTGTTCATTTCCATATGAGCCAAAAGACAATGGCAGCTTTGACTCCCTGTCTAATAAAGGTAATGAACTAGGTTCAAACCTTAAAAGTTTTGATTCTCTGAAGTCATAGCTTATAATTTAAATTGTCCATGTGACCAAGCCTTATGTACTAATATATATTGTTATTGTTTATGTTTAGGATAAATTTTAATTAAATTGTCCATGGACACCCTTTACCTACCCCAGCGGACGAGCCACGTTTTGCTGGTAGATGCTCGGGTAGGTAATTTTGACAACCTTTTAAGGGTTAGTCTTTTGTTTATAAATAAAAACTTAACCTTTTGTCGCTTATCTCGTGTTGTTATCCTTTTTTAATATCTTATTTTCCAACTGTTGTAATGTTCAATCTATTTATACTTATCAAGCCTTGAAAAATTAGAAAAGATATCCAGAAAGTTGAGGATATGATCAAGGATCACATATCCCATAACCGATAAGTTCTAAAAAGTGATATGGTTTAAGAATCACAAGTTCAGTTGTCAAGTATAAGGGTTATTCAAATAAATAATGAATAGAATTAAAAATAGTTAAGGATCATACCTGAGGATCCAAGTTAGGATCCTAACCTTAATAAGGATAACTATAAGATAAACCTTAGAATAAAGTAAGGATCAAGGATCCCTAGTTGCCTACCTTCAAGAACCTGAAATAGAGCATTACTTGGGACTAAGCCAACATAAGATAAGAATTAGCAACGGGGGACAAGCCCAAGGATAACTGGGGACAAGCCCAAGGATAACTGGGGACAAGCCCAAAGATAACGGGGGACAAGCCCAAGGATAACTGGGGACAAGCCCAAGGATCGTATGTAAACTGGAGTATGGCCCTAACTGGCGACTATCCAAACTTAGTGGCATGAAAATGCCAAAACCTTGGCTAACGTGAAGACGTTAGAAACCTTAGCTAACGTGAAAACGTTAGAAACCTTAGGAACGGATGTATGGTACGTCTACCATTATACGTAGGATCCTAAGCATAGCCAGTACAATGGAATTATCAGCCCCTAAAACGAGTACTGGTCCCAATGCCTTGAACTATACCAGGATCATCGTGCGCTACAGGCGGAACTGGGGTCAAGCCCGAATAACCGGGGTTAAACCCAAAGGACGGATTGCTTCAGTGGATAACCAGTGTTATGCTGAGGATACCTGAACTTTCAAAACTCAAGCTCACGTGAGAAATGGATAAAGGATACATGATCCTTATCCTTATATGAGAAAATACAGAAATGAATTAGTTCAAGTTTAGGATATTACCTAAGTAAGGATCACCGATGCTTTGAGGATCCTTTAAGGATATCCCTATTGTGAGGATCATCTGTGCCACTAGGATCCTGCTCACATGAAATATTTCTTCAAGTGGACAGCATTCCAGGCTCTTGGTAGCAAATCACCTTCCATGGTTAACAATCTATATGCCCCCTTTCCTGCTTCAGCTTCAATCAAATAAGGGCCTTCCCATTTTGGAGCCAACTTCCCATCAGCAGGATTGGTGGTATTTTGGAATGCTTTCCTTAATACCATATCTCCAACTTAAAACCTCCTGATCCTGACATTCTTGTTGTAAGCACCAGCCATTCTTTGCTGATAACTGGCCATCCTTATCCTAGCCATATCCCTGATTTCTTCAATAGTATCCAGGTCTTGAGCCAAGTTCTCATCATTCTCCTCAGGATCACGGGTACTTGTTCTAGCAGTTGGAACCACCATTTCTGTTGGGATCACTGATTCTGCCCCAAATACCAAAGAGAATGGCGTTTGACTAGTAGCATTCTTAGGGGTTGTCCTATCAGCCCAGAGCACATAGGGTAGTTCTTCTACCCATTTCCCTTTCTTGGATCCAAGCTTCTTCTTCAAATTGTTGATGATGATCTTGTTGGATGATTCTGCCTGACCATTAGCTTGTGGGTGGACTGGTGTTGATGTTATCATCCTAATCCCCCAGCTGTCACAAAAGTTAGTGGTTCTGCCCCCAATAAATTGGGAACCATTATCGCATATAATCTCAGAAGGAATTCCAAATCTAGTTATAATATTTCTTTTAATGAAGGATATAACTTCCTTTTCTCTGACTTGGGCAAAAGCTTCAGCCTCTATCCACTTGGAGAAGTAATCAGTCATAGCTAGCATGAATACTTTTCCACCAGGTGCCTTAGGGAGCTTACCAACTATATCCATACCCCATCTCATAAATGGCCAAGAGGAGGATATAGGATGCAATAATTCAGCTGGTTGATGAAGGATATTGCTGTGCCTCTGACAAGGATCACATCTCTTAGCATACTCCACAGCGTCTCTCTTCATGGTTGGCCAGTAATATCCTGTTCTCAGGATCCTTGAGAATAATGCCCTGCCCCCAGTGTGGTTTCCACAATCTCCTTCATGGAAGTCTTTTAAGACTTCTTGGACTTCAGGATCCTCAATGCATCTCAAGTATGGTCCTGCAAGAGATCGTCTATACAACATACTATTTATAATTGAGAATTGAGATACCTTAGATTTGAAAGCCCTAGGGTTTTCTCCTGTAGGAATCTCTCCATGTTGTAAGTATCTCATAATTGGTGAGATCCATGATCCTGATCCTGAATGGGATCGAGTATCCTCACTAGGGATTATTGCAGAATCATTCCCTATTTCCATAGCCACATGATCCTCAATAGCCGGGGTCAGGATATGGATAATAGGAATCTTGATATCCTCCGGGATCTTCAAGGATGATCCTAAATTAGCCAATGCATCAGCTTCTGTATTTTCTTCCCTTGGTACCTGTGACAAACTAAAGGAAACAAAAGAGAGTGCCAAACTTTTGACTATCTCCAAATATTTGGTTAACTTTTCACCTTTAACAGCATAGGATCCATTAAAGTGGTTTGTAATTAACAAAGAATCTACGTGTACCTCAAGATACCTGATCCCCATATGCTTAGCAATTTGCAAACCAGCAATTAAGGATTCATATTCAGCCTCATTGTTAGTGGTTTGGAACTCACAAGCTATAGAGTGGGGTATTATGTCCCCCTGTGGCGATTTTAGTAGTATTCCAAGCCCTGTGCCTACATTTGAGGATCCATCAGTATAGAGTATCCAAGGACCCTTGGTCTCCTCTAGCTGCTGGACTTCTAACTCAGCTTCTTCTTGTAAATCACTACTGAAATCAGCCACAAAGTCAGCTAATGCTTGGGATTTGATGGCTGTCCTAGGCTCATATCTTATATCATATGCATGAGTTTCAAAATAATGTCTTAACTTAGTAGATGCCATAATTAATGCGAGAATAAGTTTTTCAAGGTGTGAATACCTGGATTCGGCATCAAGTAAACTTTTACTTACATAATAGACAGGATGTTGTGTACCTTGATGATCCTTAACAAGGACCGCACTTACTGCTTTTGAGGATACTGCAAGATACAAGGATAATACATCACCTTTTTCTGGTTTCATCAAAGCCGGGGCCGAGGATAGGTAATCTTTGAGGGCTCTCAAAGCATTTTCATGCTTCTCCGTCCATTCAAATTTCTTGTTCTTCCTTAGGATATCATAGAATTCTTTACACTTCTCGGAGGATTTGGATATAAATCTGTTCAAGGCTGCTATCCTGCCTGTTAGTCTTTGAACATCCTTAGCATTGGCCGGAGATTTGATGTTCACTATTGCTTTGATTTGTTCCGGGCTAGCTTCAATGCCTCTCTTTGTCACCATATATCCTAAGAATTTACCTGCTTTAACACCAAAGTGACATTTCGAAGGATTAAGTTTCATGTTATATTTGTCAAGGATATCGAATGCTTCCTCCAAGTCTCTTAGGTGATCCTCAGCTTTTAAGGATTTTACCACCATATCATCTATATAAACCTCCATAGTTTGTCCAATCTGATCCTTGAACATCATATTCACCAGCCTTTGATATGTTGCACCTGCATTTCTTAATCCGAACGGCATAGCAATATATAGCAGTATATACCGGTTGGAGTCATGAAGGCTGTATCCTCTTGGTCGGATGGTTCCATTTGGATTTGTTGAAATCCAGATGAAGCATCCATAAAAGTTAACAGTTCATGACCCGCGGTTGCATCCACCATGGAGTCAATGTGGGGTAAAGGGAAAGGATCCTTGGGACATGCCTTATTTAAATCGGTAAAATCAACACATACCCTCCACTTTCCGTTTTTCTTTTGAACAACAACCACATTGGCCAGCCATCTTGGATACTTGACCTCTCTAATCATACCTGCCCGGAGCAATTTCTCTACCTCTTCCTGGATAATGGCATTCCTTTCCGGTGCAAACTTTCTTCTCCTTTGATGGATTGGTTTGAAGGATCCGTCAATGCCGAGTTTGTGAGTGATTACATCTTTGGATATACCAGTCATGTCTTCGTGTTTCCATGCAAAGGTAGTCTTTCTCCTTTTTAGGAAGGATACGAGGTCTTCTTTCATTTCGCCAAGGATCCCTGATCCGATATAAACTATAGATTCAGGATCATCCGGATTCATAAGGATTTCTACCACATCCTGTTCACTCGCCTCCAAGACATCCCTTGGAGGATACTTTGATTGCTATTGCTCCCTGGATTTCAAAGCTGGTTTCATCGATGAAGTATAGCAATTCTTAGCCTCCTGCTGATCACTATCAATCTTCACTATTCCCCAAGGACTAGGGAGCTTCACACATTGATGGTAAGTGGATGGGACTGCTTTCATATCGTGTATCCAGGGCCTGCCAAGGATAACATTACAACAAGATAAACAGTCAATAACACAAAATTTTTGATAAGAGTGTAGGCCTTCGATGCATATTGGGAGTTTAATGTCCCCCAGGGTATTCTTAGTTTCACCACTAAATCCCACGAGCACAGAGGATCTTGGTATGATCTCTGATTCAGGAATACCCATCTTCTTTAGGACATCAAGCTGGATAATGTTCACTGAACTTCCTCCGTCTATAAGGATCCTGCGGACAAAATGGTTAGATATGAAAAGAGTAATAACTAAACCATCGTGATGAGGATCCTGGATATCAACACGATCCTCTTCATCAAAGGTTATGACTTTCCCTTCCGAGACGCTTGATGTTCGAACAGGTCTTTCTCCGTTATCCATTTTAGTTTCCTTTGCATGCCTTTTAGCTGCTGAGAAGGATGTGCCGCAAATGTCTGATCCTCCAGAAATGAAGTTTATCACTTGTGCATCCGCTGGAGGGGCTGGAGCCTTCTCAGGGATCCTTTCAGGATCCTGAGTCCTTGACTTTTTTCTTCCCAACAATTCTTTTAGATGCCCCTTGCTCAACAAGTATCCAATTTCCTTTCTTAGTGCAATGCATTCTTCTGTGAGGTGCCCAAAATCTTCATGGTATGCACACCACTTTGATTTATCCTTAGTTGCAGCTGGCCTATCATTTTTTCTGGGCCATCTAGCTTTATCACCTAAACTCTGCATCGCAAGGATTAGTTCATTGTTATCAACACTAAAACAATATTCAGAAATTGGAGGATAATCCTCATCATCCTCTTCTTGATCAATAGAATGCACGTTCTGGTTATCAGATCTGTTGTAGGATCTGAACTTGTTGTTCCTGAATGAGGATCCTTGCTTATCCTGCTTTGAGGATCCTGTTAACCTCTCCTGGATCCTCTTGTCATCCTCTAGCCGGATGTACCTAAGGGCCCGGGTTCTTACCTCATCTAGGTTCCTGCATGGTGTCATAACAAGATCATCATAAAATAACGAATCCCTAAGCAATCCCATTTTGAAGGCCTCAACAGCCGTGGCTATATCTAAGTTAGGAATGTCTAAGGATTCTTTACTGAATTTGGTAATGTAATCCCTTAATGATTCATTATGACCCTGGGTTATCCTATACAGATCACTAGTTAAACGCTCAAATTTTCTACTACAAGAAAACTGATTATTAAATAGATTAACTAGGTTAGCAAACGAGGTAATAGAGTAAGGGGGAAGACTTAGCAGCCATTTGAGAGCTGATCCAGTAAGAGTAGACCCGAATCCCTTGCACAGGCATGCTTCCTTTAACCTTTCTGGGATCGGATTGATTTCCATCCTCTCCCTGTATTGTGCTATGTGTTCTTCAGGATCAGTCGAACCATCATACAGCTTCATTGTAGGCACATGGAACCTCTTGGGTATCTCAGCATCACAGATTGGTGGTGCAAAACGAGATATCTTGTGGCTCCCATCTGCAATCTCTGGGATAGGTTTGACCACTCCCGGAACACTTGATATCATATCCTTTAGCTTTTGCAATTCTCTGGCCATGGCATGATTGATACCTAGATCCTGCATAAGACCATGGTTAGTAGTATGAGAATTATTAAAAGTGTTACCTCCCATTGGATTCAAGTTAGGAAGAATGGATGTTAATCCATATTGTTGAGGCTCTGGAATGATAGAGGGACCAGTAGAGGCATTGGTCTGCATTGGAATAAAATCTCCCTGATGGACATCTGAACTTCCTGTTTGCAAACTCCTCAAGGATCCTGGCATCTGGAAGGATCCCTGAAACTGGGACGATCCTGGAACAAAGGAGGATCCTTGAACCTGGGATGATCCTGGAATGAAGGAGGATCCTTGAACCTGGGATGATCCTGGAACGAAGGAGGATCCTTGAACCTGGGATGATCCTGGAACGAAGGAGGATCCTTGAACCTGGGATGATCCTGGAACGAAGGAGGATCCTTGAACCTGGGATGATCCTGGAACGAAGGAGGATCCTTGAAAATGCTGCATTCCTGAATATCCTCCTGAACTCGTGAGGGATCCCATATGCTGAGGATAGGATCCCGCTGGCTGGAAATATGAACCTGATGCCTGGGTCATTGTTGTTGTTCCGTAGTGCACTCCTTTTGGTCCACCCACATATTGAATGTTTGGAACCACTGATGGCTGAGAAGTAATCACCGGAGTATCAAAATTCAAAGATCTGGGCATCAGTGGGGAACGATCCTCTGCTGTTTTCTTCTGTTTCTTAATTTCGTCAATCTCCCGGAGGATCCTTTCGTTGGTCTTATCCTGCTCTTGTGCATGATTCCTCATCTGCAAAATCAAGGCATAAAGATCATTAGTAGTAGGATTAGTTGAAACAGAAGAAGTAGGTGGTTTTGAGAAAATGGGAGTTGGTTTCTTCGCGGCATTCTCAGTATTCTTCTGGGATCCAGAAGGTGGTGGAGGCAAAGGAGGGACGCCTTGTGAAGAGGTAAATGATGGCATCAAGTTTGAAGCACTCTTCGCTGAGGAAGCCATTTGCTTGGTTGTAGTGAACCGAAATGAGCATAGAAATGCGTATTTTTTCTAAGGACGAAGCACCAATTGCCCCACGGTGGGCGCCAAACTGTTTTGGTCAAAAACTCAGATGAGGATATTGCAACCAAACTCTCAATTACGGGGTATGATGCTTGAAATGTAGAACAATGATGAGGATCACTTTAATATAAAATTGCACAAACAACACAAGGGTTTATACGGGGAAAAAGCCCTTGATCAAGAGTTGATCTCCGGCACAAAAAACCCCGGGTGATGGAAACTACCGATCACCAAGTTCGAATAAATGAATAAATGTTTACAACTTCGGATAGTAACGAGCTAGGTACAAGGATCACTATCGTGAAATGTGTAAATGTGAGTGAAAACGAATGAATGTTCGTAGAGAGCTTCAAGTGTGCGAGTATATGAGTGTGTGTAGCTGTAAAAATGACTAAGTGTTTTCTACTAGCTCGTTACCCCTTTTAAAATAGAAATTTAACTACTAAACTAACTATCCGACTTTTGTGCCAAGCCCCCACGTTCTCCATAACGTCCATTTTTAGCTAAGCACGTGCAGAATAGCTTGGGAATATTCTCCAGGAATGTCGCCAAGACTTGGTCAAGCTGGTTATACCTGCGAGATAGTACAAAACATAGGTAAACAATCGTCAGTACGAGGATCCTTAAAGTGATCCATGATCCTGATCCTGAAGCTCTTCTGAGGATCACCACCTGTCACAGAAGTAAGGATCACTAGTTAGGATAACGAATAAGGATCACTAATTGTTAGAAAATCCTCCCCTAACAATACCTGCTCGGAGTAACTTCTCTACCTCCTCCTGGATAATGGCATTTCTTTCTGGTGCAAATTTCCTCCTCTTTTGATGGATTGGTTTGAAGGACCTATCAATGCCAAGTTTGTGAGTGATTATATCTTTAGATATACCTGTCATGTCTTCGTGTTTCCATGCAAAGGTAGTCTTTCTCCTTTTGAGGAAGGATATGAGGTCTTCCTTTATTTCGCCAAGGATCCCTGATCCTATATAAACTTTAGATTCAGGATCATCAGGATCCATAAGGATTTCTACTACATCCTGTTCTCTTGCCTCCAAGACATCCCTTGGAGGACGCTTTAATTGCTATTGCTCCCTTGACTTTGATGCTGGTTTCATTGATGAGGTGTAGCAGTTCTTAGCCTCTTGCTGATCACTATCAATCTTCACTATTCCCCAAGGACTAGGAAGCTTGACACATTGATGATAAGTGGATGGGACTGCCTTCATGTCATGTATCCAAGGCCTGCCAAGGATCACATTACAACAAGATAAACAGTCAATAACACAAAACTTTTGGTAAGAGTGTAGGCCTTCGATATAGATTGGGAGTTTAATGTCCCCCAGAGTATTCTTAGTCTCGCCACTGAATCCCACGAGCACAGAGGATCTTGGTATGATATCGGATTCAGGAATGTTCATCTTCTTGAGGACATCAAGCTGGATAATGTTCACAGAGCTTCCTCCGTCTATAAGGATCCTGCGAACAAAATGGTTAGAAATAAAAAGAGTGATAACCAAACCATCATGATGAGGATCCTGAATGTCAACACGATCATCCTCATCAAAAGTTATAACTTTTCCTTCGGAGACACTGGATGTTCGAATGGGTCTATCTCCATTATCCATCTTGGTTTCCTTTGCATGTCTTTTGGCTGTAGAGAAGGATGTTCCACAAATGTCTGATCCTCCAGAAATAAAGTTTATAACTTGTGCATCTGCCGGAGGGGCTGGAGCTTTTTCTGGGATCCTTTTAGGATCCTGAGTCCTTGACTTCTTTCTCCCCAATAATTCTTTCAAGTGCCCCTTGCTCAACAAGTATCCAATTTCTTTTCTCAGTGCGATGCATTCTTCTGTGAGATGCCCAAAATCTTCATGATATGCGCACCACTTTGACTTGTCTTTAGTTGCAGCTGGTCTGTCATTTTTCCTGGGCCATCTAGCTTTATCACCTAAATTCTGCATCGCAAGGATTAGTTCATTGTTATCAACAGAAAAGCAATATTCGGAAATTGGAGGATAATCCTCATCATCCTCTTCTTGTTCAACAGCATGCACATTCTGGTTATCAGATTTGTTATAGGATCTGAACTTGTTGTTCTTGAATGAGGATCCTTGCTTCTCTTGCTTTGAGGATCCTGCTAACCTCTCCTGGGTCCTTTTGTCATCCTCTAGCCGGATGAACCTAAGGGCCCGGGTTCTTACCTCATCTAGATTCCTGCATGGTGTCATAACAAGATCATCATAGAATAATGAATCCCTAAGCAATCCCATTTTAAAGGCTTCAACAGTCGTAGCTATATCCAGGTTAGGGATATCTAAGGATTCTTTACTAAATTTAGTGATATAATCCCTTAATGATTCATTATGACCTTGGGTTATCCTATACAGATCACTAGTTAAACGTTCAAATTTTCTACTACAAGAAAACTGGTTATTAAATAGGTTAACTAGATTAGCAAACGAGGTAATAGAGTAAGGGGGAAGACTTAGCAGCCATTTAAGAGCCGATCCAGTAAGAGTGGATCCAAATCCCTTGCACAGACATGCTTCCTTTAACCTTTCTGGGATGGATTAATCTCCATCCTTTCCCTGTATTGTGCTATGTGTTCTTCGGGATCTGTTGAGCCATCATACAACTTCATGGTAGGTACATGGAACCTCTTGGGTATCTCAGCATCACAGATTGGTGGTGCAAAACGAGATATCTTATGGCTCCCATCTGCAATCTCTGGGATAGGTTTGACCACTCCTGGGACACTTGATATCATATCCTTTAACTTTTGCAATTCTCTGGCCATGGCATGATTGATACCTGTATCCTGCATAAGGCCATGGTTAGTGGTATAAGAATTATTGAAAGTGTTACCTCCCATTGGATTCAAATTAGGAAGAGCGGATGTGAATCCATATTGTTGAGGCTCTGGAATGACCGATGGACCAGTAGAAGAAATGGTCTGCATTGGAATGAAATCTCCCTGATGGATATCGGAACTCCCTGATTGCAAACTCCTTAAGGATCCCGGAATCTGGAAGGATCCCTGAAACTGAGAGGATCCTTGGACCTGGGAGGATCCTGGGACGTAGGAAGATCCTTGAACCTGGGAGGATCCTTGGACCTGGGAGGATCCTGGAATATAGGAGGATCCTTGAACCTGGGAGGATCCTTGAAACTGAGAGGATCCTTGGACCTGGGAGGATCCTGGAACATAGGAGGATCCTTGAACCTGGGAGGATCCTTGAAACGGCCAGAATCCTTGAATCTGCTGCGCTCCTGAATATCCTCCTGAGCTTACGAAGGATCCTATATGCTGAGGATGGGATCCTGCTGGTTGCAAGTATGACCCTGAAGCTTGAGTCATTGCTGATGATCCATAATGCACTCCTTTTGGCCCTCCCACATATTGAACATCTGGAACCGCGGAAGGCTGAGAAGTTATAACCGGAGTATCGAAATTCAAAGATCTGGGCATCAGTGGGGAATGATCCTCTGCCGATCTCTTCTGTTTCTTGATGTCTCCAATTTCTCTAAGAATCCTTTCATTGGTCTTATCCTGCTGCTGTATATGCTCCTTCATCTGCAAAATCAGAGTAAACAAGTCACTAGTAGTAGGAGTATAAGAAGCAGAAAAAGTTGGAGGTTTTGAGAAAATGGGAGTTGGTTTCTTCTCGGCATTTTTCTGAGGTCCAGAAGGTGGTGGAGGCAAAGGTGGAATGCCCTGGGATGAATTGACTGCAGACATCGCACTGGATGTTTTCTTTGATGATGAAGCCATCTGCTTGGATGTAACGAACCGGAATGATCACAAAAAATGAGAATTTCTTAGGAACGAAGCACCAATTGCCCCACGGTGGGCGCCAAACTGTTTTGGTCAAAAATCAGATGAGGATAATGCAACCAAACTCTTTGTTATGGGGTATGATGCTTGAATTGGTAAACAACAATGAGGATCACTATGAAATGAATTGCACAGGTGACACAAAGATTTATACGAGGAAAAAGCCCTTGATCAATGTATGATCTCCGGCATAAAAAACCTCGGGTGATGGAAACTACCGATCACCAACTCAAATTAAACAATAATTCTTTTACAACTTCGGATGATAGCGAGCTAAGTACAAGGATCACTATAGTGTATCGTGTAGAAAAGTATGAAGAAATGCTAAGTGTTTTGCCGAGAGCTGGTGAGTGCAGTTGTACGAGTGTGTGTAGCCAAAAAATAGCCAAGTGTTGTCTAATTAGCTCGCTACCCCTTTTAAATTTAGTAAAATATCTAAATAACTAACTATCCGCAATTCATGCCTTCTCCCCTCGATCTCCATAACGTTCACCATGGTCAAGCACGTGCGGAATAAGCGTGGAATATTCTTCAGGAACGTTACCAAGACTAAGTCCAAGCTGTTATTCCTGCAAAACAATATCGAATTCAAAGCAGACAATCATTAGTATAAGGATCCTTAGGATGATCCATGATCCTGATCCTGAAGCACTTCTGAGGATCACTAACTGATACAGAAGTAAGGATCACCAAAGAGGATAACAATTGAGGATCACAGGTCATTAAAAAATCCTCCCCTAACAGCCGGTACAAAACCTCGGGAGCTGACAATCGCAGCTGCCTTGTTCTTCTATTGCTTGAAATATCAGGATACAGTGCAAGATGTGATGCGGATCAACTAGGTGTTACAATGTAATTCGATTACAAGTGTTTGTGTGTAGTGACCATGGTTGTAAAACAAGGTCTCCAAGGCCGAGTACTCCCCGAGTAGTCGCTATAAGGTAGGCTGCCGAGGCGACTTTCTTCAACTCCGACTAATTACTCGGAATCGATCAAATGCGGTCAACATTAGCCAAAATTGGATCTAATAGGTCAACTTGAGCCAATTTTGACTCAAAATAAAATAAAACACAATTTATATTCCTATCATATTAAAGAATGAATATCAATTTCACGTATTTTGTTATAAATATTAGTAAATTTATGTTATTTGAAACATATTTAATTTCTGAAAACTAAGTTTCTTTATAATTTGGCATGTCCGAGTACTCCCCGTGTACTCTCCGTCTAGGCTGAGTACTCTCAACTCCCCGGTCGACCGACTAGGGAGCGCTTAGCGACTTTTGCAACCATGGTAGTGACTGCTGAAAGCTAGAGAGCAAAAGTGTTCGAAAGTGTGTGTGAAAGTTGCGTCCCTTAATCTGATCTGCCCCCATCTATTTATAGTAAAAGAAATGCAACAAACTATCCTAATAAACCGGGATCCAGCGAATATTCCGCACTCGAACGTTGTAGACCTGGTCTTTCGGGTTCAACGTCTCTCACATAACAGATACGCCCGATTCTTGAGGAGAAGAAGTCCATCTGACCGTTAGTAACCCACAGCCTCTAACCTGCACGTGGTTAATTTAGTTAACACCAGGATATGGCCCAGGATGATACCAATATCCTAATCCAGTATCCTGATCACAAGTAAACAACCAAAAGCAGGATATTAGTCAGGATATATATATACTCAGAAAATGGCCCATAACAATTGTCCCCAAATATATCTGTTGGTATACCAATCCAACGGATATATTTTAAAAATTCTATCTCGTAAATCAAGGCAATTAAATCGAGATGACGGTCAAGATTACACCATAACTTCCAACGCGCTTTTAACTCGATGGAGATCTACAATGCTCCTATATCTTCTCTCTTCTTGTTTGAAAAGCAGATATCTCCAACGGAGTCTCCAGGTAATTCCCTACTTCTCATTCATTTCTTGTCAATCTTTTTTCCTTTACTTGCAATGGCTGCCAGAACTTATTCCCAAACCGGTGAATCATCCGAGACCTTCATTCAGCAGAATCTTCTCAAAAATCCCGAGAAGGAGGTCTATGCTTTTGATAACGCAGACATTGCGGCTTTGAGAGCTTCCGGTGCTTTCCCCGATGACACGGTCTTTAGACCATTCGATCGGTCAATTCGATCGGACGTTTCTTCTACTGATTGGGTTTACTTCCCAGCATACCCTTTCTCGCTAGGTCTTCGATACCCTTTTCCCGAATTTATGATGCAATTCTTCCGGACCACCGGCATCTCCTTTGCTCAGACCATGCCCATAGTCTGGAGGGTATTAATCGTACTCTACCAAATTAAAAATCTTCACTGTCCCGACCTTTGTATCGAAGATCTGCCAATCGCTTACCGCCTCTGATCCCACGGTTCTAGCCGGTTTTTGCTTTTTTCGACTTCCAACAAACCCCTTATTCTTAAAGCCACCAAAAACGAAGACGGATGGCAACGCAAGTTCTTCTTTGTCAAACGAGACTCCATTGATGAGGGTGCTAACCTTCCGGTGGAGTGGTTAACCACCGGTAGGATCATGAATGTTCCCATGTACCTTTAGACTTTTATCTTTTGCTAATATCCTCCTTTTTGATCCCTTTGCAGTGAATTTCAAGGAAGTAGCTCCCCCTACTGCGGAATCAGAAAAAAGAATCAAAATTGTTTACCAATTACCTGCAAGTGACAGGAGTTTTACCACACATATCCCGAGTTCCAGTCAATACTCATCATCTGAAATGTCTGGTAAGGATTACTTTTTTTTTTTGGTTAGAAATATGGATTACTTTTGAAATAATTAATTAGCACAATACAATATAATGAAGGGTAATAAAGATGTAAGACTTTTTCCCTTTACGCAGCACCGGCCAAGATCCCTGAAGTCTTTGACCTCGACGAGCTGGACAGTTATTCCGATCAGGTCCAGATCAAGAAGGAACCTAGTCCCAAGGTCACTGCCTTATCCAAGCCCAGCAGTTCCAAGGCCATCGTCATTCCCAAACCTTCGCCAGCTACAAAGCCCCGGAGTTCAAGTTCTCGTAAAAGGAAAGAGCCCGATTCCCCCGTTATCTCTGATACATTCCCCTATGAGAATCACGGGTTCATCGAAGTGAGCGGATTTGTGACTTCTTTTCTCAACCAGGTTAGTATCCTTGAGCCACATCCTGGAGCTTATACCACTTATAAGTATTTATTAAAACCAATACCTGTCTTCTTACTTTTGCAGGGTCTTGAACGTCTGGTTCATCTATATCAAGAATCCTGTGGGCTCAACAAGACGCTTGAATCCAAGTTGAAGAAAGCCGAGGTTACCATCTCCGATCAGGGCATGATTGCAGCCGCCAAATCTCGGCACTACGAGGAGAAGTTCAAGGCTATGACCCAAGAACACCAGACTGCTCTCAACAAAGCTACTCTCCAGGCCCAAGCCGATCTTGATGCTGCCCATGCTCAACATGAACGGGATATGGTCAGCTACCGGGAAAGCCTTAAAAGTTCCGTCGTCACTTCCCTCCTCCAGGCCAGGCTAAAGATGGCCCATGAAGCCAAAACACTGGGCTTCGAATGCCCTTCTTGGGACGTCAGTGCCTGGGAAACAAAGCTAAGGAGTCTCGGCGGCACTTCTACCAAACCTGCAGCTGAAGGATCTTCAAAAGCAATCGAAACACCAACTGGTGCTGAGAGGGATGCTGAGGCTGATCCCGAGACGAATGCTGCTG
This sequence comes from Helianthus tuberosus, assembly GCA_030545235.1. NCBI lineage: Eukaryota > Viridiplantae > Streptophyta > Magnoliopsida > Asterales > Asteraceae > Helianthus > Helianthus tuberosus. The sequence goes on from CM060417.1 coordinate 187,728,201, forward strand.
AAAATACCATGAACGAAGAGGGCGCTGCCTCCTAAAATTTATTTTCTTTAAATTTGAGAGTTATGCTTATGTTTGAACAATTTTTATTTCTGTATTGAAACAATTTGATAGCCGAAGGTGGATGGGTCCTAGGTTTTAGGATGAAACCTTCGGTTATCAACTGATATTGCTTATTTCAAATAATTTCATCTTTCAATTGGCTTGCTATTGCTCTCATATCTTGATCAATATACTCAGTGATATACTATGAAAACCTTTTTCAAATAGAATTTCTAAAAATTCAATTAATTTCAGACAAAACTTCTAAAGAATAGAAGATAACCCATTTTCTAAAACATGTTTTAATAATACTTGTTTGATCAGGGTTTTCATTTTCAAATCAAATATTTCAATGAAATATCCCGAAACGTATTCCAAAAATACATTTCGAACACATATCCTAAAGATATATCCTTAATCAAAGTTACACCATTCATTTAAGGTTCACAAAGGAAAGATCATACCAAGAATTGAATGTAGCCCTAGTATTAAATTCCAACCCCTTTTGTGACTTCTCCTACTAAGATGTCCCCAGTTCGAGACACTTAGCTCAACTTTGATCCTTTGTGCTTCATACAATTACTTTAAATGGAATGCCCCCTGTGCATGAAGTCCTCAAACACTTAGAAAATTTTTTAACACTAGTTCCAATTGTATAGACAATTTCTTGTGTTACAGGGGTAAAACCCAAAATATACTGGAGATAAATCCTTTGTATCCTTGTAACACCCCAAAACCCGAATGTTTATATTCGTTAAATGTTATGATATGGCACATCAAGAAATAAATAACTAGGTTATTTATCCTAGTTAAAAGCATGGTAGAAACAATTAGAGAATGAGAGTTGTGCCAATTATAAATAAGAGAAAGAACATGAGGGACTAAGATTGCCAAAATTGAATATGAGTTTAATTAAAACAAGAATCTCACACACACTGGGTGTGTGTGTGCGTGAGATCGAGCAGGAGGAAGAAAGAATGGGTGTAAACCCTAGTTCACAAGAAAGCTTCAAATTGACAAGGAGATTAGTCTCAAATCCGATGCATGAACTCGTTTTCTTGATAATCTAGCCCTAGCAAACATGTGGTAAGTTGTAATTTAAGATTTGATGATATTGTAAGAAGTGGGTTATGATCAATCCACGAAATTGTATGAAATTAAGCATGAATATGTGTTAACATCATCATAGGGAACATGTGTTATGCATAATTTTGACTATTTTGATGTTTAAGGATGTAAACCCACTAGTTGGATGATTAAGATGACATGGGTGTTCATCATGTACAATCCTTGTTCAATATTCATGAATTATGTTGTGTTATGGTGAACTATTGTTAAATGAATCGAAAGAAATATGGTGTTGATATGTTTGATGTTTATGTGTTAATGGTATTTATTAATAAGTAAGAAGATTTGATGAAATATGAATGTATTAGGAAGATTATGCATAAACTAGTTGTACATGGTGTCTAGGAAGTAGTACGCACACCATGTGTTTGATGAAATGTCTAAATGACAATAATATGTGAAGGTTGTGTTATGATGATGTTGAGTATGCTATATGCTTGTTTGAATCGACTAATGAAATACATATGTGAGATATGAACTTGATATGATCGTTCATATGACACATAACACAACATCATCCATACAATGCAAGATGTGATGCGGATCACCTAGGTGTTACAATGTAATTCGATTACAAGTGTTTGTGTGTAGTGACTGCTGAAAGCTAGAGAGAAAAAGTGTTCGAAAGTGTGTGTGAAAGTTGCGTGCCTTAATCTGATCCGCCCCCATCTATTTATAGTAAAAGAAATGCAACAAACTATCCTAATAAACCGGGATCCGGCGAATATTCCCCACTCGAACGTTGTAGACCTGGTCTTTCGGGTTCAACGTCTCTCACATAACAGATACGCCCGAGTCTTGAGGAGAAGAAGTCCATCTGACCGTTAGTAACCCACAGCCTCTAACCTGCACGTGGTTAATTTAGTTAACACCAAGATATGGCCTAGGATGATACCAATATCCTAATCCAGTATCCTGATCACAAGTAAACAACCAAAATCAGGATATTAGTCAGGATATATATACACTCAGAAAATGACCCATAACAAGCATTCTACTGGCTCTTAATGATTCAGACCTCTTACTGGTTCAGCACTTAGGGGTTGTTTGATAACTTTTGAATGGGTAAGTGTTGAAACATTAAGGGGCTGTTTGTTTACCTCTTAATGAGGCTCTTAATGGCTCAGACCTCTTACTGGTTCAACAATTAATGATCCAGACAGTTTGTTTCACGAGCAGATGTCTGAATGGTTCAGACATTTGCCTCTGAATGGTTAAGATTTATACAGAGTCTGAATGGTTAAGACCTTTAATCTGAATTGGTCAGACATTTGCCTCTGAACGGTTAAGAACTCTAATCTGAATTGGTCAGACATTTGCCTCTGAACGGTTAAGGTTAAACATTATACAGACTCTTAATGGTTCAGTACTCTTACTGGTTCAGCACTTAATGGTTCAGACATCTTACTTGTTCAACACTTAACCATTTAGATGTTGCCAAACAGCCCCTAAGTGTTGAACCAGTAAGAGGTCTGAACCCTTAAGAGCCAATATAATGTTTAACCATTCAGAGGAAAATGTCTAACCCATTCAGATAAGAGTTCTTAACCATTCATACTCGGTATAATCCTTAATCATTCAAAGACAACTGTCTGAATCATTCAGACATCTGCTCGCGAAACAAACAGTCTGAACCAATAAGTACTGAACCAGTAAAAGGTCTGAACCATTAAGAGTCTCGTTAAGAGCTAAACGATTCAGACCTCTTACTGGTTCAACACTTACCCATTCAGAAGTTACCAAGCAACCCCTAAATAAAAAACAAAGTCGTACATAATATTAACTATTTATTTGTTTAAAAGGGTGTGAGATCTCTCTCACAACAAGTTAAAGATTCTCACCGTTCAAAAAAAAATTATTTAGCTTTTAATTACAAACTATAATGAAACAGCACGGCCATGTTTATCCTCTCATTCCAGTATAATCAATATGCTCGATTGTCATTCCAATGTCATTGCTGAGTATTCATTAATTTGTTAAATAAACATTCTTGCTTTCCCTTATTTAAAATAAGATTAGTATCTTAATTCATTGAATTGTATCATTAAATAACACGTAGCATTCAATCTGTCTGTCTTAACACACGTAGGCATTTTGTGGTGTTTTGCATGCATATTTATGAGGATTTGAGATGGGCCCACAAGTAATAAATGAAGGAGAAAGTGCGTCGTGGCTTCTTCCTATTTGGTGGAGGAGTCACATGGGCAACACCACATACTTTGGTTGTTAAGTTGTCAGTCACGCACGTGCCAACACATGACCACACAACACGTTCTAACGTTCGCCGTCAACAGCCCCACCCGCATGTTCTTCTTGTTCCCCCGGGTTAACGGACCCGACCCAACTTCGGCTATCACAACTCACAACTTAACTTTATGTATACTTTACTTAATATCAACGGATTATATAACAACTCACATTGGACCTATGCGAATAGAAAAAATGGGCTCGTAGCTCTGTCCGCGCCTTTTCTTTTTCTCAATCGATAGTCCTATACGTTAATCCAATGTTTTAAAAATCGGTTTGAATTATATCGGACTGGGCTCTGAAATGGTTCAACCGATTGAACCAAGTTGTACCAGGCGGTTCAACCTGGTTACTAGTTAACCCTATAATTCAACAAAATACAAATTCATCTAAAAGATAATCCAATCTCAATTAGGATTTATGTAATAGATCTTGGTTTTATCTCAATTAAGATATGCAAACCGGTTCAATGGTTTGAACCGGTAGAACCGGGGTCTACCGCTGGTACATAAGACATACTGTATTCTAGTTTTATCGGTCTTTATCGTATCGTGGCCGTGTCTGATATCTAATTTAACTGGCCAGTTCATACTAGTATTTAAAACATTGCATCGATCAACCTGAGCCCTTTGCCCCATCATTAATCCATGGCTTTTTTTTGTTGGCGCATTCGCTAATTTAACTTAGTTAGGTTTAAATGTGTAATTTAAAGAAATGCTAAGATAATGAGTGTAGTGGGTAAAAAAATTAATTGTTTAATAAGCCAAAACCTAAATCAAAAGTTAATGGGTTTTACAAGTAAATTGGGTTTTTAAAATTAAGTAAAAAACGTTAGGCCTTCTGGGAGAGTGGGCTCTAGGTAGTCGCCTACTTTGTCCCTTCCAGGGCGGACTTTGATCGAGATTTAATTTGAGAAATATGTGGATGTATGCAAAGTCGAGTACGGAAAAATATATAACTAACGCATACATAGGTATCTAGCCTTAGACGCCTGGGTGTGGGTTCGAGAAAGAACGCAGGGAGCTGAGGTGGTGATGTGGAGGTTGGGGAGGACTCTTTCACACCCCACAGCCTTATGCATCGCATAATACAAATACGGTAAGTATTCTGATACTGATCAATACGCCTTCCCAAAATAAGTATAACGTGGCCATTATTTGTTCAAGTACTAATTTACTATATTTACAAATACAAGATAGGGAATAGTGCCAGACAACTGCCTGAAATTCCCCCTATTGGCCCAAATAAATTACTATTTAACCTTCACTTAAAAATACGATTTTGTCCCCGGTTAAAAATTACGGCATTGCCATCGTTGTAGATTTTGAAAAATTACGATTTTGCCCTTGGTTCAAAATTACGGCCTTGCCATCGTTGGAGATTTGACAAATTACGATTTTACCCCCTGTCAAAGTTACGATTTTGGCTCTGGTTCAAAATTACAGCTTTGCCATCGTTATAGCTTTTGATAAATTATGATTTTACCCCTAGTCAAACTTATGATTTCCCCCTGGTTCAAAATTACAGTCTTGCCTTGGTTTTAATTGGTCGACTCAGTGTAATTTTTATTCGCCATCGCTTACTCATTGGTCATGACAAATTATAGTTTTGCCATCAGTTTAAAATTACAGTTTTCTCATCGTTTTATTTTTTTCTAGCAAAACTATGACAATGTTTTGTTTCAATTGGTAGAGAAATATTTGGCCTAGCGCCCCGCAACGCGGGCGGGAAATAGTGCCAGGCAGTCGTCTGCCACTTTTTCATTGGTCCAGCCAAATTACGATTTTGCGCTTTTTAAATTTACAGTTTTGCCATTGACTTTTTTCTTCTCAACCAAATTGCGATTTTGCCCTCAGTTCAAATTTACAGTTTTGCGAGCGCTTTTGTTTTTTTTTCTTGTTAAATTACGATTTTGCCCCCGGTGTAAACTTATAGTTATGCCATCGTTTTAATTTTTTTAACTATGGTAGTGTTTTGTTTTAATTGGTTGACTTGGTTTAATTTTTATTCGTGCCAGACGACTGCCTGGCACACACTCATTTATCCTAAAAAATTACTATTTTGCTCTCAGTTTAAAATTATAGTTTTTCCATCGTTTTAGTTTTTTTTTTTAGGAAAAGTATGCTAATGTTTTGTTTTTATTGGTTGACTATATATAAATTTTTTTTTGAGATCATGTTATGAGTAGTATGTATAAGTAACCGAAAAACAAACGTACATGTTATCAGGGGCGGATCTACTTCATTGCAAGGGGGAGCGCCTGCTACCGCTTGGTCGGAAAATTTTTGACGTTTTTAGTGTAAATTTTGGAAAAATTTGACGTTTTTTCGATTTCGTTACCGCTTATTTATAAAACATTCCCGCTTGGTCGGAATCCTAGATCCGCCACTGCATGTTATGAAAGAGAAAATATTCGGCTTAGCGCCCCGCAACGCGGGTGGGACATAAACTAGTGTTCTATATTTTTAGTTGTAATCGGCAATATAAGATACCTTGGTTTTAAAGATTTTAATCCGAGAGGAAAAGGGTTATGTTGTAGCATGTCTTCGATGGTGCAAGTTTGGGTTTGAAAGGGTCAAAAACGCATAATAGAAGGGGGGATATAAAAAGGAGATTTAGGCCATCTTCGTTTATGACAAAATCTACTTTAAGGCAGAATAATATCTAATGTTCGGTTCTAAACTTCTAATAGATCCCTACATGAAAAAGACAACCTACAAAGGTTTGAGATTGTGCATTGAATGTAAATGATATTAATATTCTCTTATTATATTTGCTAAGAGCATTCAAATCCTATTCCAAATTCCAAACCATATAATTAGTGAGTTAATATTCATACATTTATCCTCTCTATCTCTTTCTATATATACATTGACTAGGTTTTTACCCGGGATTGCTTCCCAGGCGCGAGAAACTTAGTTATATCAATTATTACTTGTTATTAATACGACCTCATTACATGAAGCATCTCATTGGATCCAACAACAATGTCTTCACATCACAGGATTAGATCATAAACCCATATTAGAGGTCAAACAAAAGCACAACAGGACCACATGAATAACATCATTTCCAATTTTACTTCAATGCACTTACATGATCGGGTGATTTGAGATTTTGTAAAAATGTTTGTTCTTGTACTTCTTAACAAAATTACATAGAATTCAAGAAAACAAAACAATGACTTAAAGAACTATACTTTAACACCCAATCTGATCGAGCAAACAGATGTTGGCCAAAAGTCAAACAGTTGTTGACCAAAAGTGAAACAGATGTTCAACCAGATCCATTGACTTCTTATATTTTAGGATTGTTTTCCTCTTCAAAACACTGTTCAAGCTAACATGGGTTTCCATGAACTGTTGACCTAAAGTCAAACAGATGTTAAAACCACTGTTTGAGTTATTCAAACGTCTGTTGAATACTAAATGAGATGTTGACCAAAAGTCAATCAGATGTTGACCAAAAGTCAAACCGAGTATACTGTCTTTAGCTTACATCTCCGCATTGCTTCCGTTAGACATGGACCTAATAATTTACATGTACATATATAGTTTTAGAATCACAACTTCAAAACTAAACAAACAAGTCTAGTGTCAGTTTCGAAAAGCAAAGAACTACAACCCAAAAACTTGGTTCAATGTATCCTTCTACATTTGCCTTCTTCAACCCATGAACATTCATCCGAACATAAAAAGCTTTTTACCTTTCACAAAGTTAAGGGTAAATGCTTGACCTGGAGCCATGCATTTATCTCTCACAAACTTTCTTATTCCTTGCAGATAATATCTTGGTTGACCTCGAGATGAACCTATAGCAGCTTGAACATTCCAAACATCACCTGCCACGTCCACAATCTTCAAATCCATCTTACGATTCAGTCCAAGATCTTCAGCCTGTTTTTTAAAAAGGCGCTGTAACAAACAACGAACAATTCAATAAACAAATAATTAACACATCTTTAAAATCTGACTAAAGTATTATATTAGTAAACTCATCATCACAAACTTACAAAATGACCATCCACACGGAAAGAAATAGGTACGATCTGATTATCTTCATTCACAACAACCATACCACCTTCATTGACATTAACGATGTCCTGTACAGTTTCAGTATCTGAACTCAAGACAATCTCTTCTATCACCTTTTCTTTAACAACAGCACAAACCTCCGGTGGAAGTACTAATCACAAGTAGCACAATTGAAAACCGTGATATGAAAAGTCTGAAGATCTATCATCTCAAAGACAATGAGATGTTCAGAAGTTAATGACAACTCATTCCTTATCTCCTTCCATCCGGTAGTTATGTAAAGTTCATTGTTGATATCTTCCACCCCTACAGACCAGTTCTGGTTTTCAAATCCTTTAATAAGAACCGGATATGAAGGAGTAGTGTTTAACATCTTGTGATGAACAAAAGAACGATTAATACCCTACAATCAGAATAAAACACATTATATAGTACATTAGTAAAAATATATTAGAAAATTAAGTAAACAAATTAAAAACAACAATTAAACAACTGTATCTCCAAAAAAATTACATGATGAATAATATTCGAAGTTACATACCACATAATCTACGTTACCAGATGGTTTGTAGTAAAATTCTTCACAAGGAGCAAGAGCAATGTCTTGATAAAAATACAATATTCTGAAACTTTCTAATGCTTCTTCATAATGAAATATCAACCATGAATCTGAAGGTATTTTCAAACTGTCTACCAACTGACACCAACCATTATAGAAATAATATCTGCCATTGCTTAGAGGATAGATCTTGACTTTAAAAACATTTCCAGTTGTGGTCTGGATGTTTGTATTTCCAGTTGGATAATTAAACTGTTGAATCCAATTTTGATACTGTTTTGGCAAAATCTAAGCATAAATAAAAGAAACACTTTTATTGCTAAATATCATACCAAACAATTAAAATTAAGTGTTAAACTAAGATCGGATAAAATTACTAACCAAACATTTCCTTTTACTGTCTTCAAGGTAACACGGAAATCCATAAATCATTCTCACGTAAAACTGTAACAGTATCAATCATATAGAATCAAAATCAATAACACTAAGAAACAAATGAATACAATCCATTAAGGTATGCAATACATGTAAATAAAATATGATACAACTAATATATATCAAAATAACAATAGACAACATCGAAAAGGTGAGAATACATGTAATTTCTTATCATATCGATATATATATATATATATATTTTTTACAGCAAATCATATAATTAAAACTAAAATCCTACTTTTCCGATTAAGTATCACAAATAGACATTGAGGATCATCAGCTGAATAAATTGTATAGAAAAACAGGATAGTGACTTGTGTCTATTCCAAACAAAAACTTAAAAACAGTATACCAAGTACTAATCAAAATAAGTTCAACTTTTCAAATACACATGAGAATACATCAGTTAAAATCGGAAATTTATATTATACTTCAGAATAACATCGTTACATGAACAACTTTATAAACAACTTTACAAATAAACGTGACAATACATTAGTAAAGATTGAAATTTTATATCATACATCAGAATCACATCAACAACTTTATAAATAACTTTACAAATACAAATGAGAATACAACAGTAAAGATCGAAATTTTATATCATAAATCAGAATAAGATAAATACATGAGCAAAGTGAAATCCAATAAAATCAACAATGGATAAGATAAATGGTAGATACACGAAATTCAGATCACTTTTTTTAGAGTCATATATATCTATCATAACATGCATAATAACTACATAGTAATCGGATATACAAAAAAATTAGGACTATCAGAAGTTGTTTCAGTATAAGCTGCAATAATAAACGCAATCATAACCTACAATGGATTGAAAAAAACAGCGAGATACATGAATACACCACCGTCGATTACAACCTGTTCATTAAAATAGCAAGAACCATAATCGGCTATGGAATTCAAAACTAAAAGAATAAACATGAAAAAAATACAAAACAAATCAGATTATTTAACAATACCTTTATTATTATACAAGATGATATGGATGAAGATCAGAAGAAATCGAAGAAGATGACATAGTTTCTTGGAGAAAGTGTAGAAAGAAACGTGGTGAGAGAAACGAACCGAGATTTTGTGAGGATCTTTAAAAAGTTAGAAGGTTTAAAAATATCCCATGTAACCGGGTCGGATCATCCCATTTAGATTTTCGTCAACAGCTGTTTGACTTTTGGTCAACACCAGTGTAACACCTCAGAAATTCGTGTTAAATAAATTAACGACACGTGTCATGTATGACAACAAGCGTTGTAAACCCGGACTTAATAACAATATTTTGGTAGGATTTAAAGATGGCGTTATGTTAATTTTACCTCTGAACGACCTCATATAAATCCCAAGACCAAATACTTATTATCGACATTTGATATAATCCGGTAAATGCCCACAATAATAGAATTCATGCACAAGAATGGAATTGATAATGCATGATGTGACTCCAATAATGAATTGAATGATAAACCGATGTTTTCGGATCTTGTAAATGCAATAAATTGAAACATTGGATGATGGTAGGGTCTTGTACAGAATTATACACTTTAGAAAGGTCCCTAGATGTCAATTGAGGCCCTATTTTTCGTACAAGTGGATTGCCCCTTCAAAACACCAATGAAAAACAAGTTTTGGTCCCTGGTGTCTAGCTTACGGACCTCAACATTGTTGAGGTTGAGGTCCGTAAAGCAACCCCCAGCATCAGAAAATGGGCAGTAGCCTGTTTTATGCAATTGTGACCCCCTTAGCCGGTTTTTCTTGCATGTGAAGGACCCTTAGACTCCTCTAGGTACTAGAAGACATGTGTTGAACAATTGTGGAAGGGTATAGACTCTTGTGTCAATTGATTGTGGTGTGTAAACCCACTATATAAAGGACCTTCAAGTGCAACATTCATTCACACATCATATTCAAGCATTCTGATTATTTGGGGAGCTTGCAAACTGATCAAGAGCCTTTCTAATCATTCATTAACCATCTAGTAAGTTGCCTAACCTTTCTAAATTAATTCTAGCTTAGTAATTAGCTTAAAAGTCAATATATCGGGCTTAACGGTTGACTTTGTGATTAAACAACGATAGCTCAGTCGTATGTCAAATTAAAAGTACCGTTAGATAGGTAATTGTATGGGTATTAAACCCTCATAAGGGCAAGTACCAATTCCAGACCTAACTAGGTCGTTTGTCGGGTCAAACGTTGACCGAAAAAGTCAACAGAATTACAAAATGCGATTTAATGCACAATTAATGATCCGAAAGGTGTGCAACCTGTTTTAACCTTAATATAACATGGTAATAAGTATGAAAACTTGTCTACGCTTGCCCGAATCGACAAATTTCTGTTTAAACCCGGTTCGGAACCGAAAGGCGCAAAACTTTGACTTTTGCGTTGACTTCGGTTCTGACCCGTTTTAGTTGGAATTAGACATGCCTTAAAGTCTCATTAGGATTGGGTTACATGCTAGTATAAGTCTCTGTACTTGTTTCATTGATTATCCGATGCATGCACACGTTTCCGTTAATCGCTTAAATTGGACCATAACGCCCTTATGACCTTACAACGAGAATTTTGAAAATGTGGAAGTACAATAATCTTAGTTACTGATTAATTAACATGTACGGAAATTTTCACGTCAATCGGAGGTCTAGATTAGGAGATATGCGCATTAGCGTAAATAATAAGATTTTTATTAATTAAACGGCGCGATTAACGCATAGCCTATCTAAACCCGATTTTCGGTACCAAAACTTTTACCCACTGATGTTAAATAATATTTTGGGATTTTTGAAGATTTTAATTATTTTTAAACTGATCTTAAGCTAGGCTTATCGCATTGATTCGGTTAATACCGAATATGCCCTTTTAGGCCATAAAACGAGTTTTACGAATCCGATTGATACCAATCCAATTGCCACTGATCTAAAATAATAAATATAGTAGTTTGAACCTGTTTTGCTGATCAGAAAACTCAGATTGGTATTTTAACCCGTACGTCGCTTAAAACGGCTTTATACGCGTATTAAACGCGTAGTTTAATATTAAAACCATTTTTGCCACGTAAGACTTAATACCATTAGACATAACCTGTTAAGTTAAGATGTTTTTCTGATTTAATCAGACCCGTATCTCAGAAGTACTATAAATCCCTTTTATGGTCGTTAAAATGACCAAAATACCCCTACGGGGCATAATTAGGGAATAAACTCGTTATGGGCATTATGGAAGATATCATAAAGATATCACAACATATTTAAAGCGTATTAACTTAGGAAACCTGTTCGCGACCCTTTCGGTTACCCGTTATGCATTATACGCGTTCGGTTCGGTTTATGTAACTAGTTGCATAAACTAGCCGAAACGGGTCAAACGATATCATTTTTATCTCAAAATCCAGAATGTGAATAGTAAACCCATATTAAACAAGTCCTCAAACTTGTCGGGTCTAAATCACATTCTATCCGGTCTTCGCGTAATCGTGCGTACGAACCGTATCATTAAAACTAACCGGTCTAAGCTTAAGCTTAATTAAAGGCCCGTTAGTATTCTAATAGGTTATATTAAACCTTCGTTCCAGATTAGGAGAACCAGTAAGAGCTATCTGCAATTTATTCGATTAAGGATTTATACTTGCAAAGGTAAATACTTTTAACTTATTTTCCCTATACGGGCTTGGGTTACGGTACATAGCGTACCGCTTGATCGAGCATCAAATCTTCCACGCTTAGTGGTTAATTGAATAATTTGATCGGCTCGTTTTAAACAGATGTGTTTACTTTACAGCCTTTGGGGGGTTAATGACCATGTCCCGGATATCCCTGGCATTATCTTACGAGATAGCCACGACCTGAGCACGGGGTGTAGGCGTACTCCCGTGTATAACTCACATAAGTGGTGTGTCTATTGATCTTTAACCCGGAATACGTTCCGGGCTACTGAACGCATAAGTAACATGTAAATCGTTCACAAGATTATAATATTAAATAATTCTCCCAAGTTAAATAAAATGTTTATGCCATGTGCATCCAAACCAATTTTTAATCATTTTATAAAATGAGTCAGTTGAATGTATTTACCAGTGTAAACTGACGTATTTTCCCAAAAAGATTAAATGCAGGTACTAGGCGAAATAGGCTGGGATTCTCCTAAGCATCATTAGAAGTCTCGCAAGCTTTAGATGCCGAAGTCTGTTGAACAATTAAATGTTATTTTGTTTCGATCCTACTGTGGATAAACACCGGATAATTGTGACTTTGTTTACAATAAATAAATTCGGTTGTATCTTATTTTAAATTGCTTCCGCTGTGCATTATTATATTGTGTTGTTTGACTATTACGTTGCCAACCACGTCACGATACTCCCCCACCGGGCCCACCGGTGACACGTGGAAATCGGGGTGTGACAGGTTGGTATCAGAGCCAACTCTGAGTGAATTAAACACAAGCCTTTTGTGTTTAATCTCAGTTACACAATTGCACATATTTAAACTTTCGAGTCTAGACTTATAACATAGGACAAATTCCACCTTATTCGGTTTTTGTTGTCCTTTAAAACTTTATATTTTTGTTATTGTTATCTTATGTTTTATTGACAGGAATAACAAAGATGCCTCCGAGATTTTTACGTATGCGAGGACGAGGAGGAAAGGGGCCGACCACCGCCCCCAACGACCATGAAGCTGGGCCGTCCAATACACGAGCTCCTATCCCCGCCGAGAGTGACGGTACTCGGCGGAACCAGAGAGGTCTCTTTCAACCGGCAAGACGGTCGGTTTCGAACAGCTCTACGACTCCCGCTCAAGACTCATACGGGCCACAATCAGAAAATGAGCCTAGAGACCCCCACCATTCGCACATACCGTTACAGTGATCTATGTCGCACCGCCCTTTTGGAGACCCCACTCCAATCTTTCAAGGCCAGTTTAACCCGGCGGATTATATACAAGAACCAGTGGGTTTTAACCCATTGGGGCCGGAGGACCATTTTTCTGGAGGAAACGATATGGATGAGGAAGACGACCCCGAAGAACCCGCATCAGGAACTCCCAACCACCCAATCGAGGTCTCGGATAGTTCCATTTATCACGGGCCACCCTATAATGGTCCAGATAGCTTCCAGGCTATCTTTACTCGGCACGAATGGTATTATACACCTCCTCACTATTCTTCGCCGCATGAGCAGCAGCAGCAGCATCATCAAGATTCCTCTGGGAATCACCAGTTTGAGGCAGTTACGCCACCGCCTCCACCGCCACCAGTTCAGCCGGCGCCTCCACAGCCGCAAAGACATAGGAGATCCGAAGCCCGGATGTCCACACGAAGAGAAGAGTTTCACTTTAACTCTCCTCTACAATCAAGTGGCAGAAACTATCAGCCGCTTCCAGAAGTTCCACAGATAGGTGGACCATCAAACCCCTACGCGCAGCAACCGCCACCGACGGGTTTCGATAATCAGATACCAGCATACACGGGTCCTGCGATGTACAACCCGTTTGAGCCACCGACTCACCCTAACCTCGGATACGCTGAAGCCGACCCGTATTTGGTAGCAGCTAATTACAACGCCCTTAACCAGGAGGGACCGTATGGAGGTCCTTGGGGAGTAGGCTACCCAGCACAGGGATACCAGATGCCTACACAACCCCCGTACTACCAACAACCCCCGCCGTCTCTGCAGATGTCGCCACCACTGCATTAGGAAATCCTACAAAGTATTAGGGAGGTGCGGCATGAGGCACGGGAAGACCGAAGGCGTAACCAGGGGATGTTCAAGACCTTGACGAACTTAATCAAGGGAAAGAGCAAGAAGGATCAGTAAATCCTTTATGTGTGTATGTCTACTTTAAAAATTAAGTCCCTGCGTGGACATTTATGTGTGTATGTAGTCCCTGCGTGGACATTTATCTTTGTACCTAGTCCCTGCGTGGACATCTATTTATGTAATCAGTCCCTACGAGGACTTGTGTTTTAAATTTAACCCCTGCGCGGGTAAGTACTTGTTTGACCCTGCGTGGGAAATTGTTTGTGTGAAAAGACCCGTTTAGGGCAATATGTAACCTACGTATAATTAATGGAATGTTTGTTTTATAAATTTCATGTTTGCCATTATGTGCATATATAAATTATAAATGAAATAAATAAATTAAAATCATTCCTTTTAAATTAATCTGTCTATGAAATTTATTTAATTAAGGATCTTAAAGTGTGAAACCTAGCCACGTGTCAAATATAAGACCGGGCCAAAATGGTAAGACCTGTTTAAAAGATTCCATTCCCTGTTAACATCTTAAAACATGTTAACACTCCAGGCAGAAGTGATTCGTTAAAATCACATACGTCATTTTATAAAGGAATTCTTTAGAAGATTCCTAACCCAGTTTAATGATCTCTAAATCCTGGGTACATCATCAATTAAGATGATCACATTTTACCATACGTGGTAATATAATGCCTACGGGCCCTGTTCATTTCCATATGAGCCAAAAGACAATGGCAGCTTTGACTCCCTGTCTAATAAAGGTAATGAACTAGGTTCAAACCTTAAAAGTTTTGATTCTCTGAAGTCATAGCTTATAATTTAAATTGTCCATGTGACCAAGCCTTATGTACTAATATATATTGTTATTGTTTATGTTTAGGATAAATTTTAATTAAAATCCTAAATTAATACGATTAATAAGTTAACCAAATATGGTCTCTGTTTACCATGGTTAACGAGTTACCCTAAGGGGTAATTCCATAATAAACTCCCAAATAAATTATTGTCCTTGTTTTCTGCAACAGTTCAATACAAATGGCTAACTCTAATGAAGTTAATAGCCATCCTGTGGAGCCGAATGAGAACGCCCAGATTACATTAACGGGTGCCGAGTTAAAAGCAATAATAGACGGTGCTGTTACTCAAGCTTTGGATAGACAGTATGAAGAATACAGTAGTACCCGAAGTAGGACTCACTCTGTATCCCATTCAAAGCCAAGGACACATTCAGAGGCTCATAACAAGCCTCCTCCCAAAAAGGATGTGCCAAAGAAAAACGGTGATGATCGCCAGTCCACCAACCACCAGAGTAATCCATCTCAGCAGTTGGTACTGCATCAGGGACACCGTAACAAGGGTTGCACATATAAGTACTTTGTGTCTTGCAAACCCAGGGATTTTACGGGAGAGAAAGGAGCCGTAGACTGCATGACGTGGCTAGATGAAATGGACACGGTCGTGGACATCAGCGGATGCGCTGAAGGTGATGTGGTTAAATTTGTCTCACAGTCCTTCAAGGGTGAGGCGTTAGCTTGGTGGAGATCTCTGATGGAGGCCTCCGGAAAGATCCCATTGTATAGCATGACGTGGGATCAATTCATCGCCTTGATCAAGGAAAATTTCTGCCCTCAACATGAGGTGGAAAAGATAGAATATGACTTCCTATCACTGGTAATGAAGAACCTCGATTGTCAAGCATATCTGACGAGCTTCAATACACTATCCCGGTTGGTACCTTATCTGGTAACCCCGGAGCCAAAAAGAATTGCTCGCTTTATTGGTGGTTTGGAACCCGAGATCAAGTCCAGTGTAAAGGCTTCTCGGCCAGTTACCTTCAGGTCTGTAACTGACCTTTCCTTATCCCTCACTCTGGATGCGGTCCGGCAGCAATCGCAGAGGAATAAGGCGGCCGAGAAGAGGAAGCATGAAGATGATGGTTCGCGTAGGTCGAACAAGAAACACCGTGGGAGCGGTGATCACAAGAAGGGATCAGATTCGAAGAAGGATGGGCATCGCTCTGGTGAGAAGCCCACATGCAAAACTTGCAAGAAACAACACTTTGGAAAGTGCAGACTCGAATCAAACTCGAATAACGAGTCAAGGTCTTTTGTTTGCGGTTTGTGCAAGTCCAAGGAACACAAAACCTTGGATTGCAAGAAGATGAAAGATGCAACGTGCTACCGTTGCAATGAAAAGGGCCACATAAAGACTAACTGCCCTAAGTACAACAAGAAGCCTGAGGAGGCTAAGAAGACTAACGCCAGAGTCTTCAGGATGGATGCGAAGGAAGCTGTGAAGGATGATAACGTCATAACAGGTACTTTCCTTGTAAACGATGTTTTTGCAAGAGTACTTTTTGATTCAGGCGCAGATAAGTCCTTCGTAGATCATAAATTTTGTAAATTGTTGAATTTACCGGTCAAAACCCTAAAAGTGAATTATGAGGTAGAGTTAGCAGATGGTACCATTGAAGCCGTCTCTACTGAGTTAGATGGATGTGCTATATCCATTAAGAACCATTCTTTTCCTCTATCTCTACTTCCCTTTAAGTTAGCCGGTTTTGACATAGTTCTGGGTATGGACTGGTTATCTCATAACTAGGCCCAAATCGTCTGTAACATGAAGCAAGTAGTGATAAAGACCCCGTCTGGTGAATCACTTACCATTCGGGGAGATACCCAGTACGGACTGCCTGAGCACGTGACTATGCTCAAGGCTTCAAAGTGTTTGAAAAAGGGATGTGTCATTTACATGGCGCAAGTGATCATTGACGAGCCTAAACCAAAGTTAGAAGACATCCCTGTCATTTCGGAATACCCAGAAGTGTTTCCTGAAGATCTACCTGGTCTACCACCAGATAGACAAGTCGAATTCAGGATCGATATCATTCCCGGAGCGGCACCAGTTGCTAGAGCTCCATACAGATTGGCACCCACGGAAATGAAGGAGTTGCGGACGCAGCTAGATGAATTGCTAGCTAAGGGTTTCATTCGACCTAGTTCATCTCCTTGGGGAGCACCAATCCTGTTTGTCAAGAAGAAGGATGGATCGATGCGTCTATGCATCGACTATCGCGAGCTTAATAAAGTCACGATCAAGAATAGATATCCATTGCCCAGGATCGACGATTTGTTCGATCAGCTTCAAGGGGCAAGTTACTTCTCAAAGATTGATCTAAGGTCAGGATACCATCAGTTGAAGGTTATGGATGAAGACGTTCACAAGACTGCATTCAGGACTCGCTACGGTCATTACGAGTTCCTAGTGATGCCTTTTGGGCTCACCAATGCACCAGCCGCGTTCATGGATCTCATGAATCGCGTCTGCAAGCCTTACTTAGATAAATTTGTTATCGTCTTCATCGATGACATCCTTATTTATTCTAAGAATCAAGCTGACCACGAGAAACACCTTCGTTGTATTCTCAAACTTCTACGTCAGGAGAAGCTCTACGCCAAATTCTCTAAGTGTGAATTTTGGCTACGAGAAGTCCAATTCCTTGGACACGTGGTTAGTGAGCGTGGTATCCAGGTGGATCCCGCTAAAGTGGAAGCTGTTATGAATTGGCAAGAGCCAAAGACACCTACGGAGATTCGTAGCTTCCTAGGATTGGCGGGTTATTACAGGCGTTTTATTGAAAATTTTTCAAGGATTGCTGCACCTCTAACTTCCTTGACCAAGAAGAAAGTAAAATTCATATGGGGTCCTAAGCAGCAAGAGTCATTCGATGTTTTGAAACAAAAGTTGAGCAACGCTCCTGTGCTTACCTTACCGGAAGGCGCTGAAGAATTTGTAGTTTATTGTGATGCATCACACACTGGCATGGGGTGTGTGCTTATGCAGAAAGGCAAGGTGATTGCCTATGCATCACGACAGTTAAAGGTGCACGAAAAGAATTACACCACCCATGACTTGGAATTGGGTGCCGTTGTGTTCGCACTAAAACTGTGGAGGCATTATCTTTATGGAATCAAGTTTGTGATCTTTTCTGATCACAAGAGCCTCCAGCATCTGTTTAACCAGAAAGAATTAAACATGAGGCAACGCCGTTGGATGGAAACTTTAAATGATTATGATTGTGAAATCAAATACCATCCCGGCAAAGCGAATGTAGTCGCTGATGCCTTGAGCAGAAAGGAAAGGGTTAAACCCATTCGAATTAACGCCAAGCGTATGGAGATAAAGAACAGTTTGATAGAAAGGGTGTTAGCTGCACAGAAGGAAGCTGTGTTGGAAGCTAACTATCCTAATGAAAAGTTAGGAGTAACTGAGGAGCAGTTAACTCTTAGCAAGGACGGAATTCTGCGATTAAATGGACGAATATGGGTTCCGATTTTTGGAGGACTTCGTGATGTCATCCTCCAAGAAGCCCACAGTTCCAAATACTCCGTTCATCCTGGAGCTGATAAGATGTACCGGGATTTAAAGGCAAATTATTGGTGGATAGGCTTGAAAAAGTCTGTGGCCGCCCATGTAGCAAAATGCTTGACATGTGCGCAAGTCAAAGCCGAGCATCAGAAACCGTCAGGTTTGCTACAACAGCCTGAACTTCCTACGTGGAAGTGGGAAATGGTAACTATGGATTTTATTACCAAGTTACCCAAGACAAGAAAAGGCAATGATACGATATGGGTTATAGTTGACCGACTGACTAAGTCAGCTCATTTCTTACCCATCAAGGAGACTTATAGCTCCGATATGTTAGCCCAGTTATACGTTGACAAGATTGTAGCCCTACACGGCATACCTGTAGCTATTATCTCTGACCGGGATACTAGGTACACGTCAAACTTTTGGAAGAGTTTCCAGCAATCTTTGGGCACACGTTTGAACTTTAGTACGGCTTACCATCCTCAGACTGACGGTCAGAGTGAGCGTACTATTCAAACGTTGGAAGACATGCTGCGTGCATGTGCGATCGATTTGGGAGGTAGCTGGGATAAGAACCTACCCTTGATTGAATTCTCCTACAACAATAGCTACCATACCAGCATAAAGGCTGCGCCTTTTGAGGCATTATACGGTAGAAAATGTAGATCGCCAGTTTGTTGGGCGGAAGTTGGAGAAGTCCAGTTATCAGGACCAGAGATCGTGTTCGAAACGACGGACAAGATTGTCCAGATTCGTAACAATCTCCAAGCTGCCCGGAATAGGCAGAAGAGTTACGCGGATCCAAGTCGTAAGGACTTTCACTTCGAAGTAGGTGACAAAGTCCTACTTAAAGTGTCACCCTGGAAGGGGGTGATGCGATTTGGTAAGAAAGGCAAACTAAGCCCGAGATACATAGGACCTTTCGAGGTTATCGAACGTGTCGGGTCAGTTGCCTACAAGTTGAACTTACCGGAAGAGCTCAGTGGAATTCACAATGTGTTCCACATCTGCAATCTAAAGAAGTGTTCCGCTGACGATTCACATGTCATGCCACATACATATGTGCAAATAGATAAGAGCTTAACGTTTGTAGAAAAACCTTTGTCGATTGAAGATCGACAGGTAAGGAAGCTTCGAAGAAAGCACATACCTTTTGTAAAGGTCAAATGGGATGCCCGAAGAGGTCCCGAGTATACGTGGGAGTTGGAATCCACCATGAAAGAAAAATACCCTTATTTGTTTCAGTAAATCTCGGGTCGAGATTTATTTTAAGGGGGTGAGGATGTAACACCTCAGAAATTCGTGTTAAATAAATTAACGACACGTGTCATGTATGACAACAAGCGTTGTAAACCCGGACTTAATAACAATATTTTGGTAGGATTTAAAGATGGCGTTATGTTAATTTTACCTCTGAACGACCTCATATAAATCCCAAGACCAAATACTTATTATCGACATTTGATATAATCCGGTAAATGCCCACAATAATAGAATTCATGCACAAGAATGGAATTGATAATGCATGATGTGACTCCAATAATGAATTGAATGATAAACCGATGTTTTCGGATCTTGTAAATGCAATAAATTGAAACATTGGATGATGGTAGGGTCTTGTACAGAATTATACACTTTAGAAAGGTCCCTAGATGTCAATTGAGGCCCTATTTTTCGTACAAGTGGATTGCCCCTTCAAAACACCAATGAAAAACAAGTTTTGGTCCCTGGTGTCTAGCTTACGGACCTCAACATTGTTGAGGTTGAGGTCCGTAAAGCAACCCCCAGCATCAGAAAATGGGCAGTAGCCTGTTTTATGCAATTGTGACCCCCTTAGCCGGTTTTTCTTGCATGTGAAGGACCCTTAGACTCCCCTAGGCACTAGAAGACATGTGTTGAACAATTGTGGAAGGGTATAGACTCTTGTGTCAATTGATTGTGGTGTGTAAACCCACTATATAAAGGACCTTCAAGTGCAACATTCATTCACACATCATATTCAAGCATTCTGATTATTTGGGGAGCTTGCAAACTGATCAAGAGCCTTTCTAATCATTCATTAACCATCTAGTAAGTTGCCTAACCTTTCTAAATTAATTCTAGCTTAGTAATTAGCTTAAAAGTCAATATATCGGGCTTAACGGTTGACTTTGTGATTAAACAACGATAGCTCAGTCGTATGTCAAATTAAAAGTACCGTTAGATAGGTAATTGTATGGGTATTAAACCCTCATAAGGGCAAGTACCAATTCCAGACCTAACTAGGTCGTTTGTCGGGTCAAACGTTGACCGAAAAAGTCAACAGAATTACAAAATGCGATTTAATGCACAATTAATGATCCGAAAGGTGTGCAACCTATTTTAACCTTAATATAACATGGTAATAAGTATGAAAACTTGTCTACGCTTGCCCGACTCGACAAATTTCTGTTTAAACCCGGTTCGGAACCGAAAGGCGCAAAACTTTGACTTTTGCGTTGACTTCGGTTCTGACCCGTTTTAGTTGGAATTAGACATGCCTTAAAGTCTCATTAGGATTGGGTTACATGCTAGTATAAGTCTCTGTACTTGTTTCATTGATTATCCGATGCATGCACACGTTTCCGTTAATCGCTTAAATTGGACCATAACGCCCTTATGACCTTACAACGAGAATTTTGAAAATGTGGAAGTACAATAATCTTAGTTACTGATTAATTAACATGTACGGAAATTTTCACGTCAATCGGAGGTCTAGATTAGGAGATATGCGCATTAGCGTAAATAATAAGCTTTTTATTAATTAAACGGCGCGATTAACGCATAGCCTATCTAAACCCGATTTTCGGTACCAAAACTTTTACCCACTGATGTTAAATAATATTTTGGGATTTTTGAAGATTTTAATTATTTTTAAACTGATCTTAAGCTAGGCTTATCGCATTGATTCGGTTAATACCGAATATGCCCTTTTAGGCCATAAAACGAGTTTTACGAATCCGATTGATACCAATCCAATTGCCACTGATCTAAAATAATAAATATAGTAGTTTGAACCTGTTTTGCTGATCAGAAAACTCAGATTGGTATTTTAACCCGTACGTCGCTTAAAACGGCTTTATACGCGTATTAAACGCGTAGTTTAATATTAAAACCATTTTTGCCACGTAAGACTTAATACCATTAGACATAACCTGTTAAGTTAAGATGTTTTTCTGATTTAATCAGACCCGTATCTCAGAAGTACTATAAATCCCTTTTATGGTCGTTAAAATGACCAAAATACCCCTACGGGGCATAATTAGGGAATAAACTCGTTATGGGCATTATGGAAGATATCATAAAGATATCACAACATATTTAAAGCGTATTAACTTAGGAAACCTGTTCGCGACCCTTTCGGTTACCCGTTATGCATTATACGCGTTCGGTTCGGTTTATGTAACTAGTTGCATAAACTAGCCGAAACGGGTCAAACGATATCATTTTTATCTCAAAATCCAGAATGTGAATAGTAAACCCATATTAAACAAGTCCTCAAACTTGTCGGGTCTAAATCACATTCTATCCGGTCTTCGCGTAATCGTGCGTACGAACCGTATCATTAAAACTGACCGGTCTAAGCTTAAGCTTAATTAAAGGCCCGTTAGTATTCTAATAGGTTATATTAAACCTTCGTTCCAGATTAGGAGAACCAGTAAAAGCTATCTGCAATTTATTCGATTAAGGATTTATACTTGCAAAGGTAAATACTTTTAACTTATTTTCCCTATACGGGCTTGGGTTACGGTACATAGCGTACCGCTTGATCGAGCATCAAATCTTCCACGCTTAGTGGTTAATTGAATAATTTGATCGGCTTGTTTTAAACAGATGTGTTTACTTTACAGCCTTTGGGGGGTTAATGACCATGTCCCGGATATCCCTGGCATTATCTTACGAGATAGCCACGACCTGAGCACGGGGTGTAGGCGTACTCCCGTGTATAACTCACATAAGTGGTGTGTCTATTGATCTTTAACCCGGAATACGTTCCGGGCTACTGAACGCATAAGTAACATGTAAATCGTTCACAAGATTATAATATTAAATAATTCTCCCAAGTTAAATAAAATGTTTATGCCATGTGCATCCAAACCAATTTTTAATCATTTTATAAAATGAGTCAGTTGAATGTATTTACCAGTGTAAACTGACGTATTTTCCCAAAAAGATTAAATGCAGGTACTAGGCGAAATAGGCTGGGATTCTCCTAAGCATCATTAGAAGTCTCGCAAGCTTTAGATGCCGAAGTCTGTTGAACAATTAAATGTTATTTTGTTTCGATCCTACTGTGGATAAACACCGGATAATTGTGACTTTGTTTACAATAAATAAATTCGGTTGTATCTTATTTTAAATTGCTTCCGCTGTGCATTATTATATTGTGTTGTTTGACTATTACGTTGCCAACCACGTCACGATACTCCCCCACCGGGCCCACCGGTGACACGTGGAAATCGGGGTGTGACAACCAGTTTGAGTTTTGTTCAACATCTCATTTAGTATTCAACAGAAATTTGAATAACTCAATCAGTGGTTTGAAAATCTGTTTGACTTTTAGTCAACAGTTGGATGGAAACCCATGTTAGATTGAACAGTGTTTTGAACAGATGTTTAAACATCTGTTTAGACTTAAATAGATGTTGGGGCTTAAACAGATGTTTGGCGTTCTATATCAGTTGTTTGGACTTAAACAGATGTTTGACCTTAAACAGATGTTTGGCCATAAACAGATGTTTGGCCTTAAATAAATGTTTGAACTTAAACAGATGTTTGCCCACAAAGAGATATTTGGCCTGAAACCAAACATCTGCTTAAGGTCAACATCTGTTTCACTATTCGTCAACATCTGTTTGACTTTTGGTCAACATCTGTTAACATATAAACACTGTTAACATAAATTACAAATAATTAGCTAATAGACGGCACACAATTAGCATCTTAAATCATCAAGACCTTTAACAATTTGACCATATGATTTAATCGTGTGTTTTATCTTAGATGGGACAACTCAAAAATAAAATTCAGTAAAAGGATAACATATTAAACGGGTCAAAAAAATCTCAAAGTGTATTTTACTGCAAATCAGGATTACCAACAATGCCAACAGTCAAGTCAACCATGTTTCTTTCACCTTTGACTTTTAAAGTCAAATTAGTTACTTACCAAATTCACAAATACCTAAAATTTCTTATATAACCGCAAAAATTAACACACCTAATAATCTTAACTCTGCTATAAACTGTAAAACACAAACCCAAATATCACATTTCCCTTGAAGTATTAAAGAATTCACACCAATTCAACGAAAATTACAAAAATAGACATTCTTATACAATAACTTTCCAATACAGACATCCCTATTCAACCTTCACCAAAGTAGTCAGGCTCATTTCGATCAATGATGTCTATATTGTGAATCTTTATTGCCTCATCAATAATTCTCTGACTTGCCCTTTGAATTGTAATTCAAAGTCCAAGGAATCTGTGTCATCCTCATCCCTGCACAGTGTAAGATCAAGGAGATCTTGCAGATCTTCAACACCTAGGCCCAGTGCTTGTTCCCTTGATATTTTCTTCACCTTACCACTGGATTTGATCAGAGTCAATACGTGGGTCTGTTTGTCAGATTTCCACTTTAGTATTTTTGAATCCAGTGGGTTTCTTGGGAGAGGTTTTATTGATGATGAGTTTGGAGATGGTGGCCTGGTAATGACTGGCTGAGCAGTATTTGTAGTTTGTGTCAATTCAAGTTTTTCTCCTATCAATTGCTTAAGGCCCATTTTTACAAGGTAATCCCCTACTGCTTTATCTGCTGCTGTTTCTGCATCCATCTTCTTTTGTTTCCTTGTTTGGTAAAGGATGGCACCAGGTGGAGCAGTGGATCTCCTTATTTGTAGCTTTTGTGGCTTAGCTGGAACCACTACTTCAGGGTAAACAGGCTTTTGTGGAACATTAGGATTTTTCTTTCTTAATTCTTCCAGCTTTTTGTAAGAGGCAAACACTTTATCCTCTTACCACCTTGTCACTTGGTTCCTTGACCCAAAATCAGTTGTTATTAAATCTTCTTTCATTCTCTTCAGCTGCAGAGTCCTTTCTGGTACATTTTTCTTAAACTTTGCCCAGATAGGAGGAGTCTGCTTCACCTTGTTTTTTTATCATATCTTGAATTCTGGCAGTTTCACTTTCTAGCTCACTGATGGTCCATTCTTTGTACATGTACCTTTTTCCTTGTATTTTTTGTAAGCCATGATATTATCAAGATAATCTTTCCTCAAGGTTTCATCAGTTCTTTCTGATAATTGTTGACAGAGATCTTTTGAAAACTGCTCCAAAGTTATGACTTGGGTTAGCAGATATTGGTAGTATCTTTGAATCTCTCTATCAGATTTTCCTTCTGTATTTCTTTTGGAGATATCCTCTGCTTGTTGAGCCTTTACCTTCAAGTATTCTTCAATGTTATTAGGCCTTGGATATCCTTCAACAGATGACAAGTTCCTTTTAGCAGGGTGTCACACCCCGATATTTCCACATATTAACGGTGGGTCCGGTGGGGAGTATCGTGGCGTAGTTGATATCATCATGGTCAAACATAAACAGAATAGCACAGCGGAAGTCTTGGAATATCAAAAATATTATTACAAACCCAAATGTCTGAAAATAACATAGTATTTATTATTGACGAGTCTGTAATATCAAATCCACAGGTGGATCTTCACGGAATGTATAAAATGAAGTTTAGCAGACTTTAGGGCATCTTTACGGATTTGCAAGATCCTCTATTTCGACACCGAGCAACTCCTAGCCTATTACGAGTAGTACCTGCCACTTAGTCTTTTGAAAATACGTCAGTTTTCACTGGTAAATACAATTAACAGACTCATTTGAAAAGAGTTTATGAAAATTTATTTAAGTGCACAAGGCACAAACCAATTATAACTTGGGACAATCTTTAATAAAATCTTGTATGCAGTTTTACATGTTTGTCATACATATGGGGCCGGTTTGGAAGCCGGTCATGATTAACCGACTCACCATTTATAAAACCCATAGAGGAGTTATCCCCAACTTGTGGGTAATTTAATATTTAGCATTTGCATCTGTCAGGTGTATGCCTACACCCCGTGCATAGGTCGTGGCCATTAATAACTTAAATGAGCTGAGGATATCCAGGACACGGTCGTTAACCCCCACTGTTTATGTTATCAAACAAAACAGATTAAAACGGGTTATGAAGATTTATTAAATCACAATCCGATTAAATGATCTCATACCCGACCAAGCGGTATTAATATACCGTATCCCAAGCCCGTATAAGGGAAAATAAGTTAAAAGTATTTACCTGAGCTAATACTTGCTTCACAGCAAAATAACTCAGTCGTATCCAATCTATCTAAATGCAGGTAGCTTTTACCGGGTGGCTCTAGTCTGGAGTGATGGTAATATATAACCAATTCAGAATGCTAACGGTCTTATTTAAGTCGTAGACTTAGACCGGCTAGCTTAAAGTATCTAATACGGTACGATACGCTAGATTAAACGATGACCGGAATAGAATGTGATTTAGACCCGACAAGTTTGGATACTTGTATAATATGGGTAAACTAAACTCACTCCGGATTTTGAGATGAAATTGATAAGGTTAAACCCGTTTCGGCGAACTTACGTAAGCTAGTTACATAAACCGATCCGAACGCGTAAATGCGTAACGGGCAACCAAATGAACCATATACAAGTCCCTTATGTCATTATGCTTAAAATATGTTAATACATCAGTAGGATGTTAACATATATGCCCAAAAAGTATTTAAATCCAAATTAAGTCCCGTAGGGGCATTTTGGTCATTTTACCCTTTATAAAAGAGGTTTTAAAACAATCTGAGGTTCCGGTCTTCGGTAATCAGTAAAAATATTTATTTTATCACATTACATCAGTAAGATATCATACATATGTGAGGTTTACCATTTATGGCCAAACTATGCCCCGAAAGGGTATTTTGGTCATTTCACATATGCTTTTACGGACATTTTTGGAAGTCTGAGTTCATCACTTATACCTACTGTAATAATATTAAAATTTGTTTAAAAATTCAGTAGGTAACAAGTCTTAGGTGTTAATTATGGTTTAAAACCATACTATACACCTAAATAGCGTAAAAATCGCTAATTGACGATAATTAAGGAGTTTTATAGAAATCTGAGATTTTGATCAGTTTTGAATGCTCAAAATAATTTATTTAATATATGAAATCAGTAGGAAAAGGTTTGGCATTCAAATCATTTGTAAATCTCATTTTATGCATGAAAAGGGTATTATCGTCATTTACCGAATAATACAAGAACTCCATGATACAATCAGATTATAATCTGATCAAAAGTTCCAAAAATCTCTAAAAATAATATCTTAACAGTAGGTAATGAGTTTTGGGTCAAAATCCAAGTTTAAGCATGCCTTATGCAAGATATCACAATTTAATTAATAAAAAGCTTCTAATTACCATATCGAGCATAACTCCTATTTGGGACCAAGAACTGATGTCAAAATTTTTGGGACAAGCTTATATATCAGTAATAAAGGTTTTTGTCCTCTCACATTTTCAAAATTCTCATTTATACGTTAAAAGGGTGAAATGGGCATTTATAAGCATAATAACGAAAAATAGCATATAATTCAAACTACTAAAGACCAGGTAATATAACCTTAGGGGGTTATACTACAACATAATATGGTCCTAATGGAAGCTTAAAACATAAAGGATTTAAGCTAGATTGGGTCAGAACGGAAAGTCAAAGCAAAAGTCAAGCTTTTGCGACTTTTGGTTGCGAACCGACCCTTCACTCAGAATTGTCGGGTTGAACATGCTTAGACATGTTCTGACAATTAACTAAGCAAACAAAGGAATTAGGAGGTGCCCTTTTAAGGGTTAATCACCTACCTAACTATGGTCTTATAGCCACTTTCATTTAGATCAGTGGCTGGACCATTAGAGTTTAAACCGAAAGTCAAAGCGTAATTACGATACGCTTGACTTTTCGGTTTTTAAGCTAATAAAATGGATTAAGCAGGGATTAAAACTCTTACATAAGGTCCTTGCTATATTTTCTACTAAAATAAATTCCCAATCAGATTAGAGAGCTCCATAATTTGAGAGATAGAAGGATGAATGAAAAGTGAGCAATGAAATGGATGGACCTTCATCCTATTTATAGTTTTTAGGAATATGTAGGATTAAGACAAGTGTTTATTTGGCCACCAAGTAAGAGATCTGGACCATACAAGTGTTAGGGACAACTAGCATGACTTGGAGAAGTGTTAACTTAGTGCCTACACCAAGAAAATTGCTAAAAAGCCCCTAAAACACCAACCAGCAGCTTAAAAGAACATTCTGTCGCTGGCACATTGGCGTGCCCCGCGTAGACTTCAGGGCTGGTCTACGCGGCCCGCGTTCACTTGCCCAGAAGTTTCTGATTTGTTCCATTTTAGTCCCTGCACACTATAACTTGCATTTTTGACGTATTTAACCTCCGTTAAGCCATTTTCAAGGCTCTACAAGGACGTCAAAGTATAGGGGACTTGAAACATGCTTGGAAATATCACGGATGTCGGTTCGTTTGGTCGTACGGTCACGTTATTCGCATAATTACGACAAAACTCGATCAGACGCGAAAACGATCCAAATTAAGCGACGAATGGTATTTTTGCATGCCGAACACTAAAATAAAAATATTTTAGTGTGTACAAAAATTTTGGATGTCCAGATGTGGTCAGAACGTAAGATGTGCGCGTAAATGTAAATTTACGCAGTTTATGACGCTTTTAGTCCTCTTAACACGAAAACTTGCGCGTATTATTATTTAATAGCATCAAAGCCCTATGTAGCCCATAATAAGCATTGTCAAGAGTATGATTGTACATCATAATTCTTCGGGTTTGTTAAAAGGTCACTCAGAGGTAAGAATTAACATGTTGACACTTTTAACCCTTCGTTGCGCAACTTCCACGTAGTTACGCAAACGGCTCCTCTCGTCCAACAAGTGGCTCATTTGAGAATACAGACATCGTATAAGGTCACTCAGAGGCCTAGTTTAGGCATGTTGACACTTTCAGTCCTTCCACATTCTAAGTTTTTGATTTTGACGAAAATAGTCCCTCATAGTCAACGTTTGACTTTATTAGGGTTCATTACACGTGTCAGCACATCACTGGACACAATTTTATGAGGTGTTACATCCTCACCCCCTTAAAAGAAATCTCGACCCCGAGATTTGCTCAAAAAGATGGAAGTACTTTCTGTCGTGTAATGGACTTAACTTCCATAGTAATTTAGAGACCTTTACGGGTATTCCAGTTGACCTATTCAATAGGTACATGCTCCTTTTCGGAGTTTCTTAACCTGTCGATCCTTGATCGATATAGGTCTTTCAATAAACCTCAGGCTTTCATCAATCTATACGTCTTTACAAGACATTGCTAGCGATTTATCAACTAGGCATTTCTTTAAGTTAGAAATGTGGAACACATCGTGAATATCACTGAGCTCCTTAGGCAAGTTTGGCTTATGAGCTATACTGCCATCACATTCGACGATCTCAAATGATTTATATATCCAAGGCTTAACTTGCCCTTTACACCGAAACATATTGTATTCTTTCATATTGATATTTTCAATAGAGTCTTGTTCCCCATTTGGAACTTTAAGAGATTTGCGCCTCTTGTTCACATTGTTCTTCTGCCAATTACTGGCAGTTTTCAAACAATTACTGATTCATATTATCTTATCCATCGTCCTTAAGACAAATCTCAAATCCTGATAATTGGGATTTTTCCAAACTCTTGCCCAACAAACGGGCGTTGATACTTTATCCCAAACAAGGTCTCCAAAGGAGCAGCCTTGATGCTTATATATTGCTATTGGTTATAGGAGAACTTAATTAGGGTGAGATAGTTATTCCAACTATTACCCGAATCAATCTTAAGGAAATAACTATCCTCATGGTTAGTCGAACAAGTCGACGATCCTGGGCATCTAATAACGATTCTTAATCGTTCCCTAGT
Source organism: Helianthus tuberosus (assembly GCA_030545235.1). Lineage (NCBI taxonomy): Eukaryota > Viridiplantae > Streptophyta > Magnoliopsida > Asterales > Asteraceae > Helianthus > Helianthus tuberosus. The sequence continues at coordinate 187,757,861 of CM060417.1, forward strand.
AGGTTGCAGTAATCAATGCACAAGCGTATTGCATCGTGCTTTCCTTTATCAACCATAATCAGAGCTCTTTTAAGATGATGAGCTAGACTGTTCAAGCCTTTCTCCAAAACTCATCTAGTTAGTTCTCAGTTCTTCCATCTCCGTTGATGCTGACCGATATAGAGCTTCTGTAATAGATACAACTCTTAATAGGATGTAAATCCTAATTCCATCTTGCCTCTCTAGAGGTCAAACAGGGTAGTTCAACTGAGAAGAAATCAAGTTATCCAAATATGATAGAGGTAGCTTCAATCTTCGACCTTGGTCCACTTACCGTCGATTGTGCCATACAAATGACACATCTGCTTTATGAATGCACGGATGCCTTAAGTAGAGACGCCTACTCAGGCATTTCTATTATGGATATCTCCTTTGAATACCACTAGCTGACTTTAGTACAATATGACTATTGGTATATCTTAGTGGTTCCATGCATTAAACCTCCATACTGATTAGGCATGGAAGCAATCTATGGGACACACTAGGTTACGCCAATCCTCATATGGCGCTTTTATAAAAACATAGTTGGCACTCGCAGTTGATAAAATCAATGAGGAAAATAATTAAAATAACATATATTGTCGCACTCTATTCAAAGAAAGAGTACTCTTAGATTTTTACAGAAGGATCATCGCCGATAATAGAAGAATCGGTCTCTCAGATTTCATTGGTAAGTTCTACCTGACTTAGAATCTGGAGTTCTTATGAATATCATCAAAGTTTTGCTAAGCTTATGGTCTATGAAAGACTTATTATTTCCTGTATTAAAAACAGGATACTTAGCAGATATTATCATTGTCAAATGATAAGAAATGTACTGGATGACATCATGTACTGCCTCTTGGCATTTATCAGATGAGTTCAGGCATTTCCTTCCTTAGCCTTTCTAGGCTTAGCTGCACCTTCTTTGGCATCTTTATGGCATCTAATTCTGATGTGGCCTTACTCACCACAGCTGTAACAGACTGCATTTCTTATGTCCCTATACTCATGGGACTGATGACCAGCTCCTTTGCAGATGCAACACTGCTTTGGTCTTTGATCTATTCGACACTGCCCCCAGTGTCTTTTATAACAGGTCTTCTTACTGAACTTATGTTGGTTCTTATTAATGAACAATATGTCCTTAAAGGGACTATAATAAAATATCATATCCGCAAGGGGTTTTATTGGAATAATATGTCCACGAAGGGACTATAATGAAATAATATGTCCTTGAAAGGACTATAATGAATTATTATGTCCGCCAGGGGACTTTGATAAAAATAATATGTCTACGAAAAGACTTTTAATGAAATACTATGCCCATGAAAGGACTATGATGAAATATAATGTCCATGAGAGGACTATATAGCAAATGCCCATATAGGGTCTTAAGTCGAAAGGTATGTCCACACAGGGACTAAATAGAAGAGATAGGTCCTTATAAGGACTTAAAAGACAAAGAATATTATGAAAGAATGATTCTCTAACGCCTTCCTTGCTCCATTCCGATTGTTTCTCTTCTTTGTTTACCATATACGGTAGGGATACTGAAGGCCTCAGTAATTAAGGTAAGTATTCCAATCAGGATCCGTTATAAAAGTAGAATTCAAGGATTCAATGGTTAAGGAATGATATAGATCACGAATTGGGTTTTGACTGATATAATCCAAATCACGGATTGGAAGTCTGAGTTCACGACTTATACCTACTGTAATAATATTAAAATTTGTTTAAAATTTCAGTAGGTAACAAGTCTTAGGTATTAATTATGGTTTAAAACCATACTATGCACCTAAATAGCGTAAAAATCGCTAATTGACGATAATTAAGGAGTTTTATAGAAATCTAAGATGTTGATCAGTTTTGAATGCTCAAAATAATTTATTTAATATATGAAATCAGTAGGAAAAGGTTTGGCATTCAAATCATTTGTAAATCTCATTTTATGCATCAAAAGGGTATTATCGTCATTTACCGAATAATACAAGAATTCCATGATACAATCAGATTATAATATGATCAAAAGTTCCAAAAATCTCTAAAAATAATATCTTAACAGTAGGTAATGAGTTTTGGGTCAAAATCCAAGTTTAAGCATGCCTTATGCAAGATATCACAATTTAATTAATAAAAAGCTTCTAATTACCATCTCGAGCATAACTCCTATTTGGGACCAAGAACTGATGTCAAATTTTCGGGACAAGCTTATATATCAGTAATAAAGGTTTTTGTCCTCTCACATTTTCAAAATTCTCATTTATACGTTAAAAGGGTGAAATGGGCATTTATAAGCATAATAACGAAAACTAGCATATAATTCAAACTACTAAGGACCAGGTAATATAACCTTAGGGGGTGATACTACAACATAATATGGTCCTAATGGAAGCTTAAAACATAAAGGATTTAAGCTAGATTGGGTCAGAACTGAAAGTCAAAGCAAAAGTCAAGCTTTTGCGACTTTTGGTTGCGAACCGACCCTTTACTCAGAATTGTCGGGTTGAACATGCTTAGACATGTTCTAATAATAATTACCAAGCTATTAGAGTGTTAAAATATAATTTATAACCTCTGCTTCATTGGTTTTAATTATTATTTATAATTCTGCCAAGTTTGACTTTTTTTACCTAAACGGTTTGACCCGACAATTAACTAAGCAAACGAAGGAATTAGGAGGTGCCCTTTTAATGGTTAATCACCTACCTAACTATGGTCTTATACCCACTTTCATTTAGATCAGTGGCTGGACCATTAGAGTTTAAACCGAAAGTCAAAGCGTAATTACGATACGTTTGACTTTTCGGTTTTTAAGCTAATAAAATGGACTAAGCAGGGATTAAAACTCTTACATAAGGTCCTTGCTATCTTTTCTACTAAAATAAATTCCCAATCAGATTAGAGAGCTCCAGACTTTGAGAGATAGAAGGATGAATGAAAAGTGAGCAATGAAATGGATGGACCTTCATCCTATTTATAGTTTTTGGGAATATGTAGGATTAAGACAAGTGTTTATTTGGCCACCAAGCAAGAGATCTGGACCATACAAGTGTTAGGGACAACTAGCATGACTTGGAGAAGTGTTAACTTGGTGCCTACACCAAGAAAATTGCTAAAAAGCCCCTAAAAAACCAACCAACAGCTTAAAAGAACATTCTGTCGCTGGCACATTGTCGCGCCCCGCGTAGACTTCAGGGATGGTCTACGCGGCCCGTGTTCACTTGCCCAGAAGTTTCTGATTTGTTCCATTTTAGTCCCTGCACACTATAACTTGCATTTTTGACGTATTTAACCTCCCTTAAGCCATTTTCAAGGCTCTACAAGGACGTCAAAGTATAGGGGACTTGAAACATGCTTGGAAATATCACGAATGTCGGTTCATTTGATCGTACGGTCACGTTATTCGTCTAATTACGACGAAACTCGATCGGACGCGAAAACGATCCAAATTAAGTGACGAATGGTATTTTTGCATGCCAAACACTAAAATAAAAATATTTTAGTGTGTACAAAAATTTTGGATGTCCAGATGTGGTCAGAACGTAAGATATGCGCGTAAATGTAAACTTACGCAGTTTATGACGCTTTTAGTCCTCTTAACGCGAAAACTTGCGCGTATTATTATTTAATAGCATCAAAGCCCTATGTAGCCCATATTAAGCATTGTCGAGAGTATGATTGTACATCATAATGCTTCGGGTTTGTTAAAAGGTCACTCAGAGGTAAGAATTAACATGTTGACACTTTTAACCCTTCGTTGCGCAACTTCCACGTAGTTACGCAAACGGCTCCTCTCGTCCAACAAGTGGCTCATTTGAGAATACAGACATCGTATAAGGTCACTCAGAGACCTAGTTTAGGCATGTTGACACTTTCAGTCCTTCCACATTCAAAGTTTTTGATTTTGACAAAAATAGTCCCTCATAGTTAACGTTTGACTTTATTAGGGTTCATTACACGTGTCAGCACATCATTGGACACAATTTTATGAGGTGTTACATCCTCACCCCCTTTAAAGAAATCTCGACCCCAAGATTTGCTCAAAAAGATGGAAGTACTTTCTGTCGTGTAATGGACTTAACTTCCACAGTAATTTAGAGACCTTTACGGGTATTCCAGTTGACCTATTTAATAGGTACATGCTCCTTTTCGGAGTTTCTTAACCTGTCGATCCTTGATCGATATAGGTCTTTCAATAAACCTCAGGCTTTCATCAATCTATACGTCTTTACAAGACATTGCTAGCGATTTATCAACTAGGCATTTCTTTAAGTTAGAAATGTGGAACACATCGTGAATTTCACTGAGCTCCTTAGGCAAGTTTGGCTTATGAGCTATACTGCCATCACATTCGACGATCTCAAATGATTTATATATCCAAGGCTTAACTTGCCCTTTACACCGAAACGTATTGTATTCTTTCATATTGATATTTTCAATAGAGTCTTGTTCCCCATTTGGAACTTTAAGAGATTTGCGCCTCTTGTTCACATTGTTCTTCTGCCGATTACTGGCAGTTTTCAAACAATTACTAATTCATATTATCTTATCCGTCATCCTTAAGACAAATCTCAAATCCTGATAATAGGGATTTTTCCAAACTCTTGCCCAACAAACGGGCGTTGATACTTTCTCCCAAACAAGGTCTCCAAAGGAGAAGCCTTGATGCTTATTGACGTGACCGTGTCGTCCCGATCAGTCAAAAACCCAATTAAACCTAGGTAGCTAGGGTAAGTCGGGTATCGTATCCACGAAGAGCAGGTGGTCAGTATCGCACGACCCGTTCGATTAGTTAGACTATTTACAAATAATGTACAAAGTGATTATGAAGTTTGCTAATTTTATTTATTAAATTAGTTTAAAAGGATATCGGAGTGAACCGACAAATTGATATTATCTAAAACGATGATTTGTTAACGAAACTTTCAAAACTAAACTACTTAATTGAAAACAAGAATTAGGAATACGGATCACACCCGGTTTCGGTAATTGTAAGTCTTAGGGTTCCTACATGTTTTAATTCAACTCAATTGCATACGATTAGCGGATTTAGTGTACCGTGACTTAGGTGCCAATAACTATCAACGTCCCGAAGAACGGACAAGAATGCACTTTGTAATCAACACAAGTAAATCCTAACCACGACAACGCATAACTACACATAACCATTTCGCAAAGTCATAACTTTTAACATCGTTCGACAATTTACGAATACGAAACAAATGCAAACTATTGTCAATGGTTTCAAAAATCACTACAAGTTGTCACAAAGTCGAATTAAAGAACAAATGCATAAACCCTAGAAAATACAACTACCTACACCGGGGTGAAACCGAAGAGCCTAGCCGCTCATGATGTGTGACAAATCTTCAAAAACTTCATATGGTCGATGGCGTTTTTTTTGATGAAGTTGAGAGCCGGTTCCTTGTATGCCTTGCCGTAACCGTTATGATCCCCCTCGATGGATTATGATAGGTGATATATGTCAGCCCCAATCAAGTCGCCAAGTCCAAGACCAAGACCAGCCCACATGTCTCCAAAACAATTCTTTCATGTGAGTAGGCTGCCCACATGTGCGGCCCATTAACTTATGTTGAGAATTGTGATGATGAATTATTAATTCTCATAAATTGCCACCCATTATTATATGTGAATGTCTTGATGATGTATGCTAAATTGATATGATGATGCCGTTGACCAAACCCATGTGAATGTATTGGCTGATGATTGATTTAGTGATTTACTCCTCCAAAAAATTGTATGTGTGCGTTTGTATATGTATGAAGAATTTTGCTGTTGACTTTTGATGTGCCTTGTCAACCGTAGGTTCCATCCTCAAGCCATAAACCCCAACTCCAAGTCACTTTTTCTTTGTGTAAGCACCTATGAGAAGTCGTAAGCGAATGGTCCTTGAACTTCGTTGCTTCGCATTTCTTACGTATCCAAACCATCAATTTGACCCGAAATGCATCCGAACACTTCCGTTTGCTACATCCGCCAAAATCGGCATTTCACTTCAACTCTAACCGTGTTAACTTCCTCGAATTAAGCAATTAACCTGTACAAACCACAATTTCTCATAGTTATCTTATTCGACGCGTATAATCACTTAAAACCGAACGAAACGCACAAAATAACCACTTTAACGCTCGGTTTTCACTCTCTACATCACATCCCCACACTTGTCGTTTGCTTGTCCTCAAGCAAATCTGTTTTTCACTTTCACGTGGGTCGAACAACGAATACACATCCCATTCCCGAGACAGAGGTTATGGTCTATTGTCATACAAAAGTTCAAACTCTTTACAAATTTCACATATTTACCGGTTACGTGAATAATCACATATAATAATGGTTATCCAAGATTAACCCGCCCGTAAAACTAACAACTCATGCATATCCCTCACAATGTGCTCTCCACTCGGCTTAAAATTGGCTAACGTGTATAATGTATTAGCACTTCAACAATTAATCGCTCAAAACCGATTAGAACACGTACCCGCATAGGCTTGCAACTCAATCATTCTCCACCACCGAACACGAATACTAAGCACAAGTCAAAAGGTCTTTGAAGGGTTGTAACGGGGCTAGGCTAAGGGTAGGAAATAGGATATTTTTAAAGTGGCTAAAGTGATGAAAATTCAATTTTTATTACAAACCACTAAACTAAACAAAACTAAAAATAAACATCACTACGAGGCAACAACTTTAGCCTTTTATTCAACAACCACTAACTTCATATTTTTTTGTTCTTTTCTCAATGATTTTCAATTCTTTTTCGTACATTTTCTGATTTTTCTCTTTTTTTTTTCGAAACAAACAAATACAACTATACAAACTTTGCTACTATAATCGAATTTCCATCACACGGGTTTAAAAGAAAAAGGTTTTAAGGTTATTGGCTAAAGGGTAGTCAAACGAAAGGATTAGACTCAAAGTTGGTTACTAAGGGATAAATTTTGGGTAAGGATATAAAAATGGTGTAAAAGGAAAAGGTTTACCTAATGCCTTAATCATTCTCGTGCTTGCATTCGGTCTATGGTCTTGAACGTATCAAAAGTTGCAAATTCTACAATACGCGACTAATGGTCCACTCAAACAAAGAAACATGTAAATGTAAATCCATGATATAAAAGTGGCTCAAAACCTCACGTATAAGGGTATGATATGTAACATGCATGAAATACTAGTTTCTTAGGCGGATTATTCCCAAATAACCACCCGCTAAATACCCGTTATGCTATTAATTTGAACTTGACCATGACAAAAGACCAAATGGGTTGTGACATCCCTCGTTGACTTGGTTACTTGTGCTTTTAAGATCGCTTTTGAAACAAGAAATTTTGAAAATTTTTTGAAATTTTCCCCCATCCCCACACTTGAGGTAAACATTGTCCTCAATGTGTAGAATTTAAATGAACGGGTCAAAATCGAAAACTTTTACTACTCCCCCATCCCCACACTTGAGGTAAACATTGTCCTCAATGTGTAAGAACTAGAGTTTTTAAAACGCACAAGGGATGTGACACGACTACCCTTCCCAAAATTTCACCCCGGAAAAAAAAATATACAAACTACAATCCACTTATTGCTAAACTAATAATCGAAGTAAAAAGGAAACGCATGCACCTGATTTTTGTCGCTTGATTCTCACATCTTCCTCTTCTCTTCATAAAAACGGTTGTCTCTCAAACATCATGTACCTACAAATTCTAACCCTTGTGTAGAAGCATGCTTCTCACAACCATCAAAATTTGTTAGTTACCTAGTTTTACCACTTTTATGAAAATATTACCAAGCCATGCGTTACTTCATTTTGATTTATGTGGAAAAATAATGTACAACAATAACAATCCTAACTCACTTTCGTAGGAATCACGGTTGCATTTAGCTTATGCAACAAGCCCTTTTAAACCCCCCAATAGCTTGGGAGGACGAGAGGTCTCGTGAGGGTTATATAGGGAACACACCCACAACGTTCATTTAACTAAGAAAATAAAATAAAACAAATAAAACAAATAATACAAACTCTACAACAATCATACCTGATTTGCTTCTCATGGTGGTCGAAGTGCACATTTGCCTACCGAGTTTCCAACATACGCTCGGTAGTTGGCATGCCGAATCCATACTCTTTTTATTATATTCGGCATACCCAATGTACAACTTCGGGGTCGTCTCTTAACAACATGGCCAATGTCTTTCAACGCCACCTTTCGAATCCTTATGCCCGAACCCGCATCCCCAACTTTGTTGGTTGGAGTGATAAGTATGGGAGAAGGATGGATATGAACGTGGGCATCTTTCGGATCCGACTCGTCTCGCGGTATGATGTCTTCCGCTTGGTTCAAACATTCATTTTCTTGCTCGGGAAGATCAATAGCCTCTTCCACCACATCACCATCTACTATTGTACCATTGGCCAAAACCTCCCGCTCGCGTTTAATTTGGGCTAATTCCTCCGCTAATTGACCCACTTGCACCACTAATGCTTCATGGGCTTTATCTCTCACTTCATTCGCTTTCTTCATATCTTTGATATCCTGGTGATATTCTTTCATCATGTTGTGATCTTCTTTCATCATGTTCATGAGAGCATCAAGCTTGGAATGCATCGACTCTTGAGGTTCCTCGTATACCGGTTGAGGGTATTCATTATCATAATCATCATAATCCTCCCGGTAACTTGAGAAGTGTGGCAATTCGGGCTCATAGTAGTATTCTTGATAATGTGGTGGTGGTGGATTATCATATGGATAATATGAGGATGGACCACTGAAATCTTCATAATCCGCCCTCCTATAATCATATAATCCGCTAAGGTAGTCTTCCTGATCCCTGTTGGCTTGAACTTTTGCGTGGAAAACAGAGCAATCTTCTAAATAATGCTCTCCGCTTCCGCAACACTCACACGGATCATCATCTACCCAATTCATATTGAAAGATGTACCTGCACAGACAAGCTCGACCACCCGAAGTAAAATCACAAATATACAAGAAAAAGGAAAGAAAAATAAACTAAACTAAAATCGAACAAGCAATGAAATACTAAGCGCACTAGCTCCCCGGCAGCGGCGCCATTTTGACGTGACCGTGTCGTCCCGATCAGTCAAAAACCCAATTAAACCTAGGTAGCTAGGGTAAGTCGGGTATCGTATCCACGAAGAGCAGGTGGTCAGTATCGCACGACCCGTTCGATTAGTTAGACTATTTACAAATAATGTACAAAGTGATTATGAAGTTTGCTAATTTTATTTATTAAATTAGTTTAAAAGGATATCGGAGTGAACCGACAAATTGATATTATCTAAAACGATGATTTGTTAACGAAACTTTCAAAACTAAACTACTTAATTGAAAACAAGAATTAGGAATACGGATCACACCCGGTTTCGGTAATTGTAAGTCCTAGGGTTCCTACATGTTTTAATTCAACTCAATTGCATACGATTAGCGGATTTAGTGTACCGTGACTTAGGTGCCAATAACTATCAACGTCCCGAAGAACGGACAAGAATGCACTTTGTAATCAACACAAGTAAATCCTAACCACGACAACGCATAACTACACATAACCATTTCGCAAAGTCATAACTTTTAACATCGTTCGACAATTTACGAATACGAAACAAATGCAAACTATTGTCAATGGTTTCAAAAATCACTACAAGTTGTCACAAAGTCGAATTAAAGAACAAATGCATAAACCCTAGAAAATACAACTACCTACACCGGGGTGAAACCGAAGAGCCTAGCCGCTCATGATGTGTGACAAATCTTCAAAAACTTCATATGGTCGATGGCGTTTTTTTTTTTATGAAGTTGAGAGCCGGTTCCTTGTATGCCTTGCCGTAACCGTTATGATCCCCCTCGATGGATTATGATAGGTGATATATGTCAGCCCCAATCAAGTCGCCAAGTCCAAGACCAAGACCAGCCCACATGTCTCCAAAACAATTCTTTCATGTGAGTAGGTTGCCCACATGTGCGGCCCATTAACTTATGTTGAGAATTGTGATGATGAATTATTAATTCTCATAAATTGCCACCCATTATTATATGTGAATGTCTTGATGATGTATGCTAAATTGATATGATGATGCCGTTGACCAAACCCATGTGAATGTATTGGCTGATGATTGATTTAGTGATTTACTCCTCCAAAAAATTGTATGTGTGCGTTTGTATATGTATGAAGAATTTTGCTGTTGACTTTTGATGTGCCTTGTCAACCGTAGGTTCCATCCTCAAGCCATAAACCCCAACTCCAAGTCACTTTTTCTTTGTGTAAGCACCTATGAGAAGTCGTAAGCGAATGGTCCTTGAACTTCGTTGCTTCGCATTTCTTACGTATCCAAACCATCAATTTGACCCGAAATGCATCCGAACACTTCCGTTTGCTACATCCGCCAAAATCGGCATTTCACTTCAACTCTAACCGTGTTAACTTCCTCGAATTAAGCAATTAACCTGTACAAACCACAATTTCTCATAGTTATCTTATTCGACGTGTATAATCACTTAAAACCGAACGAAACGCACAAAATAACCACTTTAACGCTCGGTTTTCACTCTCTACATCACTTATATATTGCTATTGGTTATAGGAGAACTTAATTAGGGTGAGATAGTTATTCCAACTATTACCCGAATCAATCTTAAGGAAATAACTATCCTCATGGTTAGTCGAACAAGTCGACGATCCTGGGTATCTAATAACGATTCTTAATCGTTCCCTAGTAGGTTGCAGTAATCAATGCACAAGCGTATTGCATCGTGCTTTCCTTTATCAACCATAATCAGAGCTCTTTTAAGATGATGAGCTAGAGTGTTCAAGCGTTTCTCCAAAAACTCATCTAGTTAGTTCTCAGTTCTTCCATCTCCGTTGATGCTGACCGATATAGAGCTTCTGTAATAGATACAACTCTTAATAGGATGTAAATCCTAATTCCATCTTGCCTCTATAGAGGTCAAACATGGTAGTTCAACTGAGAAGAAATCAAGTTATCCAAATATGATAGAGGTAGCTTCAATCTTCGACCTTGGTCCACTTACCGTCGATTGTGCCATACAAATGACACATCTGCTTTATGAATGCACGGATGCCTTAAGTAGAGACGCCTACTCAGGCATTTCTATTTTGGATATCTCCTTTGAATACCACTAGCTGACTTTAGTACAATATTTCCATGCATTAAACCTCCATACTGATCAGGCATGGAAGCAATCTATGGGACACACTAGGTTACGCCAATCCTCATATGGCGCTTTTATCAAACATAGTTGGAACTCGCAGTTGATAAAATCAATGAGGAAAATAATTAAAATAACATATATTGTTGCACTCTATTCAAAGAAAGAGTACTCTTAGATTTTTACAGAAGGATCATCGCCGATAATAGAAGAATCGGACTCTCAGATTTCATTGGTAAGTTCTACCAGACTTAGAATCTGGAGTTCTTATGAATATCATCAAAGTTTTGCTAAGCTTATGGTCTATGAAAGACTTATTATTGCATGTATTAAAAACATGATACTTAGCAGAAATTATCATTGTCAAATGATAAGAAATGTACTGGATGACATCATGTACTGCCTCTTGGCATTTATCAAATGAGTTCAGGCATTTCCTTCCTTAGCCTTTCTAGGCTTAGCTGCACCTTCTTTGGCAGCTTTATGGCATCTAATTCTGATGTGTCCTTACTCACCACAGCTGTAACAGACTGCATTTCTTATATCCCTATACTCATGGGACTGATGACCAGCTCCTTTGCAGATGCTACACTGCTTTGGTCTTTGATCTATTTGACACTGCCCCCAGTGTCTTTTATAACAGGTCTTCTTACTGAACTTATGTTGGTTCTTATTAAACCCGTAATTGCTCTTTTTCTTAGATCTCTGGGAGTTATCCTCCTCCTTTGGTTCATCCTTCACATTCGAAGTGTGAATAAAGCTCTTTTCATGAGCAATTGAATGTGGTTTTGGATGAAATTTAGAGCGAGAAGCATTCGGCTCTTTGAATTGTTTCATGACCTTTTCCATGGCCTTTCAAACTGCTGCGTCAATCACAGCTTGGAGATTAACTCCATTAATATTGAGGTTTACGTTCGTAGCATTATTAGCTTTTGTCGCCTTAATAGTATCGCGACCGTTATCCACCTCATTCGAGTTTGCCATACTCGAAACTTGGTACTAACCACCACGTTAAGCAATTGTTAGCCATCGTCCTGGTGACCTGACATAGATCAGCCACGGAATCCATAAACCGTATAGGCTATTACTTTCCAAACATTCCTAATGAATGTTATTTGAATGTATATCCATTACATTTAGCCTAGGTCATAGAAGGACCATTAATGGCACTTAAGGTTTGGAGCGAGTCCATTACCTATTTGACAGAGGATCATAATGTCACAACCGTCTTTGTCACAAGGACGATTATGAATAGCTCGAAGGCTTGCCTTACATGACTTTTATTATATATATATATACATATGGCATAGAAGCCCGTCGCGAGGGACGTAGAAAGATATGGCATAAAGCCTAGTCATGAAGGACATAAATGATTTTTTTTACGGCACAAGGCCTCGTCGCAAAGGACATTATAAGATATGGCACTAAGGCCTGTCACGGAGGACATTTATCAATTCTGGCACAAAAGGCCTGTGACAAGGAATGTTAACATTTAATATGTTAACTTGTCACGAATGACAAATTATAGCTCATTGGCTTGTTATGAATGATTTTAAAACATAACTTATTGATTTGTCACCAAGGACATTAGTTTATAAACCGCAATCCTATTGGATTAGGGCTTCCAGGTTTGAACGTAGTTCTTCCTCTTTGGACAGGGAGTCACAGACTACAACTGTCATTGTCCCTAAAGACGACTTATTTGGCACAAAGGTAACCCAATTGACATCACTAATGGATGTTCATATATCATCATTGCATTTGATGATATTAGTCATGATCATACTGATCATATAGACTGTTAGGGTTGGGTATAACCCACCACTTTGTACAGGGGATTATAAAGACCACCACTAACTTTGTCTTATCGACAATAGAGTAAAGTGTAGCCCGTAGGCATTTCATCACGAGGAATGTTAATATTATGATCATCATATTGATGATACTAGTCAGGATCGCAATGATCATATAGACTATGGGATTTGAGCATAGCTCACCCCCTTGGGCAAGGAATCACAAAAGATTACAATTGCCTTGTCTCAATTGGACAATATAATATAGCCCTTAGGCAAAACATCATTAAGGATGTTAAATTTAATCATCGTATTGATGATTTTAGTCATGATCGCATTTATCATATAGACTATTATGCTTGGACATAGTCCAACATTTTTAGACAAGGGTCGTAGACCACAACTGTCGTTGTCTTTACTAGACAACAAGTATAGCCCGTAGGCATTTCACCACTAATGGATGTTTATGGTATGATCATCACATTGATGATACTTGCCATGATCTACTCTGATCATATAGGCTTAAGGCTTGGACGTAATCCAATACCTTGACGGCTGGTGTGGTTTCTCACGCCACACTGCCAGGAGTGTTAACATGTTCTCAGATGTTAAAAAAGATTAATTATCTTAAGAGGGTTTTACCATCATAGCCATGTTCATAGACATATAGGCTAGGTTATACCATTAAGAGGATCTTTTGAAATTTTTCAGCTGATCGATAAAGTTCGAGTAAAATTCAGAACTATTGTTGGATAAAGGACGAAATGAATACCTACATAAAAATTTTCAAAACCTTCCAAAATTATTAGAAATTTACAATAGTGCCTTAATCAGGACTTTTAGTAATATATTTGTCCACAGAGGACTAAGAGGAAAAATATAAGTCCGTATAAGGACTATAAAGTATTATAAATCCGTATAGGGGTTACAATGAAATGTTATATCCTCAAAGGGACCATTTCGAAATAACAGATCCCTAAAGGGATTTTAATGAAATAACATGTCCATAAAAGGACTATATTGGTACAACGTGCACACAAAAGGGCTTTGCTGTACAGGTGTCCTCACAGGGACTTTAAATAATTCTAGTCCATGAAGGGACGTTAATAAACAATTGTCCTCGTAGGGACTCTATGTTAAAAGGTACGTCCTCAATGGGACTTATTAATGAACAATATGTCCTTAAAGGGACTTTAATAAAATATCATATCCGCAAGGGGTTTTATTGGAATAATATGTCCACGAAGGGACTATGATGAAATAATATGTCCTTGAAAGGACTATAATGAATTATTATGTCCGCCATGGGACTTTGATAAAAATAATATGTCTACGAAAAGACTTTTAATGAAATACTATGACCATGAAAGGACTATGATGAAATATAATGTCCATGAGAGGACTATATAGCAAATGCCCATATAGGGTCTTAAGTCGAAAGGTATGTCCACACAGGGACTAAATAGAAGAGATAGGTCCTTATAAGGACTTAAAAGACAAAGAATATTATGAAAGAAGGATTCTCTAACGCCTTCCTTGCTCCATTTCGATTGTTTCTCTTCTTTGTTTACCATATATGGTAGGGATACTGAAGACCTCCGTAATTAAGGTAAGTATTCCAATCAGGATCCGTTATAAAAGTAGAATTCAAGGATTCAATGGTTAAGGAATGATATAGATCACGAATTGGGTTTTGACTGATATAATCCAAATCACGGATTGGAAGTCTAAGTTCAAGACTTATACCTACTGTAATAATATTAAAATTTGTTTAAAATTTCAGTAGGTAACAAGTCTTAGGTGTTAATTATGGTTTAAAACCATACTATGCACCTAAATAGCGTAAAAATCGCTAATTGACGATAATTAAGGAGTTTTATAGAAATCTGAGATTTTGATCAGTTTTGAATGCTCAAAATAATTTATTTAATATATGAAATCAGTAGGAAAAGGTTTGGCATTCAAATCATTTGTAAATCTCATTTTATGCATCAAAAGGGTATTATCGTCATTTACCGAATAATACAAGAATTCCATGATACAATCAGATTATAATATGATCAAAAGTTCCAAAAATCTCTAAAAATAATATCTTAACAGTTAGTAATGAGTTTTGGGTCAAAATCCAAGTTTAAGCATGCCTTATGCAAGATATCACAATTTAATTTATAAAAAGCTTCTAATTACCATATCGAGCATAACTCCTATTTGGGACCAAGAACTGATGTCAAATTTTCGGGACAAGCTTATATATCAGTAATAAAGGTTTTTGTCCTCTCACATTTTCAAAATTCTCATTTATACGTTAAAAGGGTGAAATGGGCATTTATAAGCATAATAACGAAAACTAGCATATAATTCAAACTACTAAGGACCAGGTAATATAACCTTAGGGGGTGATACTACAACATAATATGGTCCTAATGGAAGCTTAAAACATAAAGGATTTAAGCTAGATTGGGTCAGAACTGAAAGCCAAAGCAAAAGTCAAGCTTTTGCGACTTTTGGTTGCGAACCGACCCTTTACTCAGAATTGTCGGGTTGAACATGCTTAGACATGTTCTAATAATAATTACCAAGCTATTAGAGTGTTAAAATATAATTTATAACCTCTGCTTCATTGGTTTTAATTATTATTTATAATTCTGCCAAGTTTGACTTTTTTTACCTAAACGGTTTGACCCGACAATTAACTAAGCAAACGAAGGAATTAGGAGGTGCCCTTTTAATGGTTAATCACCTACCTAACTATGGTCTTATACCCACTTTCATTTAGATCAGTGGCTGGACCATTAGAGTTTAAACCGAAAGTCAAAGCGTAATTACGATACGTTTGACTTTTCGGTTTTTAAGCTAATAAAATGGACTAAGCAGGGATTAAAACTCTTACATAAGGTCCTTGCTATCTTTTCTACTAAAATAAATTCCCAATCAGATTAGAGAGCTCCAGACTTTGAGAGATAGAAGGATGAATGAAAAGTGAGCAATGAAATGGATGGACCTTCATCCTATTTATAGTTTTTGGGAATATGTAGGATTAAGACAAGTGTTTATTTGGCCACCAAGCAAGAGATCTGGACCATACAAGTGTTAGGGACAACTAGCATGACTTGGAGAAGTGTTAACTTGGTGCCTACACCAAGAAAATTGCTAAAAAACCCCCTAAAAAACCAACCAGCAGCTTAAAAGAACACTCTGTCGCTGGCACATTGTCGCGCCCCACGTAGACTTCAGGGCTGGTCTACGCGGCCCGCGTTCACTTGCCCAAAAGTTTCTGATTTGTTCCATTTTAGTCCCTGCACACTATAACTTGCATTTTTGACATATTTAACCTCCGTTAAGCCATTTTCAAGGCTCTACAAGGACGTCAAAGTATAGGGGACTTGAAACATGCTTGGAAATATCATGGATGTCGGTTCGTTTGGTCGTACGGTCACGTTATTCGTCTAATTACGACGAAACTCGATCGGACGCGAAAACGATCCAAATTAAGCGATGAATGGTATTTTAGCATGCCAAACACTAAAATAAAAATATTTTAGTGTGTACAAAAATTTTGGATGTCCAGATGTGGTCAGAACGTAAGATATGCGCGTAAATGTAAACTTACGCAGTTTATGATGCTTTTAGTCCTCTTAACGCAAAAACTTACGCGTATTATTATTTAATAGCATCAAAGCCCTATGTAGCCCATATTAAGCATTGTCGAGAGTATGATTGTACATCATAATGCTTCGGGTTTGTTAAAAGGTCACTCAGAGGTAAGAATTAACATGTTGACACTTTTAACCCTTCGTTGCGCAACTTCCACGTAGTTACGCAAACGGCTCCTCTCGTCCAACAAGTGGCTCATTTGAGAATACAGACATCGTATAAGGTCACTCAGAGACCTAGTTTAGGCATGTTGACACTTTCAGTCCTTCCACATTCAAAGTTTTTGATTTTGACAAAAATAGTCCCTCATAGTTAACGTTTGACTTTATTAGGGTTCATTACACGTGTCAGCACATCATTGGACACAATTTTATGAGGTGTTACACAGGGTCATCTTCAGAGTAGAAGGATTTGATCTCCTCTCTAACTGCGGGAAGATCTAATGGATACTGGACTCCTGCAGGAAAAATGGCAGTGTTTGAATTTGAGACTTGTGCTGAAGAGAGTGGGACATGATTTGGAATGGTAACAAGGGACAGTGGTTGTGTGGATGTTTGTGGTGGTGAAGGGTCATCATTCAGAATTATCCTTCTCCTTTTAGGTTTTGGAAAGGTTGGTGGTGTTTTGGTGGGTTGAGTGGTGGTGATTTGAGTGGTAGATGGTTGACTAATAGTTGTTGAAACAACTGGTGTTTCAACAACTGTTGCCATTACAACAGATGATGTGTCACCTGAAGTCTTCTGCTTTTTGGCAGGTGGTGTTGGTGGTAATGAGGATGTTTTTGGTGGTGATGTGATTTGTGGTAAGGCAATGGATTGAGTGTGTATTGAAGTGGTGGCAGTTGTTGGTGTAACAGATGTTGAAACCACTGAAGTACCAACAGGTGTTTTAACATCTGCTGTTTTGGAGGTTTGATGTGTGGAGCTTTTGGGAGGTGTGGATTTGGGTTGCCTCACTTTTCTAGTGGGTTGTTTTCTTTTAGGCTGAGGATTTTCTTCATCCTTGGGCTCAGAAACACCCTGTACTTCCATTTCCATATAAACTTTCTTCTCCTCTTCAAACCTTGATTTTCCCTTTGCCTCTCTATCCTTTTTCACCCTTGCATTTTCATCAGCAATGGCATTTAAGGCCACATCAACCTTTTTTAGAACCATCTGGTTTAGGGATGTCTGCAAGCATACTGGATTTGTCTGATGCAATGTACAAACCATCTTCATATCCCTTTTTCTTTAGCTGCTTCATTTTCTCCCCCTTTTTGGCATCAGCTGGTGGTGGGTTGTCCACAAAGATGATAGTAGGAGGAGCAGAATCAGTGGTTTTAAGCAAGTGGGCCTTGATTGCCTTTATGTCTGCTTGTGTATCCATGAACCTAGCTTCTATCATATTTCTGATCTTTTGAACCTGTATTTCATGTTGTTGATCAGCATATGTCCTTTGTTGGTGAAGCAGAGGTTGAAATAAACTCCAAAGCTCAGTGGGAGTTGGATCAGATGATGGAGTAGATGTTGCATCTGGTGCAACAGTGGGTGTTGCCTTTTGTGCTTGTAACAACTGTTGCAGCATTGACTTAATATCTGCAAGTCTGCAACAGATGTGTCCAATTTGTCAACTCTCTCCGTCAATTCCTTGTACATTAAACCATCACCCAAGTTAATGGGATCATCTGATTTCCCACTGGCAGTGGTTGTATCAGCAGTTGACTTAGGGAAAGTTTCCCAAAAGTCATCCACAGATGCCCCTTTTTCTTGGTACTGGGGACTTCTTTCCTCAGCAATTGACATCCTTTTAATAGAACCAGTAGTTGGAACAAACCCACCAGTGGATATCAGAGTTGCTGGAGAGGAAATTGCCTTCAAGGGAGTCTTATTGATGAAACAACTGGCCAGGTGTAGATCAGTGGATCCAACACCTGTAGTTGCTGCTCCACTTGAACTACTGACAGGAAGTACTTGTACTTCCTGCAGTGTAACCTCCTCAGTTGTTGGTGGGTTAGCAATGATTGAGACACCAAACCCAGTCACTTGTTGAGGTATATTCTCATTAACAGGTGTTTGAGAAGAACTGGTTTATGTCTGGGCTAAATCAACTGCATCTAACAAAAGTTTTGTTTGTGGAGGAATTTGAGAAGTGAGGATAGGTGTAGAAAGCGAATTTGCCCCGGGCAGTGGGCTGTGGATGATGGAATCAAGTGATTCCAGAGCATCATAATTTGGTGTCCCTGTTCTTACAACCTGTTCTTTTTTAGAAGAAGCAACAGTAGTGGTTATTGGTGACTTTTGTGTTGTCACTAGTACTTGTTCTAGGATATCATCTTCCAGAGTTACCTTTGTTTTGGGTTTGGGGGGCTTTTGTGATTTTTTCTATTTTGGTCTTTTGGTGGTTTTAGGTGGGGGTTTCACAACAGTTGTTTTGCTGATGTGATCATCTTGAGCAGTGGGCTCAACAGAAGGTGCCTGAGGAGCAGTGGTAGCTGCTGAAGTCTGCTCAGGAACCTCTGCTTGTGTTTTGGAAAGTTTTGAAAGCCTTATAAAGGTTTCAGAAGTGAGGCTCTTTATTGAAAAAGGATTGCCCTGGATAAGCACATGGGCATTATCTTCTGAAAATTTCTTTTTAAAATAGTAACTTAAAAACCTTGGAAAGAGCAAAAATGCCTTTTTATTAACATTTGTAACAAGATAATTGAAGATTTCCTGGGAATAGTTATAATTTTCACCATGTAAGATAGCATAACCCAGATATTGAATCTTCAATGGGATTTCATTGAAAGCAGTGGTCTTGTTTGAGACACACATCAATAGGGTATGAAACAAAAACCTTGTGGCAGGAGGAAAACTGCCTTTTTCTAAAGTGTCTTTTTTCATTTCCACTTCATAACCCCTTTCAATGAAATCCGTTTGATACTCTGTTTTAGGGAACGATGTTTTACCTTCAAGATCATCGAGTTCAAAAACCTCCGAAATGGTTTGAGGTGTTATTGTGACTGGAACACTCTTTATAGAAGAATTGATGGCTAAGGGCTTTTTATCCTTAGTTTCCAACTTAGCATTTTTCCAGAATTCTTGATGGGTATCCATGTAGATCGGAGAATCACAAGTCAACAAAGTTTTGTACTTTGAAGACGACAGAGCATCAATGATGGAATTGAAGGTTTCGGTGTGACTGGGTTTTTCAAGTAGACCCAAGTAGTTATGTGTGGGTTTGAGTGGGAGAGACATGGTGATTTGAGTATGATTGCGAGAGGAAGAAGACGATGAAGAGGATGAGTGATTTTGAGAGAAATGGATGATAACTGCTTTGAGAAAGGAATTTTGAATTCGATTTGACAGTAAAAACCTTGTTTGGGGGTTTTGATCAGGGTTTTAAAGGGGGAAAAGTGAATGCTGACGTGGCAGCGGTTACTAAAAGATCTGACCGCTATGTACTGTCCACGTGCCAATCTCTGATGATAATGGAGGACAGTTGGTAGGAAACCACTGATGGAACAATATCAGTGGTTTGCAACGGTTACGAATAAGAACATTGACTGACTTTAAGCTAGCAGTGGATAGCCATCAGTGGGTTAAAACACTGATTTTGAACAACAGTTTTTTATTTTTATTTTTTATTTTAACTTTAATTTTTATCACCAAAACAATATTCGAGGAACTCTCATCTCATTGGAATATAATGATTAGGTAAAATTGTAATTTCATTCTATAATTAATTAATCACATCAACAATAAAAATGTGAGCAGTGGATGTTTTTTTAGGAAAACCAATGATTGTCAATATCAGTGGATGTCAACAATAAAAATGTGAGCAGTGACTATTTTTTAACTATCAGTGGATAGCCAAAAGTGATTGAAACATAGATGTTTGGTCAGTCAGTGGTCAACATGAAGAATGAAGAAACAGAGGTTGGCTTTCAGCAGTGGATAACATTTAACAATCAGATGTTTGAACCAAAACAGTGGTTGTAATAGACTTTTAAGGATTAATGAAAACTATCATTTTTAACTATTTTGAGGATGATTGACCTTAAACAGATATTTGACCTTAAACATTTGTTTGGACATAAACAGATGTTTGCGCTTAAACAAATGTTTGACCTTAAAAAGAAGTTGGCCCATAAACAACTGTTTGCAAAAAAAGAACAATTTCAAGAATACTATACCCAAACAATCAAAATGAGGAACTTAATAATCATCCAAGTGTACTTCATTTTTATTTAGTAGTATAAAGATCAAACCACTGTTCAATTTATAGTACAGATCAGTTAGCATGTTGGGATGATGTGATAAATACTGTTACATATAAACATCTCAGTGATATGACATCTAACAATCTAACAGAGTATAAAACACCGATGTGATAAATACTGTTACATATAAACACTGTTAACATAAACAAAGGTAGAATATATGTTGTTGATGCTGAACCACTATTGTTGTTGGGCAATGGTTCGTCTTTCAGTTTGTATAGGGTTTGTCTCGAGAGATAAACTATAGAGAACCACTGCTACACTAAACACTGTTACATAAGAAACACTGATACATAAATACTAAAGTTGAATCCGCTGTAGATGCTGAACCACTGCTGCTACTGAGCAGTGGTTTTCCTTTCGTTGATCAGGCTTTAGGTACATAAGTGCTTGTCTTTAACATGGTTTTGTCTTCAACAGTGGATAGGCCTCATTAGTCTTTAAGTCCATCAGTCTTTATAAGGAGCAGTGTTTAATTATAACAGTCCTTAGCATGAACAGCTGTTATAACCACTCAATAACCCTTTGTTCATAAAGAGCTACTTTAAACCAAACTTTATGCTTCTTTTAATACAAAAAAGGCAGGAAAGACCATTACTCTAGTAAGATAAAATCTTATCTTACAGCAGTAGCAGATCCTTTCTTGCGTTTAGTAGGAACTACTGCGGCTTCATCATCATCATCATCTGCCCATAGTCATATATAATCATCATTTAGTCATAAGCAAAAATTATTTTAAATGTACATTTAAAAATATTTCTTTGTGTTTAATTTAACTTTATGCTTCTTTTAATACAAACCTATAATAACCCGCAGCAGATTGTATCAATTTCAAACAACTGTGATTAGACTGAAATATAAAGCAAGAATTAGAGTATATCACTTCAAAATTAAAAACTCAAAATTTCAAAATTGGAGTAGCAAAAAACACATACTTTAAACGATGTTGGAACAATGATACTGGAAACAACCGTAGAACAATCATCATCATCATCTGCAGCAGATCATTCACAATCATTCTTTAGTCACAACTCAGATAACAAAACTTTAGTAAAAATAAAAAACAAAAACACATACCATGATCAAGGCAAACCACATATCACCAATTTTTTTTTTCTGAAAGTGGGTCAGAGAGAGCTTCAGTTTTCTCTTATCCTTTATGAACAAATGCCGAGTATTGAGAAGAAGAGATTTGAGGGAGAGATACATATCGTCCATTCAAGTTGGAACTCTCCCATCAAAGAAGGTAGCACATGCAACTTTTCACGATGTTGAAACAATTATACTGCAACATCGATATTGAAAGGTTGATGTGTGATGGGAAGCTTCATTGAATCGACGATGTTGGAACAATGATACTGGAACAATGATTATATAAGGAGCAGTGGTTAGTTATAACAGTCCTTAGCACATGCAACAATGATTGTGAATTTGTCTTCAACAGTGGATAGGCCTCATCAGTCTTTAAGTCCACCAGTCTTTATAAGGAGCAGTTGTTAGTTATAACAGTCCTTAGCATGATCAGCTGTTATAACCACTCCATAACCCTTTGAGAGGAAGCAAGGGTCGGTCTATTTAATTGAGAGGAATAATTGCATTACATCCCTGTTGAAAAATAAAATTGATAAATTTAGGGAAAGTGAGGTTGAAAGATGATAACCCAACAGTGGAGGATCTCATTCTACAGCTTCGATAAATTCAAGGGTATTCTCAAATAATCGTTCCTGGATGCTTCCAAAGAATCAGCACTTTGGACATATGTTGTTCTTCAAACATCTATTATCTATTATCTATTATCTATTCTATCTATTATCTATTATATATAATAAATGAAAGTTATTTGGTCCATGTGGCCCAAATAACTTTCATTTATTATATATAATAGATAGAATAGATAATACGTAATAGATAATAGATGTTTGAAGACAACAGATGTCACACCCCGATATTTCCACGTATTACCGGTGGGCCCGGTGGGGAGTATCGTGACGTAGTTGATATCATCATAGTCAAACAACACAATATATAAATGCACAGCGGAAGCAAAAGATAGATTCATTTAAACTTTAATAAATTGTAATATCGAGTATCATAAATAGTCGAAACAGATCCACAGGCGGATCAAAATAAAAAGGAGATATTGTTCAACAGTTTTAAGACATCCAAGCTTGCGAGACTTATTGTGGACACTAGGAGAAAGCCAGCCTAGTTCGAGTAGTACCTGCACTTAACCTTTTGGGAAAATACGTCAGTTTACACTGCTAAATACAATTTAACTGACTCATTTTGAAAAGTTTAATAAAATTGATTTGAATGCACGTGGCACAAAACTTTTTATAACTTGGGATAATTATTTAAATATAATCTTGTAAACGAGTTACATGTTACTTATGCGTTAAGTAGCCCGATCCGTAAACCGGGTTAAAGATTAATAGACATACCACATTATTTGGTTAGGCACTGACGGGTGTACGCCTACACCCCGTGCTTAGGTCGTGGCCATCTCGTAAGATGATGCCAAGGATATCCGGGACATGGTCATTAACCCCCCCAAAGGCTTTAAGCAAACAAAAGATTTCCAAACGGAGCATATCAATGGTTTAACCTCTATTCGATTAAAGATTCAAAGCCCGACCAAGCGGTATTTTATATACCATACCCCAAGCCCGTATAGGGAAAATAAGTTAAAAGTATTTACCTTTGCAAGTATAAATCACAAATGACAAGTGCGTGTAGCTTTTACTGGGCCTCCTATTCTGGATCAAAGGTTTATAACAACCTATTATATTTCTAACGGGTCTTTAATTAAGATTAAGCTTAGACCGGTTAGTTTTAAAGGAAGATACGGTTCAAACGCACGATTAAGCGAATACCGGAATAGAATGTGATTTAGACCCGACAAGTTTGGAGACTTGTATAATATGGGTAAACTAAACACATTCTGGATTTTGAGACAAAAATGATAAGGTTTGACCCGTTTTGGCTAATATATGTAAACTAGTTACATAAGCTGATCCGAACGCGAAAAGTGCGTAACGAGTAACCAAACGAGTCCTATGCAAGTTTCCTAAGTTAATATGCCTTAGATATGTTGTGACATCAGTAAGATATCTTTCATTATGCCCGAAACGGATTTAAACTCGAATTATGCCCCGTAAGGGCATTTTGGTCATTTAAAAGGTCATAAAAGAGTTTAATTAGTAATCTGAGTTACAGGTCTGATTTATTTAGTAAATATACTTAAGGGTGGAGATACAATAGGAAGTTTATTTTGCTAGGAAGGCTAGGAAGTAATCGTGACCATCAATTTGATTAATCAATGGCTGAGATTAAATGGGTGGTGAAATTGAACAAGAAAAAAGAGGCGCGTGAGTTAGTTTGAGGGTATTCTAGTCCATTCAAGTCAATAGTTTCCCTCTCCTCCAATTCCCCATCATTTTTAAATCGTTAATAACTTTTTCATACGACAATATTTTTTTTTATAAAAATTACACCATAAAAACGAGCGTTTTTTTATCTTTAAAAGGAGCACACTATTGCTATACTTTTGAAAAAAAATTCGAAAACCCAGATGCGTAAAACGCAATGGATAGAACAACACACTATAACCCAGGTTCTAAAACGCAATAGGTTTTAACATGGTCATGTTTATGTTTTAACATGGTCATGTCTTTGTTCCAACATGATCATGTTTCCCTTTTAACATGATCATGTTCTTTGATGTTATTTTACACTCCAGTTCTAAAACGCAATGAAACCCAAAATCAATATTTTGCACTACATATTCTAAAAAGCAATGAAGTTTTAACATGGTCATGTTCATGTTTTAACATGGTCATGCTTTTTTGTTCCAACATGACCATGCTTTTTATTTTGGCATGATCATGTTCTTTGCACCCCAGATTGTAAAACGCAATGAAACCAAAATTCAATATTTTGCACAATAAACTTTTAACATGACCATGTTTAAGTTTTAACATGGTCATGCTTTTGTTCCAACATGACCATGCTTCTATTTTAGCATGATCATGTTATTTGCTTGTAAAACGCAATGAAA
Organism: Helianthus tuberosus; assembly: GCA_030545235.1. Lineage (NCBI taxonomy): Eukaryota > Viridiplantae > Streptophyta > Magnoliopsida > Asterales > Asteraceae > Helianthus > Helianthus tuberosus. The sequence continues at coordinate 187,782,819 of CM060417.1, forward strand.
CCAAAAATCAATATTTTGCACTGTAGTTCTAAAAAGCAATGAAGTTTTAACATGGCCATGTTTATGTTTTAACATGGCCATGCTTTTGTTCCAACATGACCATGCTTCTGTTTTGGCATGATTAACGATGGTGGACGGAAAAAGAACTCTGATACACCGTGGAGAAACTGGTGGCGGTGGAGCGGTGGCGGTGGATGGTGGAATGATGGTGTCAGATCTGAAAAACCCAATAGGTGGTTGAAGGTGGTGGTTTCAGATCTAGTTTCTGGCAAGATGGTGGCGATCGTAGGTCGTAGTGGTGGTGGTGGTGGTTGTGATGTGGTAGTTTATAGTTTTGAAAATGGTGGATTTGAGTATACGGGTAAGAGAAATGAATTGCAGATGCTGGGTTTTTTTTGAAGATGGTGAGTTTTGACCAAAATGCCCCTCCTTATGTTTTTCATCTTTGCCACATGTCATCCTCTTATTGCTTCCTATCCTTCCTAGCGAAATTAATCTTCCTATTTGATCTTTTCCCATATACTTAATTTAATAAGTTATAACAGTAGGGTACCAGATATATGTGAAATTTATCATTTAAAACCAAACTATGCACCTTAGGGGCATTTTGGTAATTTCACATAGGCTTAAAAGGTCAAAACTGGAAATCTGAGTTTAAAAATTTTGCCTTGCTTACTGTTAAAATATAAAAATTTACTAAAAATATCAGTAGGCGTCAAACCTTATATGTTTAAAATAGTTTTAATACATACTATGCGTTAAAAACGCTTAAAAGGCGATTTTGAGCTATTTTCGGGTTTTTAAAGGAAAGCTGATAATTTTAATATTCCAGAAGGCTCAAAATATTTTATTTATCCTAAAAAATCAGTAGCAAGAGGTCTGGGGTCAAAAAGATTTGTAAAACTCATTTTATAGCCCAAAAGGGCAAAACCGACAATTACCGAATCAAGCTTAGAGACCTATGTTATGCTTAGCCAAAAATTAAATAAAAATCTTTAAAAATCTCAAAATATTATTTTATATCAGTGGGTAAAAAGTTTGATATTAAAAATCGGGTTTAGATAGGCTATATGCTAATTACGCCGTTTATTTAATAAAAAGCTTTCTAATTACGCTAATGAGCATAACTCTTAATCTAGACCTCAAACTGATGTCAAATTTTAGGTGCAAGTTTATAAATCAGTAACTAAGGTTTCTACTATTTTACTTTTTCAAGAATCAAGTTTTATAGTCAAAAAGGCATAATAGTCAACATTTAAGCACTTAACGGAAACATGCATATGAATCGGATAACTAATGAACCAAGTTGTATAATCTCAGAGAGTTATACTTATATGAAACCAGGTCCAAATAAAGCTCTAAGGCAATTCTAAAACATGCTTATACGGGTCAGAGCTGAAAGTCAAAGCGAAAGTCAAATTATGCGACTTTCGGTTCCGATCCGAGTCTAAACTGAAAATTGTCGGGTTGAACATGTTTAGACATGTTCTTACATTAATTACCAAGTTATATTAGTGATCAAACAGGTTGCATGTCTCCTACATTGCTAATTATGCATTAATTTGAAAATAAGCATTCTGTTGACTTTTTAATAACAAGTTTGACCCGACAATTGACCTAGTTAGAGTGGGAATCAGAGAGTACCCTTTTAAGGGTTTATTACCCACATAAATACCTACTTATAGGTACTTTTAATTCGAGATTTGACTGGACAAATTTTAATTAATCTCGAAGTCAAACTTTAATTACGACGGTTTGACTTTTAGCTAATTAACTAAGCTAAACTGAATTAGGAAGGGGTAAGGACACTTACAAGAGTCCTAATCACGACTAGGGAGCCTAATGAATCCTTGTTGCTGACCAGAGAGCTCCAGAGGTGAGTCTTGTGAACTTTGCAATTGAATGAACAAAGTTGTTACAACTTCAAGCCCCTTATATAGTGAGTTTTGATCTTCTAAGATGATGCCAAGGTAGTCTATGAGTGTTTCTAGATCAAGACAAGTGCCCTCTATGCATGTAATACCATTGGGACAGCCCCTGGTATGTAAAAACAACGTTTTAAGTCGGTTGCACAGCCTTTACAGGCAGCTGTGCGCAGTTCTGTCGCTGCAGTGGGTCACGCGGGCCGCGTAAACCCATAAGGGTTTCTTACGCGGGCCGCCTGGCCTCCCATTACCAGCCAAACAAGTTTCACAATATTACATTTAAGTCCCTGGTCCTTTGTAACGTGGTTTTAAGTGTTTTTCTTGCACTTTTGGCCCTCTAACCTTACTTCTAAGGGCTCCATGACATGTTTAAACATTGGCAAGTCCTTGGTTAACTTTGTAATCACCCGAAAAGCCATAATTTCCAACGTTGACGCTTTTAACCCCTCGTATACGAATATTGTCATAACTTTCTCATACGATAACGAAACTTGGTGAAATTTTTATCACATATTCTAGTGAGTATAATTTATCATTACAAAGCTTCGGGTTTGCTAAAAGGTCACTCAGAGGTATACTTTAAACATGTTGACACATTTAACCCCTGTAGTTGTAATTCCTCACTTTCTTTTACGATTAGCTTCGTATGATCCATGATTTATTCATTTGAAGGTATAAACATCTTGTAGGGCTATCTTAAAATATATTTATCCATTGTTGACACTTTGGACCCTTATATTCACATAGTTTTCTTGTTTGTCAACTTTAGTCCATCTAGAGTATTCCTTCACACGTTCAAAGCTTATGACACGTGTCAATACATTATTGGACATGAAATTACGAGGTGTTACATCCTCACCCCCTTAAAAGAAATCTCGACCTCGAGATTTACTGAAACAAATGCGGGTAATTTTCTTTCATAGTGGACTCTACCTCCCATGTGTATTCGGGACCTCTGCGGGAATCCTCAATCGACAATGGTTTTTCCACAAATTTTAAGCTCTCATCTATATGCACATCCGTATGTGGTATGACTAGCAATTCGTCGGCTAGGCATTTCTTCAGATTGCAGACGTGGAATACGTTGTGAATACCACTGAGCTCTTCAGGTAAGTTCAACTTGTAAGCTACTGACCCGACACATTCGATGATCTCGAATGGTCCTATATACCTTGGGCTTAACTTACCTTTCTTACCAAATCGCATCACCCCCTTCCAGGGTGATACCTTTAGCAAAACCTTATCACCAACCTCATATTTCTTAGGTTTACGCTTTAAATCTGCGTAGCTTTTCTGCCTATCTCTGGCAGCTTTCAGGCGGTCACGAATCTGGACAATCTTGTCCGTCGTTTCAAAGACTAAATCAGGTCCTGATAATTGAACTTCTCCTACTTCCGCCCAACAAATAGGTGTTCTGCATTTTCTACCATATAATGCCTCAAAAGGCGCAGCCTTAATGCGGGTATGATAGCTATTATTATAGGAGAACTCGATCAATGGCAGGTGGTTATCCCAACTACCACCTAAATCAATCACACATGCACGAAGCATGTCTTCCAAAGTTTGGATTGTACGCTCCAGGATGAACAGAATATTTGGAACTGTGGGCTTCCTGGAGGATAACATCCCGAAGTCCTCCATAAACTGGAACCCATATTCGTCCATTTAACCTTAGGATTCCATCCTTGTCATAGGATAACTGCTCTTCAGTTACTCCTAGCTTTTCTTCAGGATAGTTAGCCTCCAATACAGCTTCCTTCTATGCAGCTAACAACCTTTCGTTCAAACTATTCTTTATCTCAATGCTCTTGGCATTGATTCTTATAGGCTTCACTCTTTCCTTCCTGCTTAAGGCATCAGCAACTACATTCGCCTTGCCTGGATGGTATCTTATCTCACAATCATAATCATTTAAAGTTTCCATCCAGCGTCGCTGCCTCATGTTCAAGTCCTTCTGATTGAACAAGTGTTGAAGGCTCTTGTGATCTGAATAGATCACACACTTGGTTCCATACAAGTAGTGCCTCCATAGTTTTAGTGCAAATACAACGGCTCCCAGCTCCAAGTCATGGGTGGTGTAGTTCTTCTCGTGCACCTTTAGCTGTCGTGAAGCATAGGCAATGACTTTGCCTTTCTGCATAAGCACACAGCCCATACCGGTGTGTGATGCATCACAATATACTACAAACTCATCAATTCCATCAGGCAATGTCAATACAGGAGCATTGCTCAACTTTTTCTTAAGAATGCCAAAGGATTCCTGCTGCTTAGGGCCCCAATCAAACTTAACCTTCTTACGTGTCAACGAAGTTAGGGGCACAACAATCCTTGAGAAGTTTTCAATAAATCGCCTATAGTATCCTGCTAGTCCTAGAAAGCTGCGAATCTCAGTAGGCGTCTTTGGCTCTTGCCAATTCATAACTGCTTCTACCTTAGCGGGATCCACTTGGATACCACGCTCACTAACCACATGTCCAAGGAATTGGACTTCTCGAAGCCAAAATTCGCACTTCGAAAATTTGGCGTAGAGTTTCTCATGATGTAGAAGTTTAAGAATACAGCGAAGGTGTTTCTCGTGGTCAGCTTGGTTCTTCGAGTAGATAAGGATGTCATCAATGAAGACGATGTCAAATTTGTCCAAGTAGGGCTTGCTGACGCGATTCATGAGATCCATGAATGCGGCAGGTGCATTAGTGAGCCCAAAAGGCATCACTAGGAACTCGTAATGACCATAACGAGTCCTAAATGTAGTCTTGTGTACATCCTCATCTTTAACCTTCAATTGATGATAGCCTGACCTTAGATCGATCTTAGAGAAGTAGCTTGCCCCTTGCAATTGATCGAACAGATCGTCGATCCTGGGTAAAGGATACCTATTCTTGATAGTGACCTTATTAAGCTCACGGTAATCGATGCACAGACGCATCGATCCATCCTTCTTCTTGACAAACAAGATCGGCGCTCCCCAAGGAGACGAACTAGGTCTAATGAAACCTTTGGCTAGCAAATCATCTAATTGCGTCCTTAACTCCTTCATCTCTGTTGGTGCCAACCTATAAGGTGCTCTAGCAACATGTGCTGCTCCGGGGATGATGTCAATTCGAAATTCCACTTGCCTATCTGGTGGTAAACCAGGTAGTTCTTCAGGGAAAACTTCAGGATATTCAGAAATGACGGGGATATCTTCAATCTTAGGTTTCGGCTCACCGATAGTCACTTGTGCCATGTAGATGACACAACCTTTCTTCAAACACCTAGAGACCTTGAGCATAGACACTTGCTCAGGCAGCCCATACTGGGTATCTCCCTGAATGGTAAGTGACTCACCAGACGGAGTTTTGACTACCACTTGCTTTCTGTTGCACACTATCTGGGCTTGGTTATGCGATAACCAATCCATACCTATCACTATATCAAAACCGGCTAGCTTAAAGGGAAGTAAGGACAAAGGAAAAGAGTGGTTCCTAATGGATATAACACATCCATCTAACACAGTTGAGGCGGTTTCTATGGTTCCATCAGCTAATTCCACCTCATACTTCACACTTAAGGTTTTAACAGGCAATTTCAACAATTCACAAAACTTGTTATCCATAAAAGACTTATCCGCTCCAGAATCAAACAACACTCTGGCATAAACATCATTTATGAGAAAGGTACCTGTGATCACGTTGTCATCCTGAACAGCTTCCTTTGCATCCATCCTGAAGACCCTAGCATTGGTCTTTTTCCCATCCTCGGTTTTCTTGGTGATCTTTGGGCAATTGGACTTAATGTGCCCTTTTTCATTGCAACTGTAGCACGTTGCGTCCTTCAGCTTCTTGCACTCTAGGGTCTTATGTTCCGAAGATTTGCAAATCCCACATGGCCTCGGCTGAGACTGGGATTTCGAATCAAGTCGGCACCTCCCAAAATGGTGCTTCTTACAAACCTTACACTTGGGCTTATCTCCAGATTGATGCCCATCCTTCCTAGATCCAGACCCCTTCTTATGGTCATTGTTTCCCCTGTGCTTTTGTCTGACCGTCGTGAACTGTCATCTTCACGTTTCCTCTTCTCGGCATCCGTGTTCCTCAGTGATCTCTGTCTGACCGCGTCCAATGTGAGGGACAAGGATATATCAGCTGCAGACCTGAATGTAGCTGGCCGGGAGGCTTTTACACTTGCCTTAAACTCTGGGGCTAAACCCCCAATGAAACGAGATATTCTTTTGGGTTCCGGGGTTACAAGATAAGGAACCAACCTTGACATTGTATTAAAGCTCGTAAGGTAAGCTTGGCAATCCAGATTTTTCATTACCAATGACAAAAAATATGACTCAGTCTTTTCAACCTCATGCTGAGGACAATAGTTCTCTTTGATGAGGGTAACAAATTGTTCCCATGTCATATTGTACAGCGGAACCTTCCCAGTAGCTTGAATCAACGATCTCCACCAGGCTAAGGCCTCACCTTTGAACGATTGAGATACAAACTTTACTACATCTTTATCAGCGCACCCGCTGATATCAACCACGGTATCGATTTCATCCAACCATGCCATGCAGTCAACTGCTCCTTTCTCCCCAGTAAAGTCTCTGGGTTTGCATGAGACGAAATATTTATACGTACAGGATTTACCACGCGGTTCCTGTTTAAGCTCGATCTTCTTTGACGGAACACTTTGCTGGTTCGAGGAGTGATGATCTTCATCATCCTTCTTTGGCTTATCTAGTTTAGAGGGTGGCTTACTATGAGCCTCAGAATGTGTTTTTGGCTTAGAATGGGGTGTTGATTGGGTCCTGCTTCGAGTACTACTCGATTCACTATACTGCCTATTTATGGCTTTGGTAACAGCAGTGTCTACCAATGCTTGGAGTTCTGCACCAGTTATATTAATCCTGGTGGTGTCATGATTCTCCTTTGGCCGACTGTTGACCTCGTCAGACTCGACCATGTAGTTGAACTGCAACATAAGATGATGACAATGATTTGTTTAGGGAATTATAATAAAATTGTCATCTTAATAATTTATTAACCATGGTAATTGAAGAACCATATGGGTTAATTTGTTAAGAAATTTTATTTGGGACTTTTTTTTATTAGTAACCCTTAATTCTAGAATGAAATATTAGCACAACAGGCCTGGTCACGTGGACAAATTCTAAATTATAGATTTAGACCTTATAAGATCTAGTTATTAAGGTTTGAATTAAAATTCATTACCTTTCTTGACAGGGAGTCTATAAGCTACGGCTGTCTTTTGTCTTATATGACAATAATTATAGCCCGCATGCATTACATCTCAATCGGATGTTTAAATAATAATAAAGGATTAGGTTAATTCAATCATAGGGGTGACATATGTGATTTTGCGGATCACATTAGCCAAGAATGTTAACATGTTTCAGATGTTAACAGAGATTTGAATCTTTTAAACAGGTTTTACCATATTGGCTAGGTCTTATGATGACATACAAGCTAGGTTTTACCTTTTAAGATTCTTTTTAACATTTAACGCAGAACAAATTTTAAATTAAGATGTTGATATGGATCTGAATCTAATTGGGGAACTACCATCTTGGCCCTGTCTTACAATGACACGAAGGCTAGGTCTTGTCCCTTTTGATTTTATCATTTTAATATAATGATAGATCTTGTAAAAATATTGTTATTTATTTATTTATATTTTTGTTCATGCATTTAACTAAAATTTAGAATTTAAATCTAACCATTCACCACATGAATTTAAAATACGAGCCTGCCCTGAGCGGGACTTTAAATGAAATAACATACCCTCGCAGGGGCTTAACCAAACAAACATACCCACGCAGGGGTCAAAATAAAATACTTGCCCACGCAGGGGCTTAACTAACAAAACATACCCACACAGGGGTTAAAACAGAAAGACAGGCCCACGCAGGGGCTCAACGGAAACAAGGAAAATACAACCAACAATTGAAGGATTCAACGGTCCTTCTTGCTCTTCCCTTTTATCAAACTTTCTAATCCCTTGAGGAAACCATGTCGTTCCCTTCGATCTCTGTGAACTTGATGTTCAACCTGGTCCAGTCTTTGGAGAATTTCCTCTCTTTCTGGCGGGGAAAATTGTGGTACTTGCGGCTGCGGCTGATATGGAGGTCGAAAAGACGGCTGCTGTTGGTACCCATAAGCTGGGTATCCGACTCCCCAAGGAGCTCCGTAAGGCCCATCGGGGTTAGCAGCATTGTAGTTCCATGCCGCCAGGTAGGGATCGATCTCAGCATAGTTAAAGCTGGAGTGAGCAGGCTGCTCAAAGGGGTTATATGTTGCCGGGCCAGTGTATGTGGGAATTGGGTTGTCAAAGCCCAATGGTGGTGGCATGGCATGCGTAGAGTTCACTTCCGGGTTGGGGTTTGAAGATCCCCCAAACTGCTGGTCTCCTCGGAGCGGCGGATAGTGGCTGCTACTCGATGGTTGGGGCATGCTGATATGTACCCCTCCTCCTTGCACGGACATTCGTGCGTTTGTTCTCCTTCGCCTTGGCGGCTCAGGAGGCTGCTGCTGAGGTGGTGGTGGTGGCGGGGTAACTGCCACAAAGAGAGAATCCCTGGAAGGATCCGATTGCTGCTGCTGCTGCTGGGGCGTTGAATGATAAGAGGGTGTGAAATACCACTCATACTGGTTCATCCTCGCTTGAAAACTGTCTGGACCACGGTAAGGTGATCCGTGAAAAGATGATCCATCGGAGATTTCAATTGGGTGTGTGGGGGTACCGCTCGGTGGTTCTGTAGGGTCGGTATCCTCATCCATGTCCATGGCGTGATCTCCTGGAAAGTGGTCTTCAGGCCCCAACAGGTTAACACCCACTGGTTCCTCTAGGTTGTTTGTTGGGTTGAATCGGCTTCGAAAGAGATGGGACGGGTTATCAAAAGAATGGCGCGAGTTGGAGCGCTGTAGAGGGATAAACGAAGGCTGTGGGTTATCTGGTTCGTTCTCGGAGTGGGGTCCAAAGGAATGTAGGTAAGAAGGTGACGAAGCTAACGAGACAGACCACCTCGCTGGCTGCAGGTGTGATATCCAGTCTCCCTGAGGACTGGTGCTAACAGGAACGGGTGAAGTTCGCCTTTGAGAAGGCCCGGCTTCCTGGTCGTGGGTTCCTACCGGTGCCTTTCCTCTGCCTCTGAAGAATCTTGGCGGCATATTTCCTGTCAAAACAAAAAGATACAACACAAGAAATATAAAGGACAAAGTTAAAAGAAACAATTGGATTATTCCTAAGTTCTTTGTCTAGACTCGAAAATTTGAGGAATGTGCAATTGTGTAACTGAGATTAAACACAAAAGGCTAGTGTTTAATTCACTCAGCGTTGGCTCTGATACCAACCTGTCACACCCCGATATTTCCACGTATTACCGGTGGGCCCGGTGGGGAGTATCGTGACGTAGTTGATATCATCATAGTCAAACAACACAATATATAAATGCACAGCGGAAGCAAAAGATAGATTCATTTCAACTTTAATAAATTGTAATATCGAGTATCACAAATAGTCGAAACAGATCCACAGGCGGATCAAAATAAAAAGGAGATATTGTTCAACAGTTTTAAGACATCCAAGCTTGCGAGACTTATTGTGGACACTAGGAGAAAGCCAGCCTAGTTCGAGTAGTACCTGCACTTAACCTTTTGGGAAAATACGTCAGTTTACACTGCTAAATACAATTTAACTGACTCATTTTGAAAAGTTTAATAAAATTGATTTGAATGCACGTGGCACAAAACTTTTTATAACTTGGGATAATTATTTAAATATAATCTTGTAAACGAGTTACATGTTACTTATGCGTTCAGTAGCCCGATCCGTAAACCGGGTTAAAGATTAATAGACACACCACATTATTTGGTTAGGCACTGACGGGTGTACGCCTACACCCCGTGCTTAGGTCGTGGCCATCTCGTAAGATGATGCCAAGGATATCCGGGACATTGTCATTAACCCCCAAAGGATTTAAGCAAACAAAACATTTCCAAACAGAGCATATCAATGGTTTAACCTTTATTCGACTAAAGATTCAATGCCCGACCAAGCGGTATTTTATATACCATACCCCAAGCCCGTATAGGGAAAATAAGTTAAAAGTATTTACCTTTGCAAGTATAAATCACAAATGACAAGTGCGTGTAGCTTTTACTGGGCCTCCTATTCTGGAACAAAGGTTTATAACAACCTATTAGATTTCTAACGGGTCTTTAATTAAGATTAAGCTTAGACCGGTTAGTTTTAAAGGAAGATACGGTTCAAACGCACGATTAAGCGAAGACCGGAATCGAATGTGATTTAGACCCGACAAGTTTGGAGACTTGTATAATATGGGTAAACTAAACACATTCTGGATTTTGAGACAAAAATGATAAGGTTTGACCCGTTTTGGCTAATATATGTAAACTAGTTACATAAGCTGATCCGAACGCGAAAACTGCGTAACGAGTAACCAAACGAGTCCTATGAAAGTTTCCTAAGTTAATATGCCTTAGATATGTTGTGACATCAGTAAGATATCTTTCATTATGCCCGAAACGGATTTAAACTCGAATTATGCCCCGTAAGGGCATTTTGGTCATTTAAAAGGTCATAAAAGAGTTTAATTAGTAATCTGAGTTACAAGTCTGATTTATTTAGTAAATATACTTAATTTAATAAGTTATAACAGTAGGGTACCAGATATATGTGAAATTTATCATTTAAAACCAAACTATGCACCTTAGGGGCCTTTTGGTAATTTCACATAGGCTTAAAAGGTCAAAACTGGAAATCTGAGTTTAAAACTTTTGCTTACTGTTAAAATATAAAAATTTACTAAAAATATCAGTAGGCGTCAAACCTTATATGTTTAAAATAGTTTTAATACATACTATGCGTTAAAAACGCTTAAAAAGGCGATTTTGAGCTATTTCCGGGTTTTTAAAGGAAAGCTAATAATTTTAATATTCCAGAAGGCTCAAAATATTTTATTTATCCTAACAAATCAGTAGCAAGAGGTTTGGGGTCAAAAAGATTTGTAAAACTCATTTTATAGCCAAAAGGGCAAAACCGACATTTACCGAATCAAGCTTAGAGACCTATGTTATGCTTAGCCAAAAATTATATAAAAATCTTTAAAAATCTCAAAATATTATTTTATATCAGTGGGTAAAAATTTTGATATTAAAAATCGGGTTTAGATAGGCTATATGCTAATTACGCCGTTTATTTAATAAAAAACTTTCTAATTACGCTAATGAGCATAACTCTTAATCTAGACCTCAAACTGATGTCAAATTTTAGGTGCAAGTTTATAAATCAGTAACTAAGGTTTCTACTCTTTTACTTTTTCAAGAATCAAGTTTTATAGTCAAAATGGCATAATAGTCAACATTTAAGCACTTAACGGAAACATGCATATGAATCGGATAACTAATGAACCAAGTTGTATAATCTCAGAGAGTTATACTTATATGAAACCTGGTCCAAATAAAGCTCTAAGGCAATTCAAAAACATGCTTATACGGGTCAGAACTGAAAGTCAAAGCGAAAGTCAAATTATGCGACTTTCGGTTCCGATCCGAGTCTAAACTGAAAATTGTCGGGTTGAACATGTTTAGACATGTTCTTACATTAATTACCAAGTTATATTAGTGATCAAACAGGTTGCATGTCTCCTACATTGCTAATTATGCATTAATTTGAAAATAAGCATTCTGTTGACTTTTTAATAACAAGTTTGACCCGACAATTGACCTAGTTAGAGTGGGAATCAGAGAGTACCCTTTTAAGGGTTTATTACCCACATAAATACCTACTTATAGGTACTTTTAATTCAAGATTTGACTAAATAAATTTTAATTAATCTCGAAGTCAAACTTTAATTACGACGGTTTGACTTTTAGCTAATTAACTAAGCTAAACTGAATTAGGAAGGGGTAAGGACACTTACAAGAGTCCTAATCACGACTAGGGAGCCTAATGAATCCTTGTTGCTAACCAGAGAGCTCCAGAGGTGAGTCTTGTGAACTTTGCAATTGAATGAACGAAGTTGTTACAACTTCAAGCCCCTTATATAGTGAGTTTTGATCTTCTAAGATGATGCCAAGGTAGTCTATGAGTGTTTCCAGATCAAGACAAGTGCCCTCTATGCATGTAATACCATTGGGACAGCCCCTGGTATGTAAAAACAACGTTTTAAGTCGGTTGCACAGCCTTTACAGGCAGCTGTGCGCAGTTCTGTCGCTGCAGTGGGTCACGCGGGCCGCGTAAACCCATAAGGGTTTCTTACGCGGGCCGCCTGGCCTCCCATTACCAGCCAAACAAGTTTCACAATATTACATTTCAGTCCCTGGTCCTTTGTAACGTGGTTTTAAGTGTTTTTCTTGCACTTTTGGCCCTCTAACCTTACTTCTAAGGGCTCCATGACATGTTTAAACATTGGCAAGTCCTTGGTTAACATTTGTAATCACCCGAAAAGCCATAATTTCCAACGTTAATGCTTTTTAACCCCTCGTATACGAATATTGTCTTAACTTTCTCATACGATAACGAAACTTGGTGAATTTTTTATCACATATTCTAGTGAGTATAATTTATCATTATAAAGCTTCGGGTTTGCTAAAAGGTCACTCAGAGGTATACTTTAAACATGTTGACACATTTAACCCCTGTAGTTGTAATTCCTCACTTTCTTTTACGATTAGCTTCGTATGATCCATGATTTATTCATTTGAAGGTATAAACATCTTGTAGGGCTATCTTAAAATATATTTATCCATTGTTGACACTTTGGACCCTTATATTCACATAGTTTTCTTGTTTGTCAACTTTAGTCCATCTAGAGTATTCCTTCACACGTTCAAAGCTTATGACACGTGTCAATACATTATTGGACATGAAATTACGAGGTGTTACAACAGATGTCCAAAGTGCCGCTTCATTGAAAGCATCTAGGAATAATTATATGAGAATACCGCTCAATTTATCAAAAGCTGTAGAATGAGATCTCCACTATTGGGTTATCATCTTTCAACCTCACTTTCCCTAACTTTATCAATTCTATTTTTCAATAGGGATGTAATGCAATTATTACCTTATTTAAGATACCTTCAACTGCATCTTCTGATAAATCAACATTCATTTCACTAGAATGCTAACTTTAACTGCATCTTCAATCATGAACTATCTAAAGAAATGGATGAAATCATCCAAAAATACCCAAAATAAAACTAATTAAACCATCCTATATTCTTGAGTACTCACCATTAATGTGATGACCAATATAAAATCAAACCCTAAAAGCATACAAATCATAATGAAATATGAAATCAGGTAGTTGTATAACAAATCATTATATTATATGAAATAATGAAGAACATCAAACAACAATAGAAAGTGACCAATCAATCAAACTCAAAATCATATAGAAGCCTAAAAATAAAATAAAAACTAGATAAGTGAACATCAAAACTGAACAGGAAACATGACCAAAAATTAACCAAACACCTGATGTTGAATCCACTGTAGATGCTGAACCACTTCTATTACAAACAGACATACCTCGGGAACTGGAAATTTAAAAGGATCGGCTTCAAAGGCTTGAACAATCGGAAGATTCAAATCTCAAGCAAATGAAACCCTAATTTCAAAAAGAATAATCGGTGAACATATTCACAGATCAATAATCAACAGATGCTGTACTCATAGCATCACCGTTAAGAAAAAAACCCTTAGTTTCCGAACATATTCAAACATACCAGTTTATGGCGGAAATCTAGCCACAGGTAAGCGGATCTCAACTTTGATGACCATCTGTAACACCCCGAAAACGGGTTTGGTAATCAAACCCCGTTAATACTAAAAGACGGGTAAAGTACCGTTAGTGGTAAAAGTAACCCGATAAATATTAGGATTTAAATAAATAATCCTAATATTAACTACAACGTGAATAAAAGCTTTTAAGGAAATGAGTTTATAAGAGGCCTGAGTTAACGAGACTTAAAATAAACCTAGTCATAAACTTCCCTGAACCCATTAAGTTAACTAGGGATGTTTAACCTAGTTAATTAGAGAAAATAATATTTGAACGACAAGTTATAGCCTTTTATAAATAAAGTTACAAACTTGAGGGGCTAAAAAGGGAAGATTAGAAACTTGATTTTTATTAAAAAAAACAAAACACTACACACACACTAAGTGTGTGTGCGTGTATACGGTCAGAAGAAGGAGCAAGAGCTCCAAACCCTAGCTCACCCAAATTCAGCAAATTGAAGGCCAAGACTAGCTCAAATCAAATGCATGAACACGTACGAACGATCACCAAGTCGAGGGGATCGTAATTTTGACGCCTAACAAGCTAGGTGGTAGCTTGACGAGGGAGCGGGTCAAACGAATCAAGAAGGAAAGAAAAAGCGTAGTGCGGATGCGAGGTAAGTAAAGCTTACACCTATTTGTAGTATACGTATTTATTTTATAGGTGATAAATACGACAACGGAATATATCCGAAATATGGGTCCGACATGAAACGAAATGAGTCGGAACGAATAAAACAATTAAAACCATGTATAATGGTGAAAAAGGGCGAAATGGTAATTTAGTCATGAAATGACATTGGTAAAACGAGTTTTTGAATGGCTACTTTATAAGTAAGCCTAACAAATAAAGAGAGTTAATTAATGAAATGGTGGATGAATACCAGTCAATGTTAAACGCAAAATGTTTGGTTGCTTAGATCAAACGGGTCAAATGGTAAAGTTGATACCATTTGACAAACGATGACTAACGAATGCTTGTCAAGTCTTATACTCACAGGATAAAATGGTTTATGAATTAACGATGCTATGAATTTGCATATTATGGACGTAAGGTATTAAAACGGGTCAAAATGTTGACCCGAGCCAGGTACGTATAAATAGGATTATAGCTAACGTACAAATTTGGGCAAATAAGTAGTGTAGGTCCTTCATCGTAAATGAAAGGTTAAAATGGACTAAAACGCCCTTGTAAGCTAAATTGAACAAACGGCCTTTAAAGGTTGTTTAGAAATGAGTTTTATGATTAAATGAATGCTTACAATAAGTATAAGAAGGAGAAAGATGTAGGTCTTTGGTCAAACGACTCTATATGGGTCTTACCGTAAATAACAATCCGAGGAGTAAAACTCGGATTACATAGATCACTATATTAAATCCACCACAAATATAGTTGTGGTGGAAGAACACTTGATAAGAAATGTGGAAATATGACGCTAGAAACGAATGAATGCGGTTCGTGCGTGAAATAAGCTTAAATACCCTTAACTGGTCAAAATACTCATACGAGCGAAATTTGGTTTAAATATGTATATAAACCCATTATTGGAACCTAATATGATAGACTATATTGAATTTAAGAGTTTCACGGGAATTAGGGGTCAAACAAACTTGTTTGTTTAATAAATACATGAACGGGTCTAAAATTTTGTTAATCCGGATGTCGGATTTTAACTCCATGTGATGGAGAATTAAATTACGATCACGTAGGAAAAAGAATCGTGCAAATCGGATCAATAACGAAAGAGTTATGCTCGTTTTCGTAAAATCAAACGTAACTGGGCGAATATGCAGCACCAGCATCAACTTTCTGTCAAAATAGGACCGTGGCGTCGCGCCACAGCCAGAGCCTTTGCCGTCGCACGCGGCGATGACCTAAAATGTTGAAAGTTTTGTTTTTTTGTTTAATTCGATTATTTGACCCAATTATCTTGTTGTACTTGTTATTTAACTATCAAAAACTGACTTCTAAGTTGGTTTTGATCATAGGTGAATGTCGAGAGTCCTAGATGAAGATCAAGCGGCGAGCAAGAATCGAACACACGTTAAATGAAGCTTCCGCTTCAAATCTTGAGTTGCTTTGCTAAAAGTGAATTATGTAAACACTTATAAATATGTTTTTGTAATGTTGTAAACATATGGGAATGTTATGACAAGTTTTTTTTTTTAGTAAAGTCACATTTTAGCATTAAAATGTGTATTTTATTATTAAAATCTTGATGTATAAGACGGGCGTTACAAGTTGGTAATCAGAGCTCATGGTTAAAGAATAAAGTGTGTTCGGTTCGAGGCTTGATCGCAAATCCGGTAAGTACATGTATATCAATGGTTTAGTATGATTAAAGTGTTGAGAACAACACATATGGTTATCGTGTAATACACGTTACACCAATAAAAACGATATAGAATAGATATAGTCAACGAAATTACACGCGTTGATGCGTATAGTAGAAAAGCCTTGTATTATAATACGGGCATCCATTAATGTCGAAATTACTAACTATTGTAAATGTTTTAGTTGAAGGAAACTCGCATATGAAGATAGCGAGAGTTTAACAAATCGCGGATTTGACAGAGGAACGGTCCAAAGAGTATGCTCATCAAGGACCTAAATCGCGTAGCGATCGCGAACAAGGCTAATGGCAAGAGAACCCCGTTAGGGCAAGCATTACCAGGTGCACATTTTAAATTTAATTGCACAAATAGTAATATTCAACAAGTACGTAGAGATTGAAAGTTGCATATGTAGATTAAAAACTTGGAAAACCCCGAATAGAAAATCTATCCGGGATATTGTTTCCAAGAGAAACAAATAGAGGCATTACTTACATGGGGTGTAATGTGAAAATTATAAAAAGGTCATGTATACCAGGTATTGATCGCTTACTTTGGCCAAGTAAGTGGTGAGCACGTGGTACCATGAACTTTTTATGATGGACATGCTTACATCCGATGTAGTAAGGACAAGATGAGTGGGACAAATTAAAAAGTACCCAAATGAATCAAATGAGCAAGATAATTGATAATAATGTAAACGCACAGCCGGGTGATGGAAGCGTATTACATTAGGATAATGAGCCCGAGTGAAGGGACAAAGATTAATGTAAAATGATTAAGATATGCTTTGGGAGGGGGTGTACTTACACTCGAACCCGGAGAATGCAAACATGTAAAATGATTAAGATATGCATTGGGAGGGGGTGTACTTACACTCGAACCCGGAGAATGCAAATATGTCTCTTAACGGGCCGTTTTTGTAAAACGTCAAACTTGAAGACAAAGTCGGAATATAAAAGTGAAGCGAAGTCTTAATGCATACCGGAAGGGTTGCAATAATAACGACTTCGGTAAAACACCCGGTTGATGGGTAAGGATTAAACACATGCGTAGACCGAGAAACGGGAACTCGGATGGAAAGTTAAAAGACTCGGGTTTTGAGTCATGACTAAAAGACGACAAGATGATGTAAATAGAAATTTTGATAAATTATGTTCAACTATTTTAAAGTTGAACGGGTCGAAACAAGGAATGAAGTTTGACATCCATAAATGATTTGAACATAAAAAGGGTGCCTTAATGCCATATACATATATGAATGTATATACCTTTGAATAAAGACTTGAATAAAAGATGATATACGGGATTATCATAACCTACGAGATTATAAATGAGGCTAAGGTCCATGGGACCAAAAAGACATTCGGGTCCCAAATAGAAAGAAACGAATTGTTGGGGTCTCACCTTAATAAGGTAAAAAGGTGAAAATATAAAGAAATAGCCTACGAGCGAAAGAACCTACGGGTCAATAGTATAAAACAAGGAAACTAGTTGTAACATCCCGCGTGAAATAATAACGGGAGATAAAGTTCGTATAAAAGCGATGGGTTTCGCTAAGTTAACTAAATGGGTTAAAAGCGAAGAGATTGTGAAAGGCCGGGTTGACAAAAGTGAAGAATTTCACTAGAACATTCAAACGGGCAAAAATGACAAAAGAATTCACAATTATTTAAATTGTGTTACGTCACAAAAGTGGATGAAGTCATTACCGAAATGACAACGGAAGGGGATAAATCCTTGGAATTGACATGAGTTCAAGAGAAAAGCGTTAAACTAAAATTCAGTATTAGTGAGAAACAACGCATTAACAAATACGAATATTATGTAACGAATTCGGAAAATGATTAATATCAAGGAATATGGATCTTGACACCGGTAGGTGCAAAGCGATACATTCGAAGGAAAGATTTCCGATAATAAAAGTCGACATAAACTTAAACAAAACGTGATGTAATCACGGTCACAAAAAGTGATATAGAATACAATCAAGTCGTAACGTGAGTTACGAGATATGAAAATCAGAAAACACGTAAAAGGCCGGGTTGGCAATAAGATATACTCTAATGACGGGGAATAAAGTGACGGCGACTAATCAGTCAGGCCGGTAAAACCTTTCAAATTCGGAGTAGTGTTACGACTTATATAAAGCGCCTGTTGAAATAAGATTAGCTTAAAGTAAACATGATGAAAATAAATACAACCGAGCGATCAGATGACAACTCGGTTAAATAAGTGACTAAAATAAGAAGTACAAGCTGAAAGTAATGGCCTACAAGGCCTTACATGTGAAAGGCGCATACGTCATACGCCTTAAAACCAAAAGCACACTACCCTACTTTTCTGGTAAGGTTGTTAATTACGAGCAATGCTCAAGTAGTTGCCGAAACTAAGTCCGTAGAATTAAACCTAAAGAACAACGTAAGAAAGGTTTCGGGGACGAAACCTCTTTAAGGGGGGTAGACTTGTAACACCCCGAAAACGGGTTTGGTAATCAAACTCCGTTAATACTAAAAGACGGGTAAAGTACCGTTAGTGGTAAAAGTAACCCGGTAAATATTAGGATTTAAATAAATAATCCTAATATTAACTACAACGTGAATAAAAGCTTTTAAGAAAATGAGTTTATAAGAGGCCTGAGTTAACGGGACTTAAAATAAAGCGAGTCATAAACTTCCCTGAACCCACTAAGTTAACTAGGGATGTTTAACCTAGTTAATTAGAGAAAATAATATTTGAACGACAAGTTATAGCCTTTTATAAATAAAGTTACAAACTTGAGGGGCTAAAAGGGGAAGATTAGAAACTTGATTTTTATTTAAAAAAAAACACTACACACACACACAGTGTGTGTGCGTGTATACGGTCAGAAGAATGAGTAAGAGCTCCAAACCCTAGCTCACCCAAATTCACCAAATTGAAGGCCAAGACTAGCTCAAATCAAATGCATGAACACGTACGAACGATCAACAAGTCGAGGGGATCGTAAGTTTGACGCCTAACAAGCTAGGTGGAAGCTTGACGAGGGAGCGGGTCAAACGAATCAAGAAGGAAAGAAAAAGCGTAGTGCGGATGCGAGGTAAGTAAAGCTTACACCTATTTGTAGTATACGTATTTATTTTATAGGTGATAAATACGACAACGGAATATATCCGAAATATGGGTCCGACATGAAACGAAATGAGTCGGAACGAATAAAACAATTAAAACCATGTATAATGGTGAAAAAGGGCGAAATGGTAATTTAGTCATGAAATGACATTGGTAAAACGAGTTTTTGAATGGCTACTTTATAAGTAAGCCTAACGAATAAAGAGAGTTAATTAATGAAATGGTGGATGAATACCAGTCAATGTTAAACGCAAAATGTTTGGTTGCTTAGATCAAACGGGTCAAATGGTAAAGTTGATACCATTTGACAAACGATGACTAATGAATGCTTGTCAAGTCTTATACTCACAGGATAAAATGGTTTATGAATTAGCGATGCTATGAATTTGCATATTATGGACGCAAGGTATTAAAACGGGTCAAAATGTTGACCCAAGCGAGGTACGTATAAATATGATTATAGCTAACGTACAAATTTGGGCAAATAAGTAGCGTAGGTCCTTCATCGTAAATGAAAGGTTAAAATGGACTAAAACGCCCTTGTAAGCTAAATTGAACAAATGGCATTTAAAGGTTGTTTGGAAATGAGTTTTATGATTAAATGAATGCTTACAATAAGTATAAGAAGGAGAAAGATGTAGGTCTTTGGTCAAACGACTCTATATGGGTCTTACCGTAAATAACAATCCGAGGAGTAAAACTCGGATTACGTAGATCACTATATTAAATCCACCACAAATATAGTTGTGGTGGAAGAACACTTGATAAGAAATGTGGAAATATGACGCTAGAAACGAATGAATGCGGTTCGTGCGTGAAATAAGCTTAAATACCCTTAACGGGTCAAAATACTCATACGAGCGAAATTTGGTTTAAAGATGTATATAAACCCATGATTGGAACCTAATATGATAGACTATATTTAATTTAAGAGTTTCACGAGAATTAGGGGTCAAACAAACTTGTTTGTTTAATAAATACATGAACGAGTAAAAAATTTAGTGATTTTATTTTACGCCAAAATCTTAAAAGTCTAAAATTTTGTTAATCCGGATGTCGGATTTTAACTCCATGTGATGGAGAATTAAATTACGATCACGTAGGAAAAAGAATCGTGCAAATCGGATCAATAACGAAAGAGTTATGCTCGTTTTCGTAAAATCAAACCTAGCTGGGCGAATATGCAGCACCAACATCAACTTTCTGTCAAAATAGGACCGTGGTGTCGCGCCACGGCCATAGCCTTTTGCCGTCGCGCGCGGCGACGTCCTAAAATGTTGAAAATTTTGTTTTTTTGTTTAATTCGATTATTTGACCCAATTATCTTGTTGTAGTTGTTATTTAACTATCAAAACTGACTTCTAAGTTGGTTTTGATCATAGGTGAATGTCGAGAGTCCCGGATGAAGATCAAGCGGCGAGCAAGAATCGAACACACATTAAATGAAGCTTCCGCTTCAAATCTTGATTTGCTTTGCTAAAAGTGAATTATGTAAACACTTATAAATATGTTTTTGTAATGTTGTAAACATATGGGAATGTTAGTATGACAAGTTTTTTTAGTAAAGTCACATTTTAGCATTAAAATGTGTATTTTATTATTAAAATCTTAATGTATAAGACGGGCGTTACACCATCGATGACAACAACCCTGGAACCATATGATGAGATTAGAAGTAGAAATTAAGGTTTAATTAGAAACTTTGTATGAAAATAAGAAGAAATCAACACAGATCTATAAACATACAAATCAAACTCAAATGGAAGAACCTTGCCGACGAAGAAGATGAAAGAATCTTCCCAACTATAGCTCGGGATGAAAATTACAAAAGCCAGATATTACCTCTTCATGGTATAATTAGACATGAAAATTACAAAGGCAGATTTCAAGTTATGTGTTCTTCAATTTCAGGTTCAATGTCGAATTAGAGCTACAAAATCAATAAAAACCGAGTTAGGGTTGCAACCAAAGTTAGGGCTATAGTACTGAAATAAATGAAGATATAGGGCTTACCTGGTGACGCTTCAAATGATTCAAGATGAGATGATTTGGTTTGATCTTTGATTCAGAAGTGAGAAGAGTAGAGGAGAAGGAGAAGGATAAGAAGATTCAGATCTAGGGTTTTGAAAAGGAAAAAAGGAGACGGAGGGAGTATAAAAGGGAAGGAAGTGTGGTACTGTTGGGCGGGAAAAGAGAACTGAGGATGCCCTAATTAAGTGACACGTGGCCCAAATCACTTTCATTTATTATATATAATAGATATATGTAGATATAAAGATAGAGTGAAAAAGAGTGTGGAAATAAGATGTAGAGGTGTATGAATAATGTGAGCCTATAATTTAACCAAGGGTAAGCGGAGCACCATGCACGTACCCCCTTCGGGTTTAAGGGTACATCGTCGCCACTCTTGAGGATCTTTGTGAGGGTATCAAAATCCGAGAGTAGTACTCGTTAAAGAGAGGTATGTTGTGTGTGGGGAGGAAAGAGATAGTTGGGGGTAGGTTTGGTGGCTACATTGATTTAGTAAGTAAACAGGGTAGTTGACGTCAATTTTGAAGTGACTAAATCTAATTGGTTGAATCATAGAGTAGTGGAGGATAGTGAAAGAAACACCACCTCCACCCTAAAAATCGTATTCTTCTAAATTTGTTTCTCACCTTTTTAAAATCTTATATATCGTATTTGTAACACCCCAACCCGGCTTGGGCTGGCGTGTCACTTATACAGTACATCGGAGCTTCATACATCATTCCATAAATTGTTAACTTTACAATATTTCTAACAAGTCAACAATATTCTACCAAACATTTTAAATTTTATGAAAATCCATGTGCGTCTTTAATCTCTCAAGCCATCCATCCAAGTTTTCTCGGATATCCTTGCAATCTAACGTACATAAGAAGGAAAATGTACGCCTGAGTAAACGAGGTTTACTCAGTGGGACAACAACAATGCAATATATATTTCTTAACAATATCTATATATCAAAAAATATATATAGCACATATTAAGTTAGTCATCTTCAGTGCGTCACATAATCACATTCAGACGTTGACATTCAATTTTTCAGTGCGTCACCTTTCGGTGCGACACAATCGGTAGTTTAGTGTGTCATAATCAATATTTGCTAAAAACAATATAACTATGTATATTTAAATATAATACCACATAATCTTGAAGATCACAAAAGCATACAATAACGAATTTAAACTTCCAACTGCGAGGTAGTGGAAATCTAAATCCGTACACATGATGTTAGGACAAATGAGCGTGTGCCAGGCTGCCGCCTGACACGAATAAAAATTACACCCCAATCAACCAATTAAAACAAAACACTACCCTAGTATTGTCAAAAAAAACCTAAAACAATGGCATGATTGTAATTTTACAATGGGGAAAAATCGTAATTTGATAGGGGAAAAAACAAAAACGATGGTAAAACTGTAAATTTGAACCGAGGGCAAAACCGTAATTTGGCTGGGAGAAAAAAGAACAAAACCAATGGCAAAAATGTGAATTTAAACGAGCAAAATCATAATTCAAATGGGCAAAATCGTAATTTGCCAAAAGCTAAAGCGATAGCAATACTGTAATTTTTAACCACGGGCAAAATCGTAACTTTGAGCGGGGGCAAATTCATAATTTTTAACTGGAGTTAAAATCTAATATTCCTGGACCAATGGGAAGTGCCAAGCATGGCAATACTGTAATTTTTAGTGGGGGAAAATGTAATTTTGGGTCGGGGTAAAATCGTAATTTCAAAAAGCTAAAGCGATAGCAATACTGTATTTTTTATCCAGGGCAAAATCGTAACTTTGAACAGGGGGCAAACTCGTAAATTTTAACAAGGGTTAAAATCGTAGTATACCTAGACTAATAGGGGAGTGTCAGGCAGCTGCCCGACACTATTTCCCCACCTTGTAAATGTATATATAGTAATAATAATGTATATATAGTAATAATAAATGTATATATAGTAAATACTATATATGAACCCTCAATCTCTACATCAACTCAAAGGCACATCGTATCCCTTATGCACTTTATTTTGTAACTTAATGGAAGTATCGGGGCAAAACTAAAAATCATACGAAAACATGAAAATTGTAAAGTTCTTCTTCATTTTTCCGTTTCCTCCGGTCGCAGCCAACTGTTGATCTTCTTCTCCGAATTAGAAGTCACTGGTGTTGATATGACCACACACAACATCGAAAAGCACTCCTGTCATCATGTTACTCCACCCCAAACAATCTTAAAATCACCACGATAGTAATTTATATATAGTAATAATAATGTATATATAGTAATAGTAAATGTATATATAGTAAATACTGTATATGAACCCTCAATTTCTACAACAACTCAAAGGCACACCGTATCCCTTATGCACTTTATTTTGCAACTTAATGGAAGTATCAAGGGCAAAGCTAAAAAATCATACGAAAACATGAAAACTGTAAAGTTTCTTCTTCATCTTTTAGTTTCCTCCGGTCGCCGGCAACTGTTAATCTTCTTTTCCAAATTAGAAGTCGTCGGTGTTGATTTGACCACACACAACACGGAAAAGCACTCCTGTCATCATGCTACTCCACCCCAAACAATCTTAAAATCACCACGATCAATCTGAAAATTACCCAACATTAACATGGCACCCAATTTTCGATCCATATCGCGTAAATTCGCAGAAAGAAGCAAACACAGATTATTGTTATCCCGAAAGGAATTAGGGGTTTTCTCTGAATCCTACATCAATGAAGATGATCATCGTTGGGCTCGTATTCGTTTGTTTCTTTTTAATGTTTTGGAAATGGGTCGGGCCGATCCTCTACAGTTTATCTTTGCTGCTAAATGTGGCCTGGCACTTGCTATTGTTTCTTTACTCGTATTCTTTAAAGAGCCCTTTGATTTTATGAGCAAGTATGCCATCTGGGCTATCCTAACTGTTATCCATATCTCTGAATTTAGCATAGGTTTGCACTTCTTATAAACTTAGTTACTTTAATGTTACTTTTACTTTTTTAAGCTTCATCTTGATGTACAGGAGCATCACTTAGCAAAGGATTTAGTGGCGCTTTGGGGACGTTGTCGGCTGGCATTCTTGCATTGGGTATTGATCAGATATCTGTTGGGGCTGGCAAGTGGCAAGAGATTGTGATTGCCATCAGCGTCTTTATAGCAGGTTTTCTTACACCTTATTCTGATTATTTCATAATCTATGCTGAAAATTACCATCATGTTTTCAGGTTCTATTTCATGTTTTCTGAAACTGTACCCATCAATGAAGTTGCATGACTTTGGGTTCAGGGTCTTTATGTTGAGCTTTACTATCGTACTCGAATCGGGTATTTCAGATTTTGCTCAAGAAACAATCTCGCGGTCGTTGTTAATAGTAGTTGGGGCATGTGTGTGTTTCAGTGTAACTATTTGTGTTTATCCGATTTGGGCCGGTGAAGATCTCCATAAATTGGTTGTTAAGAATTTTAGGGGCGTTGCGTCTTCCTTAGAAGGTAGGATAGTAGTTTTTGTGTCTGCATTATTTTGTAGTTTCTTTAATAATCTTAATTTTATTATAGGTTGTGTTAATAATTACCTTCAGCAATTTGGGTATGAAAGGATACCTTCAAAGATACTAATATATCAAGCATCTGACGACCCTCTTTATAGCGGATATCGATCCGCAGTAGAGTCAACAAGTGAAGAAGATGCTCTCGTACGCTTTTTACTTCTTTTTATATCATATGTTATTTTTTTATAAGATACTAAAACTGTTTTCCTAAAGGCTAAAGTATACATAGTTTGTGTTAATTAGGAAATGTCATTAGTTTAATATTGATTTTGTAGATGGGGTTTGCTGTTTGGGAACCGCCACATGGGCATTATAAAATGTTAAACTATCCTTGGAGTAACTACGTGAAAGTTAGCGGTGCACTTAGGCATTGTGCATTTATGGTCATGGCAATGCATGGTTGTATACTTGCAGAAATACAGGTACTTTTTACTCTCTTCTTTTGCTGACGTCGCACTAATTTTTATCGTGTGGCGGCGTCACGTTCTGTGACAAAAGGTTGATATAAATTTTTAAATTTTCAATGTCAGTAGTCACCAGCAGAATTAAGACACATGTTCAAAAACAAGATCCAAAACGTAGGGACCAAAGGCGCGAAAATATTACGCGAGTTAGGAAACAAATTAGAAAAACTAGAGAAACTAAGCCCTGATATCGACTTGCTTGAAAAAGTGCACGAGGCTGCAGAAGAATTACAAATGATGATTGACCAAAAGTCATACCACTTGGTCAACGCTGAGAAATGGGCAGCTGGAAAACGACCAAAAGACTTTGAAGATGCTGAGCGTCTTCAAGAACTTAAAGAAGAAGAGATTGACATTGAACCGAATGGCATCGGTTCCCTATATGAAGCAAATATAAAACCACCGCTTCCCTGTAAAACCCTAGAAGGCCAAATCACCACTTTGTCAAACCAACCTTCAATGGTGCACTGGGGTTCATCTGAAGATATGCTGAAGCAACAAACACAATGGCCTTCAAGATTATCGTTTGTTGGTGAGACAATTTTAAACATGCGTGAAGTGAAAACTTATGAAAGCGCAAGTGCATTATCACTAGCTACTTTTACTTCTTTTTTGATTGAATTTGTTGCAAGACTTCAGAATCTTGTGAGCGCGTTTGAAGAGCTTAGTGAGAGGGCTAAGTTTTCTGAACCTGTGAATATTCTTGAAGCGAAAGAGGCGGTTAGTGTTTGGACAAGATTGCTCAAGTCAATTGGGATCAAGTGATTCTGGTATTTTTGTTGTCAGTTTAGTATTGTATATCATCCATTTATTTGTTATAGAGATGGAGATAACATGAAGAGAAATAAATGTTCTTTGTGTATCTGTTGATAAAGTGTGATTGCGTCAAGTTTATTGTGACGAAAATGGCACTCATATCTGTAAATTTATTGCGAGAATTTGTTGTTTGTATATGTTTCAAATATATTGCAAGGTCCTTGCTTCAGCCTTCTGTAAACTTTCTAAATGGATAAATGTAGGGTGTCGGATGGGGCTCGGTCGCCAAATTAATTTTTCGCCATCGATTATCAAGGTGCAAACCTTGTTGGCAATGGTACGAGTGTGGAATATGGCTTCTCGTTGTTGGTATTCTTCTTGATGAACTAAGTTTAGGTTCGCTGTTGACTTTCTGAATCAGGGCCAACTTTATATTGGAATTTCTGTTGGACCATTAAGAGTGGTAGTTGTAGTTCTTAAGGCTTGAAATGGTACATAAGAGAACGTTGTTTGCATGTTGTAGTGGAAATCACACAACTAATGTCGTCAAATGAGAGTCCAAAGGAAGGCTCTTCAGAAACAGAACCCATCTTAAATAAGTCTAAAAGCAACTGTTTGTAGTTGTTGAGGATATCTCAATGAACTTCAGAACAACCCAAGTGCCCGCATATGCATTGACACTGAAGGGGCCCATATTTTTACTTCACCTTGGGCCCCCAAAATGGTTGAGTCGTCCCTGTTCAACTGTCTTGAATAGATCCATTTCTTATATCGCCATTGTTAAACAACAAGACAATTGCATCTTTGTTACCAGTCTCATGGCACATTTCTTCACAATTATGACACTAATATGATTTGAATTTAATGGTTGATTTGTTATTGAAATAATGATTACCAGCACACTTTAATTTTAGTAGGTATTGGGTATGAATGCAATATTAATTAATTATTCGATTTTTGAAAACTTCAGTTTCTGAAGTTGTAGTTCTCATGGTTGAGCTGCATTCAATTCAGATCCGAAGAAATTATAGTATGTTTTCTTCACCATAAACTTGTAGGTGGTTATACCTCATGATTTAAGTTAAGTAACTCCAAAACTATATAGCAATAATGCATAACTCAAACAATGGTTGTGGTGGCGGCAAAAAAATAGTCGTGAGTGTTGCTCGTCCATTTGGGCTCATGTTAAGTTAGCAAGTATCTTAAGAGCTACCCATTGTTTAGTTTAAGTTGGCCTCTTTTATAATTCAAGTAGACTAATATGATCCCGATTTCCGAATGTAATTACTTTCTAACCAAATCAATTCATCTATTGATTAGCATGTCATGATTACCACACTTAGTATCATCTCAAACACATATTTGGTTTATCATATATATGAATTGGAATGCTAAAAAGAAACCTTTTCCATATTAAAGCATTCCATGTGGTATATGATTAGAACAAAAAATGCTCCAATGGAAAGAAAGATAAGCAATCATCATCCACAAATACCAAGACCACCACTCCTTGAACTCACTTGCTTGACTTGCAATATTATCCTTAGCCTATGGTTTCACTAAAGAGGCAACGTGCTTTTAGGCTAATCTAGTAAAGGGCATTAACTCATGGCCATAATACTTCATCAATATGCATAAATGGGGAGAAAGAAAACTTATTAACCACATGAAAGCAGGTACACTACACCAACTTAAATCTTCTTCTTGGTTTGAAACAAGCAGATTTCTAAACATGTGCCTTGAAACTAGCCAAAAAATAGGGTTTGAATTTCGAAAACATCAACCAAAATGGTATCCATTTATCGAAATGGCGTTAATTGAAAATTACTAACAAAAATAGTTTTTTTTTACGCAGATAGTCTTTGTGGTCTACCAAAAGTAACACCTCTGAGTACTAAGGGGTTTTTTTGTTTTTGTAACGGGTTTGGGTTCTATAGTTTCAATTTTGTAAGAGGTTAGAGTTTTAGAGCTAACACCAGTTACTTTTTAACGGAAAACGCCCTCGCGTGCCTCAAGCGTGAGGGTATATTTGTGATTCACCATGAGCAGATAAATTCACAAGAATGAGGAGGGTGAGAGCGTATTTAACCACGATGATCATAAGCGGAATTGATTTATTTCAGCTTGTTCTTGAACTGCTTTAAAAACAATCTCATTGGTTTTGTTTGTTGATAATAAGTTTATTCTATGGAAGAATAATATCTTTTGTGATGTCGTTGTTATTGCGGTTGCTGTAAAGTTGGTGGCTATCACAAAAATGTTGTGTTTTTCACCATTATTTGTTTTAGCCAAATCTGTAATTTGGGAGGTTGAATTTGGTAGAGATAGTTTAGTTGTTTCGTTTTGAACCTATTACCTTAGTATACAAAGGTATTAGTTTTCAAGGACTATACATGTAAATAACTCTTTTTCAAAATTAATGGAAGTATTCCAAAATCTTACTAAAACATCAAAAATCCATTACACTTTCTTCTTCTTCTTCTACATCCTTCCTTTTCCTCCGGTTGCCCAAACACCAACGGTTGATCTTTTTCAGGTGCGGGCAATCATTGATCTTTTTCAGGTTACAAGTCGCCGGCGTTACATATTACGAGTAATCTTCATAAAAGATTAGTTTGTTACGTGACACATGTCGATTTTAGTAAGACCACCGAAAAACACTCCTCCCATCATGCTCCCCCTCCGATCAATCTTAAAGTCCCCAAAAATCAACCAAAATTCTCAACATTTACGTTAACATGGCAAACTATCTTGGATCCATGTCCCGTAATTGGGCAGACAACACAAGCAAAAAAGATTGTTATCCCGAAGGGATTACTCCCATTTAGGGTTTTTCCCTGAATCTTATACCTTCCATTCTTCACAGATGGTGGGCCGCTCTTCAACTCATTCTTCTTAATGTTTTCGAAATGGGTCGGGCCAACCCAAGACAGGTTATCTTTGTTGCTAAATCTGACTTGGCACTTTCTATTGTTTCTATACTCAGTATTCCATCTGGGCTATCTTAACTGTTATCGTTGTCTTCAAATTCAACATAAGTAGGTTTGTTTAACAACTGTTCAAACTTAGTTACATTAATGTTGGAACAAGGTATTTCATCCTATGGGTTTCTTGAGTCTTGATAGGAGCAACATGTATCAAAGGGTTTAATCGTGCTTTGGGGACGTTTTTGGCTAGCATTCTTGCATTGGGTGTTGCTTAAATATCCCAGTGGCAAGAGGTTGTCATTGTCGTCAGAATCTTTATGGCAGGTCAACATTGATTGCATCATGTTTTGTTACAGTTGATGATATGATTCTGATTATTTCATATCATGTAATATGCTTTAAGACACAATGCCAAACATTGCTCAAAATTTGGATGATCTTTTCAGGTTCTATTACAAGTTATGTGAAACTGTACCCATCAATGAAGGCATATGAATATGGGTTCAGGGTCTTTATGTTGACCTTTTGTATAATACCCGTATCGGGTAATACACATTTTCTTCAAACGACAGTCTCACGCTTCTTGTTAGTAGTAGTTGGTGCACTTGTGTGTTTAGTTGTAAATGTATGTGTTTATCCGATTTGGGCCGGTGAAGATCTCCATAAATTGGTTGTTAAGAATTTTAAGGGCGTTGCGACTTCCTTAGAAGGTAAGATAAGGTTTTTGCATCTGCGTATATGCATTGTTTTCTAGTTTCCTTATGATCTTGTTTCTTTTTATAGGTTGTGTTAATAAATACCTTCAGCATTTTGAATATGAAACGATAGCTTAAAAAATACTGGTATATCAAGCGTCAGATGACCCTCTTTGTGAGTGCATATGTCTATCGCTTGCGTCAATCACGTATCGTAGCTGAAACAGATGATAGAAGACTGGTATTGAATAGAAGAGAGTTTGATATGAAGCTGAGGTAGCTTCGTACAAAGGCACCATACAAGGCTTCGTACGAAGCCATAACTCTATATATAGAAGTGTGAGTCTTGTCATTTGTAATTTTTGGAGCAACTTTGAGGCTAAGCTCTGCTCGTTTGTTTTCACGGTTCTGTACTGTCAAATCAGTAATAGAAAACATATTATAATTGCGTCTTTGTGTTTCAACCACACACGTGATTGGATTTCGCACATTTCACGTGTTCGTACGCATTCAATGGTAAAGGAATCAATCAAGATCCTGAATTCACACTCTTTATATTGGATATCGATCAGCCGCACAATCAACAAGTCAAGAAGATGCTCTCGTATGCTTTTTCTTCTTTTTCGTATAAATTATAAAGACATGTCATCAGTGAGTATTTTATGAGTTTAATTATTGATTTTGCAGATGAGGTTTGCGGTTTGGGAACCGCCACATGGGCGTTATAAAATGTTACTATCCTTGGAATAATTATGTGAAAGTTAGTGGTGCACTTAAGCATTGTGCTTTTATGGTCATGGCAATGCATGGATGTATACTTGTAGAAATACAGGTACTTTTTACTCTCTTCTTGTGTTATAAACATTAAGCTATGATATAGTGCTAATGTTTATCAATGTTTAAAGCAATGTTATTGAATTGAACTTTGGCTTTAATGAGGAACAACTAAGGTTATACGGGTTATGTTATCTACAAAAGCTCTTAAAAATAAGTAGAGTACAAAGACACAATGGATCGCATAAGATGACACAATATCGAACAAAATATAACATAATGCCGAAAAATATAACACAATGTCGAGGAAGAAAGACATAATGACTCAGAAAAAAGACACAATCACGCAAATATAAAAAAACACAATGATAAATAAATGACACAATAATAATAAACAAAAATTTGAAAATCTACAACCTATAATTCCAAAAGTAAAAACCTAAAATTTCATATCGTAGAGTTCGATGAGACATTTCCAATGCCACTTGAATAAGGTCAATCGGAGACTCGGAGTCTATTTGATGCCCTTTGTACGACTTCTTATTTTAGGAGACTTTGTATTTGATCATAACCAATGTTATAAATGGGTATCTAATTTTACATTTGTCTCCTAACGTATAAAACCAAGTTATAAGAAAATGACAATATTGAATGCCTCGTATTAAAAAAAAAGTTATAGAAAGATTAATGGACACTCTTAACCTCTCTTTTATGTCCCTGCTTTGAGCTTAAAATGTTAAAATCTCCTTTTTAGAGTAACCTAATTTTTTTGTAGTTGATGCATTATAAATAACAGAAAAAACTAAAAAAAATATTGTATTAATAATCTATTTTAACTTTAAAATTATACATAGTAAATTGCTATTTTAGTCCCGGAGGTTTGGTCTAAATTGTCATTTTAATCTAAATAGTTTTTTGAGTAAACTGCAATTTTACCCCCTGGGGTTTAAGCCAATTGGCACTCTGACCCCTCCATGGAAATAATTCCAATTTACCCCCCCCCCCAACGTTGTTGTTCTGTCGCATAATTACCCCCTGCCGTCAGTCAATAGTTGTTTGACTGTTATAGGTAAGGGTATTTTGGTAATCTTACCCCATATTTATTATTATTATTATTTATAAGACACCTGCTGCATCTTCTTCTCCTTCAAATTAGGGTTTTCATTTTGGTAATCCTTCAGATCTGCTGCATCAATCTCTGTCAACATCCCAAACACCCCTTTAATATCATGCCACCATACATCCACTACCTCAACTTCTAATTATCCACCAGCACCACTTCATCTCCCTGAAAAAAACCTAACATTAATCGATTCCATACACTTCACCAACGCCTCAATAATCCTTACCGAACCCCCTCCCCCACCTACACATCCCCATCACCCCAAAAACTGGCGGCATCCTGCACATCCTCATCATCCACCTCTAATGACCAGCAAACGACAACGTAGGTGGTAATTCGAATTTATGGATTTGGGGGTTTCTGAAGTGAAGGTGGTAGTTGTAGGTGGCGAATGGTGGTGTTAGGGTTTAGGGTGGGGATGAAGATGGTGTTTGTTGGTGTCTAGTGAATAATCACGCTATTGGAGCCATCGAAGTTGCAGGTCTGGTGCTTTAGAATAACAAGATGTGGTCTTAATCGCTGGTGGATAATTGTAAGATGCGAATTTCGTTCTTTTGTTGTTTTCTGATGTTCCATCTAATGCCAACACCACAGTCAAGCTTTTATGTTCTCAATGACATTTTCCGATTGAATTATGCTTGAGCTTGAACAGTTACATCTGTAACCTTATTGGAGCAAAAATTTGGTTTTGATTGTCTAATTTTTCCCTTTTGGTATTTTCATCAAAACTACCAACTTCAATTGGGGGATACATGACATAATGTTATGCATTTTTGTCCTTGCTTTATGGTATGTTTAAAGAGATCAAATTTTGAAATACGCTTCTTCTTGTTTTGTTTTGTTTTGTGCGTGTTTTTGTGCTCTAGTATTATTTCAATTTGGTTGCAAGCAGAGATTCATTTGTAAGCTGGTGATATGTTAAGTTGTGCTTATGACCAACTTTCTTGTATAATAACCAACTACTAAGTTTTCTGTTTTCTTGAGGTCCCAAGTCTGTCATACAAGTTACAGACCATGTAAATAAACTAGCTAAACAGTTTAAGTTTTAAACTTTTGAGATTTATATAAAAAACTAGAGGTCCAAAGTCTGCAGGGGGTCATGTTTGCAAGAAAATATAACACTGAGGGTTATTATTGCAGAGTACAGAAAACCATAGGGGGTAACAAGAAAGGGTAATATAGTCATTTTACTTCGGGGGTAATATTGCAGACTAGAAAAAATCATAGAGGGTAATAAGAATGGGTAATATAGTCATTTTACATACCATTTAACAGTCAAACAACTGTTGACTGACGGCAGGGGTAATTATGTGACAGAACAACAACGTTGGGGGAGTAAATTGCAATTATTTCCAATGAGGGGTCAGAGTGCCAATTGGCTTAAACCCCTGACTTTTCCATTTTCTTGCTATTTTGATCACATTGACTAACTCAATCTAAAAATCTGGTTATAACTAGGGGTATTTTTGGCATAAGTAATTATTAGAAAGTGATTTTAATATGATGTTTCATTAATAATATATATGATAATCAAAATCATTTATATATAGCTTATAAAATTAAATTTGACTGAAAAAACATCACCGATAAGAGGTGTTGGCGGTGATTTAATTTGCCAGCAATACAAAATTATATTAACACATATGTATTTTTTTTAAGAATTATATTCAATAATTGTGTATAAAATAAGGCAACTTGAAAGGAAAAAGTTTGTAATATAACTTCAATTACAAGACCAAATTAATGTTGCATCATTGGCAAGAACGTTCTTCGAAAACAAGTCATTGCTTTTCAGTTTGTACCTTTGGTGTAACTACATTATAAACCCATCTTGGAGTTGAGCTTTTTAGTCAACCATTTGGGCATTATCTACTTTCTCCTAACTTAAGCAATGTCTTCTACTTTTACACAACTTGACTAAAAAATTGAAGCATTACAATCTTTATTAAAGTTTATATGATATTATTATCATAACAAAATTGAAGCACTATACATCTTATTAAGTTGTTTAAACCACAATAATACATTATAGGACTTACCGAAAGGCGACGGTATGACATTATGCTCTTCAAAATACAGGAGCAAGTGACTGTTTGTTTCCGTTCTTAATAGTTCAAACATTTTACTGATTGAGCACTTACTGGTTCACACTATTTATTTCGTGAGCAGATGTTTGAATGGTTCAGACATTTGTCTCTGAATGGTTAATACCTCTTATCGGAATTGGTCAGAAATTTGTCTCTGAATGGTTAAGCATTATACTGGTTCTTAATAGTTCAAACCTCTTACTGGTTCAGAACTCTTATTAGTTCAGCACTTACCCATTCAAAAGTAGCCAAACAGTCACTCTCACAAAACTGTATGAACTCTCAATATTCTGAATATTCTGAGAAATAATTAAAGTGATACCATGAAAACGATTGGAAGAATCAAATTCTATCGGTATCAACTTTGCAATTGTCGGCCATCATGGACGTTTTTAAAAGATGATCAAAGTACGACTCATCGATTCCGTTTTTTCAACTCAATGGAATCTTTTTGAAATAGAGGGGTTGGAAAGGTAAGAAGAAGAAAGTGAAGGGGTGGATTGTCTATGTTGTAATAGTTTTAACCTTTAGTAAAGTGTAACGAGAATTAAGAATCCTTGAGTGTTTGTTTTTTTCTTGGGGAAACGGTTAATTGCGGTTAGAATAAAGCTTTTAGAGTGGTCCATATTTTTGACCATTTTATACTTTAGTCCCATCAATGATTATTAGTATCTTTTGAGTTTATAAAACATAACATTTTTGGATTAAAAATGTATTCTTTGATGTAACCATTTACAATATAGTAACGAGTGGCGACACACATAGAAACAAAAGAACAAAAAATATGGACAAAACTCTAGAAATAACCAAATGATGAGTCATAATTGTATTGCTATCGTGATGTTAGACCATGTATAGTGGTGAGGTATGTGACTTGGTCTTTTTTAACACGTGACGTCCATGTCATCAAGGCCTGAATATTAGATAAATGGAGTTGTGGGTAGGCATGTGAAATTAGTGGGTTTAGAATTGAACAAAAAAATGTTTGATTGGTCAAGACAAAGTCCAACCAATCAACATCTCTCCTTCTCTCTCTCTTGCACTTGGTGGTTTAAACCACATACAACCCCCCAAAAAGCCAAACCACATGCGGAGGGTGTGGTGTTGAGCATGTGGTTGCATGTTTTTTAACGGCTAAAATCACACAAAATTCGTCTTTGACAGGGCTAACCCTTGACCTCAAGGAGAAAAACACCTTAACTCCAATAACATTTGGTTGGATGTGGCTTGGCCAATCACATGCCCACTTCGGGTGATCTTATTCAACTTTGAAAAACTTGGTGTTAACTTTAGAAATAACCATAAAAATGAATCAAATAGTGCTTGTACAATATAGCATGGTTTGGTTTTGTGCCATCATAAACTATAGAGCAAGCTATTAAGGAAGATACACGCAGGTAAGTGGTAACATGAAGCAAATTAGCATTGGGGTCATCACAATATCAATACTTGGTACGATGCAAGATATAACATGACCATTTTCATACATGTATCATGTTGTACATATCGAATTATTTCTTCTAAGTTTACTAAACAAAGTTATTTTTGCTAAAAGTTTAAAACCAAGCCATACGATATCATTTTGTTACCCGTTTTAAGTTAAGACTGAATTAATATTATACCGTATGGTTTTTAACACTTGTATTATCTTTACTCTTTAGCACGGTGTGGTTTGTGCCGTCATAAATTATAGAGCAAGCTAAAGGCAGAGTAGGGGTGTAAACGAGCCGAGCTTGAGCCTTACCGTAATCGAGCTCGGCTCGTTAAAATTTTCTGAAGCTTGAGCTCGAGCTCGGCTCGAGTCTAGCCTAGGATTTTGGGCTCGAGCTTGGCTCGCTAGTAAAATTTAAAACTCGAGCTCGGCTTGAAAGCTCGATCTTCTGTGGAGCGAGTTTAAACAAGCTAAAGCTCGGCTCGAGCTCGTTTTTGGCTGTTAATGAGCCAAGGCTCAACTTGAGCTCGGCTCGACAGTTTGAGAACTCAAATAAAAAACATTTAGACCATTCAAAATGTAATATATAGTTTGAACCCTAAAGTATACTAAGCATGATAAGGTTCGACGAGCCTAAACGAGCGACACATACAAGGCTCGAGCTCGATATCTAATTGATCCTTATTTCAAGCTCGAACTCGGTCTCGATAAGACTCGACTTGTTCGTGCTTTTTATCGATTTGATCTCGAATAGCTCGCGAGCCGCTCAACTCGTTTGCACCCCAGGCAGGAGGTAACATGAAGAAAAAAAAGAGTTAAATGCCATTTTAGTCCCTGTGGTTTGGGCTATTTTGGCAGTTTAGTCCAATTGTTTCATTTTTCGCCTGTGGGTTCAAAAAGATTTCACTGTTTCCATTTTAGTTCACTGCGTTAACTTCATCCATTTTTTCTGTTAACGAGAAGGACAATTCGGTCATTTATATGTAATTATGTTAACTAGAATAGCAATTCGGCCATATAAAATGATCAAATTGTCCTTCTCATTAACAGAAAAAATGGATGAAGTTAACCCAGTGGACTACAATGGCAACGGTGAAACCTTTTTGTATCCACATGCGAAAAATAAAACCTTTAGACTAAACTGACAAAATGACCCAAACCACAATGACTAAAATGACATTTAACTCAGAAAAAAAATAAAGATCTTAGAGTCTATTGGTCAAAGTCTCATGGTGAAAACGATGAAAAAGCAAAAGATAGTGGGTAAAAATAGTAAATAAATGGGTGGTGTGAAGAAGTGTCGGATTGTCGGCACCAAATTAACGTTTTACAGTTTTTTCGAGGATGCTCTTCTTCCACTCCCAGATAAAAGTCATAAAGCCTAATGTCGTACTGGCCGTCGCCACGTGTCGCAAACGACAAATCATCACATAACTAATTAAGTCATTTTGTATTTTTAATCAGTAAATTTGTCCTTGTATATACATAGAAAAAACTAGTTTATATGCACGTTACTTTTTGTAAAGAAAATTTTGTCACTATTATGTGAAGGATGGTGATACGTGGATTAAATGATAGATATATTAAAATTTTAAAAGAGTTAATTGCTCGGATGGTCCCTGTGACTTCAACTTTTTTCACGTTTAGTCCCTACCTTTTGAAAATAGCAGGTATGCTTCCTATGGTTTGTCATTTTGTTACTCGGATAGTCCCCAGAGTAAATGTTGGGGGACTATCCGAGTAACAAAATGACAAACCACAGGGAGCATACATGCTATTTTCAAAATGTGGGGACTAAACGTGAAAAAACGTGAAACCACAGGGACCATCCGAGCAATTAACTCATTTTAAAATGTGAATGATGGTGATACGTGGATTAAATGATGTATTAAAATTTTAAATAATATGTAAAATACCTACATTTTTTTAGTAATGATGTTTATGTTTTTTCAATCTTAAAGTCCTATATATTTATAACGTTCCTATATAGTAATGATGTTTATGTGTGTTTAGAAAATGTACTAATTTTGTTAACACTTTTTTATATCATATATAAAAGTTAGCTAAGATGAACTCAAGCTCAGTTCAAATTTTGAACGAGTTAGTTAGACTCAACTCGATATGTTGTACTGAATAGAAAACTTAAGCTTGAGTTTGATTTGTTCAAGTCATAAACTAAGCTAGTTGTAGTTTGATGAATCTACTCGAAATTTAACACAATAAGATATGGTAAAAGAAGGAAAATGACTAGAGACGGTGACGACAATGAATAAGAAACTACCAATGAAAGAGTCCACATAGATGTGATCACTCGGCTCAAGTAATATACTTGGCATTTCTTCCTATGGCAATGCACCATCATAAGTAGAAGTGAGATAGAGTTTCAAGGGATTGCTTGTATAATGATGGTAACGATGACGAAGAAAATGTAAACAAGAAGAACGACAAGAGAGGAGCACCAGCGGCTGATGAGGAGATAAAAAAATATGGTTGATGATGGTAACAACGATTAGCCCCTAATGTGTAAAGGACAAAAAATATCCTTACACTTAACAAAAAAAAAATGGAGTTAGTGTTAGTAGCCAAAAGAGTTAGAAAATGAAATGTTAGGGGTTGATTTGTCAGAAGATTTCTTTTTGGACCAAAAGGGTTAATAGGGCGCAACCATAGGGGCCAAAATAGTAATTTACTCCCAATTATATAATAACTCGTGTTCGGGTTGATTTGTTTAACTCGTATTATTGAACATACCAACCCACACAATATGTTTAACTAAAAATGCCGACCTGTCTAATTTGTTTAACTAAATAAGTCAAACCGTTAACCAGTTTAACCTATCGACTCAAATCTTAAAGGATCCAGCTTGGCTCTACTCGAATTTTTTTAAGCCAATATCAAGTGAGTTTTTTTTTCTTTGAGGGAGTTTCGACGCACAAATTAGGAACATGTATACTATAAGCAAAAAAATATAAAATGTTATTTTGAAATTCCATAACTCCGTAAGGCTGGAGGGTGTGGGGGCGCCATCCCCGCCACCTCACCATGTATAGCGCCCATATGGGCTCCATCACCACACCCTCCGAGTGAAGAGGGGGGCGTCATGGCTTGGTGGGGCCCACTAGTTTAATAGGGGCATTCAGGTGGGGCCCACTAGTTTTAAACCAATCAGATGTTTTTTTTTATTTTGTTTAATAGGGGCTCCATCCACACCATGTAAATTAAAGAGGGCTCCATAGGTGAGGTGGATCCTAGGTGGCGCTGACGTGGCCTGATAAAGCCTCTAGGGGGCTCCAACCACACCCTCTAGCCTAATAATTCTTGTATACTAATGTCAATCAAGCAAAAATGCAGGCATGCAGCACCCATATTCACAAAGTTTTATCATCATTAGGATCCTAACCCATGTATTATACAGTAATACAACATTATAACATATACTTTAAATATAAGAAATGCTAACCCATGTATTTATTTATACAGTAAGAGAACATTGTAACATATACTTTAATTATAAGAAAACATTTTAACATTCTGTGTTTTAAATTAAAAAAAGGCCTCTCCTTCAAACTAGGATCCTTCCAAGTAATTCACATGTGCTCTCTCAAGTCTCAACCTTCAAGTAAACACACCATTTTATTCATTATTGTTTATATTATTCAAAATAGCGTAAGTATGAAAACATTAATGCAAAAACCAGCATTTATTACTGAGCTTTTGGCACCTTCCCTTTCATCACCTCCATATATACCCTCCCTTTGCACCACCCTCTTTCTCCGTCCTCTCTCTCTCTCTCTGATAACCTGACCAACATTGCCTGCCATTCTAAACATAAAATTTGTTTGATTTGGAATGGAGGTTTCTATGAGACTCTGTTCAACTCTGTTTCTGCTTATTGGGGTTGTACCTTTGGCTTTAGCAGGTGTACATGACTACCGTCAAGCTCTCACCAAGAGCATTCTCTTTTTTGAAGCTCAAAGATCTGGTTATCTTCCTGGTAACCAAAGAGTCAAATGGAGAGGCCATTCTGGTCTCATGGATGGCAAAGTCAACGGGGTAAAACCGTCTTTTCACTCTTCAAAACCCTTCATTTTCAAAAAAAAAAAAAAAAAAAAGAACTTATGGGTATTTGTTTAAACTTAATTTAAGACCAAACCCTGAAATTGTTTTGAAAAAAGATGAAATCTTGATGGTTAAATTTTGGTATGAAGGTGGATCTTGTTGGAGGGTACTATGATGCAGGGGACAATGTGAAGTTTGGGCTGCCAATGGCTTTTACAGTGACAATGATGTCATGGAGCATCATAGAATATGGGAAGCAAATGGCTACAAGTGGTGAACTTGGTCATGCAATGGATGCTATCAAATGGGGCACTGATTATCTCATAAAAGCTCACCCTCAACCTCATGTTCTTTATGGAGAGGTACATACAATTGTACAAATACAATCTTCATTATTTCAAGAGTAA
The DNA here is from genome assembly GCA_030545235.1 of Helianthus tuberosus. NCBI lineage: Eukaryota > Viridiplantae > Streptophyta > Magnoliopsida > Asterales > Asteraceae > Helianthus > Helianthus tuberosus. The sequence goes on from CM060417.1 coordinate 187,822,275, forward strand.
ATTACGTTTTTGGCCCCGTGGTTATATCACTTTACTATATTAGCTCAAAATAAGAATTTTTAATATATCTGCCCCCATGGTCTCTAAAACTAACCATTTTGGCCGTTAAGTCTATCCATTTTAGCCCCATGGTCTCTATAACTAACCATTTTGGCCCCCATGATCTCTATACTTAGGGGCCAAAATGGTTAGTTATAGAAACCATGGGGGCAGATATGTTAAAAATTCTTATTTTGGGTTAATATAGTAAAAGTAATATAACCACAGGGGCCAAAAACGTAATTTACTCTTATTTCAATGTATATATATGGTGGGACCCACTTATATTGTCACTGGCTAAATTGTGCTTAAAGAATTGTTTCAACTTTTAGTTGCATGTTTTAAGATACATAAGACATATGAATGTTTTTTAAGGATGTTGATTGGATGGTTATAGGTTGGAGATGGAAATACTGACCATTACTGTTGGCAAAGGCCAGAGGATATGACTACTTCAAGAAATGCATACAGAATTGACCAAAATAACCCTGGCTCCGACCTCGCCGGAGAAACAGCTGCCGCCATGGCCGCCGCAGCCATCGTGTTCCGCCGCTATAACCCTGCTTACTCCAAAAAGCTCCTCACTCATGCTTACCAGGTCAGTTGATACATTTTCATTTAATGAAAAAATAATACAATGGTCCTTAATTAGTGGAAAAATAAGCCTACTTTATGGTCAATACGGTGCATGTTAGCAAAGATATGCGTATGTTAGCAAAGTAGTTGAAGTGAATACAGTTAGGGTCTTTTAATACACTTGTAACGTGTCACCATGCCACCATATTTGTAGACAGAAATAAAATCTCATTAAATAATTGGGCGTATATTAGCAAGACAGTTCAAGTAAATATTTTTCTTGGCTTTAGTGTCAAGTGTGTAATTCTCATCCAATCCATCAAATTATACATACATTCCACTAAAAAACAACTCTTATATCAATATATTTTCACTAAAAACAAATATTTTTTCTCTCTCCTTTTCAATTAAATAATATTATCATTACATTTTTCTCTCTCATTCACTCACAACCACTTTCAATATATATTTAAAAAATTATACTGGGTGAACAGTGTCCCCCCAAATATACAGATGAACAGTAATATTTTCTCTCTCATCCACTCACAACCATTTTTTATACCCTTTATAATATAAAAACTACCCCTCACATATTTTGATGGTTTGGATGAGAATGCTCTAAGTTCGCAACAGATTTGAGAGCATTCACATTCCGTTTAAGAGGGTCCACCATATTATTGGTAGCGGTCATGAAGGGTTGCGAGTGATGGAGAAAAAAAATGTTACGGTTCATCGGTAAATAAAAAAGCCCGTTGTTTACCCTTATAAAATTTTTAATACTTTTAACAAATGGTTGTGAGCAGAGGAAAGAGAAAAACGTATGATAAATGTATAAAAAATATTATTTAATTGAAAAATAGAGAAAAAGACAGTGATTTTTAATGTAATTATAGAAATGAAAATGATAGATATAACGTGAATACTCTGACACCATTTATAGAGTGCATGTAATTGAATACTTACTACTTCCGCTAGTGTTTTTTAACGACAAGCTACATAACTCTTAAATTACTTCTAATAACAACCAATATGTACCCTGTAGAAGTTAAGTGTTTTTAACGACAAACTAAATTACTCTTAAATTGCTGCTGTTAGCAACCAACACGGCTACCTTGTAGAAGTGAAAATAACTTTCACCGGTTATTATAATATTTCAACTCCTCTATTTGAATAGTAAAACTAAGTCTTTTAAAAACTACGTTCATAGATATTAGGGTCATAACATTACTATAAGACTAAGTAGTCCAGAGCCTCTAGAAGTAGTGATTGTTGTGTTGTTAACTTGTTATTTTGTCTACTAAGGTACAATTCCCAATGCACTCTCTAGAATCAACTTAGGATGTCACCCTAAAAAAAATGCCAAAGTACATTCACGTTTCCACATTGAACAAAAGAGATACTTAAATATGTACAAATACCAATGAATTAAGTACACACATATAAAGCAAAAGGACCACCAGTCAATTCGGTAGTATGTATGTCTGATCCATAAAGTTATGTTGGTGCACATGGTGTGTGGATCACGGAAGTTAGGGTATGCATCACGGATAATATGCATCTACCCTTGAAATTTTAGATCTCAACCGTCGATCAAATCTAGTTGACTGTCGGTGAACACACACATGCCCCATGACACCAACGCATACATACTCTAGAGTTAATTCCCATTGTGCCCCTACCACGTTCACTGATTTGATTTTTTTTTTTTTAACAGTGACTTTCTTTTTGATGTTATCATTTTTTTTTTCAGCTGTTTGATTTTGCGGACAAGTACAGGGGTAAATATGACAGTAGCATAACCGTTGCACAGAAGTACTACCGGTCTGTTAGCGGATACGGGGTATGTGATCATAATCTTACCATGTTATGTTTATGCATAACTTGAAGTTTAGCCGTTCAAAAAAATGTTTATGCGTAATTGGGACATGTGGTGTAGTTTCTAATAAATATGTATGAAAAAAAGGAACTAACCGTGTTAATTAAAAATTTAAAAATTTTCTTTTATCTTTTTTAGACTCAGTGTTTTGTTTATTTAAGATTTTATATATTGTTAATAATGAAAATCTATCTTTTCACATTTTGTTTCAAAAAAATTAATCATATTTACCCCATATTAGATTACAAAAATTTCTCCTTTTACAAAAACACTATTCTTTTTTTTTCTTCTTTTTGACTCTTTTACTTTTTATTTTTTACACTTTAACCCAATTGTTTTCATCTTTTACATAATTACAGTAGTTTTCAGTATTTGCACTTTTAATTTTATAGTTTTAATCTTTTACATATTTGTCACAAACATTTTTTAAGTTTTAATCTCAACCCTTTTCCACTTTCAACTTTGGTCCCTTGTACTTTACATCTTTTACAAATTTGTCATTTTCGGTTCGTTCTAGATTTACAAATTTGTCATTTTACGGTTCAACGTTTTTACATCTATTTTTTATGGTTTAACGGCTCACTTGAAACTCGGGGTCCTAAGCCGAATTAGTTACTATTTTCTATGTTTTATTTTTTCGGTATAATTTTTACGAGTTAAAACGCCGTAACGTGCGTGCGTGGTTCATTATTTTTATGTTTACTTTTTGTTCAGCTTAACAGTCCCGCTGCAAAGCGCGGGTCATAGATATACATCTATTTATTTATTAAGTTTACATTATTTGTAACGGGCCATCCGAAATTTTAAAACCGGTTCAATCAATGAACCCTGTAACATGGACAATTATGAAAACATTGTAGGCAATGTTGATTTACCCTTTTATTTATTGTATGATATTTTTAGGATGAATTGCTATGGGCAGCTGCTTGGTTGTTCAAGGCATCAGGCAACCGGTACTACTTAAATTACCTAGGTAGAAATGGCGACGCCCTCGGTGGGACTGGCTGGTCCATGACCGAGTTCGGATGGGACGTTAAGTATGCCGGTGTTCAGACCCTTGTCGCTAAGGTATGTTTATTAAAAACTTTAAAGTATAGTTATTAAAAATATTGGTCAGTTCTTAACGACGGGTTCTATATTCGGGTTGATGTTATGCAGTTCTTGATGGGAGGAAAAGCCCGTGGGAATCGCGCGGTGTTTGGGAAGTACCAAGAAAAGGCAGAGAACTTCATGTGTGCATGCCTTGGCAAAAGTAGTCGAAATGCTCAAAAGACTCCCGGAGGGTTAATTTTTCGGCAAAGATGGAATAACTTACAGTTTGTCACAAGTGCATCTTTCTTACTAACCGTTTATTCAGACTACTTGACGTCTGCCCGGAGGAACTTACAGTGCTCTTCGGGCACAGTCACCCCACCCGAGCTGCTAGCATTTGCCAAATCTCAGGTAACCACAAGTTATAATATGCATTTTGACTTCACAAAAGTCAACTGCAGCAGTGCAGCAGCTAATGAAGTTTTTTCAAGAAACATGTTAAAATGATGATTTTGGCCAAGATAGGAAATACCCATGAAGAAAAGTGGTAGGAAACAATAGGGTAGTAAACTAGTAAACCATAGGGACCATCAATGTACTTTAATCAAAATCTAAACTTTTGGATCGGTTATCGGTTTTGTAGGTGGATTATATACTCGGAGACAACCCAAGAGCAACAAGTTACATGGTTGGATATGGGAGGCGCTACCCGCAACAAGTACACCATAGAGGTTCATCGATTGTCTCAATTAAGGTTAATCCCACGTTCGTTAGCTGCAGAGGTGGTTACGCTACATGGTATAGCCGAAAAGCAAGTGACCCAAATCTCCTAACGGGCGCTATTGTTGGTGGGCCCGACGCATATGACAACTTTGCTGACCAAAGAGACAATTATCAGCAAACTGAGCCCGCTACGTATAATAATGCACCTCTTCTCGGAGTATTGGCTAGACTACACGCTGGTCATGGTGGTTATAACCAGCTCCTTCCAGGTAAATTAATCAACAATTAAATAGGGGTGTGAATTCCTGATGCGACCCGAAAACACGACACGAACCTAACACGAATTCACGAGTTTGGGTTTAGTCTAAATGGGTTCAAGTCAGTTTCAGGTTGAACCCGCGAACCTGTCTAGCTAAACGGGTCGGGTTTGCGTCAACCCGTTTGGGTTGGCGGGTTGACCCGTTTAACCCATTTGTGTTGTATTATATTTTTTTACAATATGATTTATGTCATAAATTAAATTGGGTGACGGTGTGTATTTAATACCATAATTATAACTTAAAAAGAGAAATTTACATAAAATTTTATAATTTAAATGTGTGTGTATATGTATGTGTATATATAGATTTGTGTTTTATAGTAAATTTTAATTTTAATACATTAATTTGCGAAAAAGTATAAAAAATAAAAAATTTGGGTCGAACGGGTCGTGTTCAAGTTCATATGTATGATACTATTTTCAGGTTTGGGTCGTGTTCGGGTTTGTCTAAAAATTTTCGGGCTCGGGTCACGTTGAACCCCCCAACTCGCGAACATGACCCGTTTAGCACCCCTAAATTAAACTAAAAGTTGTTCTAGTGTGTTATATCATTTCTTAATCTTTGTTTAATTTTTTTTTTGCAGTTGATATCCCTCTTCTTAATCTTAAGCCCACTGCTGCTCAACCGAAGCCTAAAGTGACTCCGTCTTCAGGTAAAATCTTGATAATAATAATTATTTATGTTTTTCTTAGAAAAAATCATACCTTTATGACTAAAGATTTTGTGTCTTTAGGTTTGATTGCTGTTACACAAAAGGCTACAAGTTCATGGATAGCTAAGGGTAAAAAATACTACAGATACTCAGTTACACTGACTAACAAATCAAACAAAACCATCAAGAAAGTTAACATCTCGGTTTCAAAGCTCTACGGGCCTCTATGGGGTCTCACCAAGACCGCAGGCGGTTCATACGGGCTCCCAACATGGGCTAGCTCAATACCAGCTGGAAAAAGCGTTGAGTTTGTGTACATCCATACCGCTTCTCCGGCTCAAGTGTCGGTTTCAAGCTACACATTGACTTAAAAAGTCAAAGTATACCAAAAGATATACAAAATCTTTTTAGGAAAGTCCATTTTTTGTGAATTTTCTACAAATAAGGTCTGAAGAACAGAGGAAGAAAGGAGTGATGAGAGTTTTAACAAAGTGCTCATCCTCCTTCATTAGGTCTTCTGAGAGCAAATACAAGAAAATGGCATACTTCTAATACAAAGGAGATTAGAAGAATCCTTTTCTTTTTTTCTTTTTTTATATTTTATTTTCTACTTCAAAACAGGTTTGAAGTGTTTATGTGTTCTTGTTTGTGTGTAAATTTAACTACATTTTCTTATTGTGGAATATGAATATAGATTTGGACAACACCTTTTGTTATACTAGTCGCGTTTTTGTTATGTGTTCGAATTATTCCTCGTAATAAAGATCTTTATCAGCTTGGGTTTTCAGCGTTTTTCTTTTCCGGGTTGAAATAGAGAAACCGACCCGAATTAGACAACACCCTATGAGCCCAAACCCGACCAACGCGAATCTTATATGGGTTGGTTATCGGGTCACTTTTTCTCAACCAAAAACCCAAACAACTCAACCCGAAAACCCGAAACACAAAACGAAACATTTGTCTTTTTATAGATGTGTTTTGGTTTGGAGTATCTGATATTTGGAACATTAAGTTTTGTGACTTTTGCACATTATCATATCATATTGCCAGATGGTGTTTAAAATTTCATGATATTTCAAAACCCGATCGTAACTAACCCGAGCCCGAATAACACGTCCACCCCGAACTTTAAATGGGTCAGGTGTCAAGTCAACTTTTTCCCGGCCAAAAGCTGAACAAACCGACCCAAAAAAATAACACGAAGAACACCCCTATCTACATCATCACTGTGAGTTGACATCCTTTTAGAGAATTGACTTCGCCGATATCTGAATGGATATCTGCTATATGCATGCGATGCTTTTTCCTCTATTATAGAAAAAAAAAATTAGGAGTGGTTGAACTTCCGTTTGATGCTGCAGTTATAAAGTTTGTAACACTATCCTGGCTAGCATACAAAAGACTATAAAAAAGTTGATGATAATGCATCTTCATAACTAACGTATTACACGCGAAATACAAAATAACAAAACTATTCCAAGTAATATATATAGTCTGTCATACCCCCTCTAATTTCCTCTGCCAAAACGAAGACTCCCGCTTCCCTCTAACCAGCCAAGCAGTAGATATATAATGTCAAAATTGACCAAAAAGAATATGATGAATGCCTTATTACATTTATTCAATGGACCGTATAACATTGACGCCCATCATCATCATCACGATAAAGATTAAATACCAAACGCTCACCGCCTGTGGTTCTTCTTTCTTCCTTTTACTTCTTTCTCTAATCTTTTGATCCTCTGGCTTAAAACCGATGCTCGCGATTCTCTTTGATTTGAAGATTTCTGGTCTTCTGAAGTTGACTTTTGACTCGTGGTTGTTAGACTTCTTTGACTTTCTTGATGTTGTTTATGAGCTTGTGCAGCTGCATACTTTTTTAACCCTTCAAAGAACGAGAAAGCCGGTTTCGATTCACCGGCAGGCGATGGGGGTGGAGGTACTATAATTGGTATGTTCAACATCTTCTTCACACTCGGTTTTTTAATTACTGAAAGCAAGAAAATTATATGTTAACCACTTAACCAGAGATGGGTGTGCATATAATGTTCTCAAAGTTCATTTAAAATGGCCCAAAACCACTTCTATAAATATGTGAGTAAAATGCCATATTTTCGTTGCCTGAGGTTTGGCTAGTTTTGCGATTTTCGTCCAAAGGTTTGTTTTTTCGCATTCGAATCCAAAAGATTTGAAATCCTGCCATTTTCATCCGGCTCGTTAACTCCATCCATTTTTCTCAGTGAAGTCAGGTATTTTCGTACATAAAGTGAAAAATACCAAATTGCCCTTTAAGTAAATACTTGTGCATTATGCTAAATGCTTGTACATGAAATGAAAAAGACCGAAATGCCCTTTAAGTTAACAAAAAAAAGGGAAAATACCCCAAATTTAACAGAGAAAAATAGATGGAGTTAACGAGCCAGACGAAAGCAACAAGATTTCAAACCTTTTGGATCCAGATGCGAAAAAACAAACCTTTGGACAAAAGTCGCCAAACTTCAGGAACGAAAATAGCATTTTACTCAATATATATATACAGACCTATACCTTAACAACAACATTTGCAAAATGAAATGTTAATGTGGGTAAAAGATAAAATAAATTATGCAATAAAAGAGAGAACTATAATTGATCCAAAACTACTATATATAGAGATACAACAATGTAAATTAACAACAATATTCTCAACTTACTTGCTCCATATACAAGGGAGAACAAGTTGGAGGTGATCCAATAACAAAAGAGAGCCTGTATATGCGAAAGTATAGTAAATGTAACTCAATTTTTCCACATAAAACATAAACATTATGATAATTATATCCAAATACAAAAGAAAATGTTTTTTTTAATAAATCGTGACATGTTACCTTTGGGAAAGACGCAGTAAGGGGAACAGTAAGAGCTGCAAAACCGCGCGAAACGTTCTTCATGGTGCCAGCAGCAGGATTACCTTCCAAACCTTCTTGCATGTTAAACTGAATAACGCAACAAAATAAGTTTCTAGGTGAACATAATAAGTTTTGTTTTCTATAAGTGGATAAAGGTTTACCTCTACGGTTATCCAGAATGAAAAAGCAGTCAAACAAGGAAGCAGATAGAAAGGATCCGCGGTTGTAAGATCGAGGAACCAAGAGGTCCCACCAGTTTTAAACGACGGAACCTTTTCCACCATGTTTTGAATCTGCAAATAGAACATGTAAAAGATTGAAAAACACGGTATAGATTTACTTCTAAAAGATCTGTACTTTTGCTCAAAATGAAATGTACCATCAAACACAATATTTATAACTTACAGCAAGAAAGAAGCTGACAAAGAGAGGGCCTTGGAAGAGGAGACCCTTTAAAGGTGTAAAGGTACTAACGCCGTGCCTGTAGAAATATTAATTTCCAATAACATTAAACTTATTCCAAAATCTATATAAACATGTAAAGCAACTAGGGGTGCAAACGAGCCGAGAGTCCGAGACCGAGCTCGAGCTCGAGCTCAGCTCGTTGGTAGTTTCTCAAGCTCAATAATAACTAATATTACATTAAAGCTCGATAAGGTTCGATGAGACTGACGAGTTTCACATGGCAAGCTCAAGCTTAGGCTCGATAAATAAACGAGCTTTATTTTTGGCTCAAGCTCGGCTTGGGCTCGATAAGGCTCGGCTCGTTTCGAGCTTTTTCATGAGCCGCTTGGCTTGTTAGCACCCCTAAAAGCAGCTAATGGCTTGTCCTAATAACAAGGAAAGGTGCTTACTGTGAGAATACCCTTTTCATTTTCTCCTGACCTTCGGCAACAGCTGATGGACTCATGCCCTGAAAAGGGTATTATAGTAATAATAGATATAAGTCAGAAGTTCACTTTCTTATTTCTTAAAAAGGTTAAGCATACCTTCTTTAATTTATAAGACACTAATTGACAACTACTCAATATACATGAATGATTAACTAATCATGAACAAAAGTTATATTTGCATAAAAAATGTTCGATGTTCAAACCTTATCTTGCATCTCCTGTTTGATTTCCTCCAATTGTGGTCTCAGTATCTGTGTAAAAAATGCAAAAATGAATAAGAATATATATTACATATGTACTGAATTTAATTAAAATTAACCAGCTAAAAAAAAGATATAAGAAAGGTAAAACAGATAAGTAAATACATTGCTGACTTGCGCAACGTGAAACTGAAAACATGTAATGCATATAATTAATCAGGAAATGAAAAATAAACAGAGTAAAAAAAAACTCACAGTTAACTTAGTGGTAGCCTTCAGCTGGTTTATCATGATTGGAATCATCAAGGTTCTAATAACGAGAGTTGTTATTACAATGCTTGCCCACCTGACACAAGACAGAATATTATTGCTCACCGTATATATGTACCCGAAAAGCCGAAAGAGGATTAAAGAAAATATAACACATAAATTGATAGTGCCTGTAATAAAAAAACTGCCAACATGTACCAACATTGTACGCTAAATGGTGAATCACATGGCATGTTAATACATTTTTTTCAAGAGAATGCCTTTTTGTTTGTCAACTTGATTAATATGTTATGCATGTAGTTAAGTACTTGAGTAATCTGCCAATATGGCCCCTTTCGTTTGGCCACATATGCCACTTCAGACAGTTTTTTTTAACACCGGCCCCCCTGGCATGTTTTTTATTGCCATTTCAACCCACTTTTTTCAGACGATGTTAACTGAGGTCTGTTGACTCAGGGGTAAATATGTCATTTCTCACCTCAGGGTCCATTTTGGCAATTAAAAAACAAAATATTTTATTTATTTTATATAAAACCCAACCCACCCCCAACTAGGGGCGGCATTTCTTGACGCGACATGAAAAAAAGGTTTGGGTCGGCTTCGGGTTGACCCGTATTTCTACAAGGATGCCTGCTGAACTTGGTCGTTAGGAAATGATGGTATACCTTTTGATTTATATATTGTCTTGTTTTAGTTAGGGCATGTTTGGCTAAGCTTTTTGAAACAACTTATTGACTTATTAGCTTTTTGAAAAGTCATAAGCTCCAAAATGATGTTTGGCAATGAGGGTGTATGTGAGGGGAAAAAGCCAATAAGTCAGTAAGTCACGCCATACTGACTTTTCCAAAAAGCCAATAAGTCAATAAGTTGTTTCAAAAAGCTTAGCCACACATGCCCTTAATGTTATATCTATGGAAATTTTCATGCCATTTTATCATTGAGGCTTCAATATACTGCATGATTTTATTGCTTTAGTTATATAAGATAGTGCATGCTGTTACACATGTAGAATTGTAGATGACCACTATGCTAGACTTAAAACCTTATTTTGATTGTAAGATAACTGTTGTCACTGTGTTCACTTCTTATAATGCGCTCAGTTTTCTCTTCATTCTATTTATTGTAGTAAGGACTCACAACTGATTTAGGGCCTAGGGGAACCATTGAACTACATCATCCTGCGTTTGATTTTCCATTTCTGCAATTTTTATATGGGTCAACCAAAACCCACCCTGTTTTTAATACGGGTCAACCCGAACCCGACCTGTTTTTTAAACGGGTAGTGTTAGTCGATGAAAACTTGTGTGGAACAATTACATGTAGTTTCTTTATTAGTAAAAACCATAGTATATATTATAATATGACGAGCCTTACCCGACCCGAAACGTCAAACCGATCCGGAAATTTTTATGTATGGTTCTTTAGAATTAAAGCATCTAAAAAAATGAATCCACTGGAAAATAATCCTGGATCCGCACTGTTTTTAACCCCTGTTAATATGTTCACTGTATATAAAATTATAAATGATTGACTATTTGCTATTCACTCGAATTGCTGCTTACCAAACTTTGTTTTTTTAAAAGAACAGCACCTGTGTTTGTACTTATTTGCTGTGGGATTATGTTTTCTGTATTAGGCCATGCGTAATGGACATTATAGTGGCGTGAAAGAGTTTGATATTTCCCCCACACCATCTCCCATGTCCCATGAACATTATAAGGGCATGCAGAGAAGAGGCATTTCTAGAATAATGCCCAATGAGGAGGAAAAACATGAAAAGTAATGATTAAAAGGGCATTAAAGGCTTTAACCATTACATGGGGCGTTATGACGCTGACATGGCGAAAACCATTAATTTGTTGTTGAATTTTTTTATGTATTTATGTTCACTAATTTATATCTTTAACCACCTATATTGATTAATCTCTGCCATTGCAGTTTTCTGTTTTCAGTGTGTTCTGTTGTTCTGTTCTCTGTTTCATACATTCATTTCACCCTCAAGTAGCAGTTTACTTCTATCCAAACACCTAAACTTCATCAACATGTCTAAAGTTCACACATTTCCTATCATTTCAACTCAAAACATTCCTCCTCTTAACCTAACCCACTGACCCATTAACCCTACAACAAACAAAAACCATAAAAACACAAACTTTAAACCACATCTTACCAATTCAATCCAGTAAAGCTATGAATCCCATCAATAGCATACTGCAAAGCAGCAACAGGTATCCAAGAATCAGCAGCAGCAACCGCCACTTCACTAACAGCAGGAGCTTGAGTACTCACAACTTCCACAGTCTTATCAGCCAAAACATCAGCCATATCATACATCAAATCAATCTTATTACCTTCATCAGCATCACCAACAGTAGTAGACATATTTCTACCCAACAAAACCCCACTTGCAGCCAATGGCACATGATTCAAATAACCCCATCTCGGATCTTTAAACCTCACACCACCAGTTCCACTTCCAAACCCTAACCCTAATGAACTGTTATTCCCACCGAAGCCACTGTATGATCTGCTTTGAAAAAAGGTGTTTAATTTCGAATCTGGATGATGATTTTCACGATCTTGACGGTCTTGTTCGTGATTAATGTGAGAAATTGAAGGTGTGAATCGTTGTTGAGCGAAAAGTCTCGCTTTTGTAGTGAGACTACGCCTGTACGCCATTGATTGAGTGTGTTTCTGGATCAAACGTGTTGAATTCAGATCAAAATCACGAAGAAACTGATGATATACGAGTGATTTGATGGGATTAAAGTATGAAACAGCCTGAAGGAGATATGAAAAATGAAAAGGGGTTAGGGTTTAGTTAGGGAGAGAAATATTCTGGTTAGGAAACAAGGTAGGCTTTTTGGGCTGTGGGCCTGGAAAAAGGTTTAAATTAGAGGTGTACTAAAAGATACTTTGGGCCTGGTGACCCGAAACCGACCCGGGCTCGACATGGTAGAAAAACCGGTTTGGGTCTAACCTGACTTGGCGGCTTGATACAGGTTTAGGATTTTTTGTGTTGAGGATCGGTTTCAACGTGATCTGGTTTGGGTCCACCTAAAGAAATGGGTTTAAAAAAACCGGTTTACATGCTAAAAGTGGTTTTAAACCTGATCTAAATTGGTTTAGGTGGCTTAAGGTTTTCAACCCTAAAACCAGTTGTTAACCCAAATCGGTTTGATACCAAACTACAAAGGATCTGGTTTATAATCTGAATCGGTTTATGTTCAAACCGGGTTTTACACACCTCTAGATGAAATCCATTGTTTTTTTTTTTTTCTATTTTCTAATAAGGCTCTTTAACTGATTAAATGAATTGTCTCTTGACTATTGGTTGTTTTATACTTTTTGTGTCTTTGAAAAAATAAAAAATAAAAAGTTTTGAGTTCTTTTCCACTTGGCTATTGGTTGTTTTATACTTTTTGTCTCTTTGAAAAAAATAAAAAAATTGAGTTCTTTCGCATTCGGTTTTAATGGTTTTATGTTATAAATAATTTGATTTATTTTCCGGCTAAATCAGAGTGGTTAGGGGCGGACCTAGCATATAAGAAGGGGCAACCTCCGCTACGGCTTGGCGTTCCGGCGGTAGTGTAAAATTAGTGTAAATTTTGGAAAAATTTGACGTTTTTACGATTTCGTTACGGTTTTTTTATAAAACGTTACGGCTTGGCGGATTTTCTAGATCCGCCACTGAGAGTGGTTGACTAAACTTGAAGGGCAAACGTTGATGGTAAACAACATCATCAAATTGTGGCATTTTCTATATTTCAGAACGTATAAATATACATTTTTTTAAAAGTAAGATAAAAAAATGATATTTGTACTTTTGCATCATTAACCACTAGTTATGTATTTGCTTACCTAATTAATGGCTACCCAAAAACTAATATTCCTTTTGTTAGCTTTAGGATCAAATACAAATGTTTCTAAAAATAAGAAGTGTACAAAGGCTTATAAAAATAAACTAATTACACAACAACAAAAAAAAAAAAAAAAAAAAAAACCCTAAACACCCACCACCACCCAAAAACCTAAACCCCCACCCCCCACCCACCAAACAAAAATTTGTGACGAAAAGTAGCGATTTTTAAAAAAAAATATTAAAAAAATTAGATTTTTTAGCATTTAGTTATGTGGTTTAGCTTTATGGTTTAGTTTTAGCATTTAGTTTGTGTGTGTGTGTGGGGGGGGGGGGGGGGGGGGTTAGGTTTTTGGGTGGTGGCCGGGTGGGTGTTTAGGTTTTGGGTGTTGGTGTAGTGGGTTTAGGTTTTAGGTTTTTGAACAGTTGTCACTCTATAATGCCTGCCTTCTTACGCTTCTTATTTTTAGGAGCCTTTGTAGAATAACTTAACCCCTTTTATTAATCTTGATAAGTTGTGTGAGCTAAAGGATTAAAGTTGTGAAACTTCTAAAGAAGTTTTACACAGTTAATGGATAAGTTTTAGTTTATATAAATAATTAGTAGTGGGAACCCACGCGTTACCGCGAGGTTGATAATACGCGGCGGGAACATAAACTTCAGTGAAGTGAGGATGTCATGGGAGATTGTTGTACAACCCAATACAAATATCAGATTTAGTTTATCATTCCATAAACTTCACAAACCTTACATCCTAACAGTCTAACACTATATTCATTGTGTTCTCCTTCATCTTGGAGTTCATAACCATTTTGTTAGCATAAATGTAGAGGCCACCGGCTAGATATATGGTTACTTAGTGACACTTTTAGATTTTAGATACAGGGGTGTTTGCTTCATTACTTGCTACATTCACTCATATTTGATTAACTTGCATTATAACAAACAATGAATCATGGATCGAAGCTTTGTTTCTCGCCTGATTGCGTTACAGATTTCAATACATATATGCTATACAAATCTGTTCTAGAATCATATGAGTACACCTACTTTCATGTTATTGATCCCACACCATAAAGGGAGGAGCTTTAACAAGACCACCATCCCCTACAATTACATGCACCGAACCACAAGGGTCCAACGTGTAGTTATACACTCGGTTTGATCTCTCATAAGCATGAACCTGAAAATTCATAACAAGCACATGCTCAACACTCAACTTCGATGTTTTATCATATAGAGTAGGAGGTGGCAAAATAGGTAAGCCAGTTGAGTAGAATAATGGGTCAAATGGGTTCAGGTCATAACGGGTCATTAATGCATTATTTTAAACACAAACAGTGCAGAAATTTAACATAAGACAATGCAAAATTCGACTCATACCAGTGCCGAATTTTTAAACCAAAACAACGCAGAAATTTTGACCCATAACAGTGCAACAATTTAACTTATGATATATGACTCACCTTTTATTTTCTCCAAACACATTGAATGTAAGTATATAGAATAAGTATATAGTTTAGTCATAAATAGAAAGCTCCAAAAATACAATTTAATCGTATAATTACATGTCAAGAAGCATTTAGAATAGATTAGACCTTTAGAGGCATGTGCTTATTTTTTGTACCATCGCAAGTGTAACTGAACATATTGTAGGAGCATAAAGACTATTAAATTAGTAAAGGGGTCAAACTGAATAACCTATAGATTATGTTTATGCAAATCCCACAATATTTTGTTTCAACTTTCATACAAAGGCCATAGTAAAAATGTTGCTGGATGGGGCAGGCAAAGAATTTTACATGTTTCATAGATATGGAGGAAAAAAATGTTGATTTGCTCGGCCAGCCTAACTTTGATAGCTCACCGTTTCTAGACAATTTTCCTACCGTGACACTTGGCGGGATAGTTTGTGTTGGATAACCAGCACGTGTTTATCCCATTAGCTTTTGATACTTTTGGTTTCCTAGCGCCAGAGGCTGTGGACCTACTTAGTCGAGTTCAAACGGTCATGCATAGTAATGTTATAACCCCGAGATCTATGGACGTAGTTTTCAAAAGACTTAGTTTTGCTATTCAAAAAGGGGTAGCGGCGCAGCTTGTTGCCCGTTTACCATCTATCTTGATGTAAATTCATAAAATGTGGAGGGGTTTGAATGATAATTGTGGATTAAAGCTTAGGGATTAGTGGATGCTTTTGTCGCAACATTTCATGTGTTATAAAGGATAGTCATACGTTGCTAAACATTGCTAGTTTTTGTGGACATGTTGAATCTTGTTTGTGTGAAAAAAAATTGGGATAGTTTTTTCTTAAATATATAAGATAATTTAAAATATATAAAAAAATATATGTATAATTGTTTTAGAGTCTGGGTCCTCGGTGAGTGTGGGCTTTGACCGGTCACCCACCTTGCCCCTCCTACGTGATGTCTCATTTCAATATGAAGTTGATATAACATAGGATTCATGAAATTTAAAAATAAAAATTTGTTAGTGCAGACAAAGACCACTATTAGTCCAATAATCAAATGTGTACTATTCTCTTCTTTGACTAGGTCTTTGATTAACAATCAAAAACATCAATTGATTGTCTGGACCAAGTCATGTTCCGGATAAGAGGTGTTTTAATGACCGTTGGGTGCTTCAATTTGTAACGTAGACTGTGGGGTATGGGGTATGGGGCTTGGGTTGGGGCGTGGCCCTTGGGGCTTGGGTTTGAAGCCGGGCGTAGGGCGGGCTAGCGGTCCGATGTGGCGGCCTCCTATTCGCTTTGTTGGCCATGTCATAGCGGGTGTTTGAATTTTAAATTCTAACCGTTTGGCCAAGCCAAGTGGTCACCCCCAACAGTCAACATCCCCTATAAATGTAACCCCAACCCCACCGGCTACCCCATCCCAAACCATCGCTGTCCACCGCTACCCCCACTTGATCGAACCCGCTACCCCAACCCACTTGACCGATGGCCTCTTGGACCCACGAAGAAGAGCTAGCTCTCGTCACAAGCGTCGTTCACGCTATGAAGGGGCGACAACCCGGCCAAACACGATATTGGCTGGAAGCCTTCGCAAGCTACCGACATAACGTCGGACATGACCGGCACAACTTAAACGCGTGCCAACATAAATGGCGCGAGCTACGGCCCAAGCTTGATCGTTTCAAGGCCTACTACGAAGCCGTTCCAAGCGGTGAGTTAAGCCACGAGGACCAGGTGGCGGTGGCGAACATTGAGGTTCGGGGCAAGGAGCGAAGGCCGTTCGACAAGCTCGCGCTTTTTGAAATTTACCTAACGCTCTAGGTTTTTTTTTATTTTGTAATCGTTTTTAGGTTTTTTTGTAATTTTTAGGGTTTTTTTTTTTATTTTGTAATCGTTTTTAGGTTTTTTTTTATTTTGTAATTAATAAAATTTTAGGCTTTTTTTTAATGTTGTGTGTATTTTTTTAATTTTTTGTAATTTTTTTTTAATAAACTGCCAAGCCACGCCCCAACCCAAGCCCCGCCATACCCCACGGTCACGTCACTCACCGGTGGAGGGCTCCAACTCCACGTGTCAACTCATGCCCCCAACCCAAGCCCCACCATACCCCACGGTCTTATAACGAAAGAAAGTTCTTAGGTTATTATGATTATTTGTGATTGTCTTTAAGTCGTTTCTAACAAGTTGATAATACCATGTGTCTTTGTATCTTTATTTCCACACGTCTCGTCTCTTGATCTTGACACTTGTTTTCATCTCTTTATTAAAATGACGAATTAGAAAAGAACAAATAAAAGGATATAACACTATAGACCTATATTATACATATATTCGTATTTATCAAAGAAGAAGGTTACTCAAATCACGTATATAGTGACTGAATAGAAATTGCCTTGATCAAGATCACAATTGTTCGGTCTTCATATATCTATTAAAATTGTTTTTTACCAGGTCACTAAGTTAATTTTTTCGAACTAAGTCAGATCATTGGAATATTTTGGGTATCCGAGTATAAATATAAGGTATCATCCTTTTTTTTAAGGCGGCACTTCGATATAAAAGGACCAACGAGCAAGAAATTAGAGACCACAAAAACTACTATAGTTTTCTAATAAAAACTCCTAGTAATTTTTTATTCTTTTACGGATGGGCATTCAAGTACAATCAGAAATAGATTGTCTATGGGGAACAAGATTCAAACATTTGACCTAAGTTTAAAGGTCTGGAATACAACTAATTGAGTATCATATGATTGTTTTGAATTAATAGGCAACAATTTTAATTAATTGTGCAAAAACTCTAAGCCAGAAATTGTTGAGTCAGTATTGTTATTTGATTAGACCTCTAAACGACTATGTAAAATGACTGTTTTACCCTTCTAAATTACAACCAACGTCACTTTTTCCTTGGCAAACTAAAAAGGTGTTTTTGCATATATATATATATATATAGAGTAGGGATATGGTAAAAAGTGTTTAAAATGTGAGAAGGGTAGGAAGTGTTTTAAACCATTGGATATTTGATCTAATGGTTTAGATCAATAGGGTATAAAAATGTAAATTGTATTTTAATTAGAAGGACCTTATGTAAAATTGAAGGGAAATAGTGTCTTTTCCAATGTTTCAAATATGGTAACCGTATCCTACACAACCAAAACCCCCCATCATTCTCCTAAAAACAAGCGAACTTCCCGTAAAAGCTAAATTCTTCGATTTCATTGACTATAACCACAGCAGAAAACCTAGATTTGATAAAACACTATATGAATATATAACACTATCTGTTTACTGTAATCTGTTGATTTAAATCACTTAATAATCATAAAACACTATGAACCAGAAAATTAAGATGTCTGTACAGAATATAACACTATTGATGGGGGATAAAACAATATGAAAGGAAATTAAGATGTCTGTACATAATATAACACTATTGATTGGGGATAAAACACTATACATCTAAATATAAAAAAAATAACTCTGTTAATGATAAAACACCATAATTGATGAAGAATGATGCGTACATGAAAATCTTATTGGATCTTGCAAAAAATTACAAAATTCGAATCAATAAAACACTATATGAAGATATAACACTATCTGTTTACTGTAAGACACTATACAGTTTAATTAACAATAATCTGTTGATTTAAATCACTTAGTAATCATAAAACACTATGAACCAGAAAATTAAGATGTCTGTACAGAATATAACACTATTGATGGGGGATAAAACAATATGAAAGGAAATTAAGATGTCTGTACATAATATAACACTATTGATTGGGGATAAAACATTATACATCTAAATATAAAAAAATAACTCTGTTAATGATAAAACACTATAATTGATGAAGAATGATGCGTACATGAAAATCTTATTGGATCTTGCAAAAAATTACAAAATTTGAATCAATCCCTGAAATATCTCATCGCCAGTTTTTTTGCAGTTATCTTGGAAATCAATTAATTGATAAGAATGGAAAATTACTAATACACCCTTTTGAATTAAGTAAGATAAAGGACACTTGTCATTCCCAAATTATTTCTCACACTTCTCACAAAAGTTGATTAATGTACAAGATCCTAAACCTATATATATCTTAGAAAGAAAAAAAAAACAAACATATGAAGGATATATTCCTTCTACTGAATTTATGTCTTGATATATTATTACACTTCATATTATATTATATTATACATTAAGGGGCTGTTTGGCAACTTCTGAATGGTTAAGTGCTGAAGCCTGAACCAGTATGAGGTCTAAGCTATTAAGTGCTGAACAAGTAAGAGGTCTGAACCATTAAAAGGCAGTATAATGTTTAACCCTTCAGAGACAAATGTCTGACCAATTCAGATTAGAGGTCTTAACCATTCAGACTATGTATAATATTTAACCATTCAGAGGCAAATGTCTAAACCATTCAGACATCTGCTCACGAAACAAACAGTCTGAACCATTAAGTGCTGAAATAGTAAGAGGTCTGAACCATTAAAAGTCTCGTTAAGAAGTAAATAAACAACCCCTAATTCATTACTAAACAACTTGTAGAATACTTTCTAAATGGAGTCCACTTGAGAGTGATAAGAGTACGTATTTAACACTTCAGCTAGTCAACATTTAAATAATTTCTCCACTCTCAATCAAACTAATTATAAACCAATCCGGCCTCTTTAAGAACCAGTCAATATATAAAACATGGATGGTATATTCCACAACGCGCATGGATGGTTTATGGGTTGTTTATTTAAATTTATTAAAATATTACTATATATCTTTTTCTATCGACTATGACTAACGAATTAAAAACAAAATTTAATAAAAAAACGAGTTAACTGTTATTATCGTCCATGTGGTTTATCCAGTTATGCTAGTCACTCCAGACCAAATTTCAAGTTTGTATCATTTCCGTCCCTGACATTCTTGAAACATAGCAGTCCAAAAACTTAACGTCCGTTAAACCCAGCCGTTTTAATGAAGGGTAAAAACTTCGTTTTTTCGTTTTTTTTAAACCCTGTTAATAGGGTTCAAAGGGGGAGGGGTGAAAAAGGAAAATGACGGTTTTACCCTTCATTAAACAGTAGGTTTTAACATACGTTAGTTTTTTGGATGGAACCGGCATATTTCAAGAATGTCAAGGACGAAAATTGTACAAATGAATTGCATAATTGGACAAACCACAGAGACGAAAATGACAGTTAACTCTAAAAAACCATATAAATTTCAATGACGAGAGATCAGCGGTCCCCTTGGCATCCTTTGCTTCCGCTCCTGTTTTTTGTCATCAGATAATAGTTTGAATTGTTTGGAAGAAAAAAAAAACAAATTGTTGATATAATAAAGTTTGCAATTCAGAAAGGGGTGGCGGCGCAGCTTGTTGCCCGTCTACCTTCTGTTTTGATGTAACTTGACAAGTATGAAGGAATAATAAAGTTTTCAATTTAAAAAAAATAAAGTTTTGTTTTGGATTAATTCAAAAGTGTAAGCAATTACAATAACCAAATCCAAACACCCATTAAATCCGGCCTTTTTTGTAATTTGTAGAAGGCCTATATGTGCAATGGAATTTCGTACTATGACTTTATAACTAAATGTTGTCTGCTACAGGTGCATTGATGAGTTGTACAATAACACAACATATATATGCACTATAGCTATTAGCATATGGAATCGATGGTATGGCCAACCACCATATCACAAATATAGATAAACAAGTGACTTAGAGACAAAAAGCCCTTCATGTGAACCCAAAAAAAAGGACGAGTAGGTACACAAATCATCATTCATCATATATAACTTTTTTTATAAATAAATATATTGGAATTAATAAAGTAAATAAGTTTTTAATTATATGTATGACGTAATTTTCATGTATTTATTATGCCAATTAAATCATATAAAAAGTAGTTGTTGCAATTAACATTAATTTGTGCAGTAGATGGAGGACATGACATTGTGGGACTCCATATCATGATTGCATGTGCCATGTATCCCGTGCATTAACCTTTGTATATAGTTAGGTTGAGCGGTGTGGAGGGGCTTGGGTTGGGTGTATTATTTGACACATGGTGATGGTGAGATCCACAAGCTTATAGTGAAAAATAAAAGGTGTGGTGTGGCTTTGCTTGGCGTGGCCAGCCATGTGATTTTTTTTTAAAATTAAAGTAGCCAACCAAAACCAGCTATATTGGACCAGCCAACCAAAGCCAACCAAGTCAACCTGCCCCCCCGCCCCACGCCAGGCTGAATACCCATGCCAAAGGAGCAACGCCATGCCCAACGCCAACCCGAGGTGGAGCAGCTGGCGTTGAAGGGCATCCCCCGCCCCAACCAACCTCCCACTCCCGACAACATTAAGAATAAAAATTGTATCTTCTGAGTTCTGACATGTTGTTCCAGTGGTCAAAAGGTCTACTTTTCTCAGTGAAGACACAATTTCGATTCCTGCTTGGGTCATTTTCAATGGACATATGAGTGAAGTGATGAATCAGGGCTTTAATCTCGGATTCGAACCTAACGGGAGGCGAGAGTTTATGGATTCCATCTGGTTCCCGCACATCAGGGGGTATGTCTCATGGTGGTCAAGTAGTTGACCTTAGATATAGCCTCGAGCAGAGTGGGTTTGCACATTAGATTCTTTGCCTTAAAAAAAATTGTATAATTTAGAATCCACATAGTACAAGTTTTGATAGGTAGAGTACAATTCACAATAGAGACATAATGAGCTAGAATATGATTTAAAGAAGATGCCTTGTAAGTACCATCAAATAGATAAATAAATGATAGTGCAGTCGATGGATACTCCATTATGTATGTCAAAATTATTAATATTTTCAGCAATGTTATATCACTCACAAGTTTTATCTTATTGTTGAAATCTAAATATCATGTATATTATTTTTTTTATTTTTCAACCAAAGTTAAGCACTAGTAATTAATGAAAACATCATGTTTATATATTAACAGTCAAATATATTCATGTTTTTCTAAAGAAAAAACCTCATATTTTATAATTAAGCTCAGACAAATTCCTGTGACCAGGGTCACCGTATCTATTTTATTATTAATCATATCATATAATTTTATATCATAAAATAAACTTTTTGAAATTAGCTTTCCACACACCATGCATGATTATGAATATCTAAATATCTAATAATATTAATATTCTATATATTGTCAATTTGTCACCTATATATATACCATAGGTCCATACCCCCCATATGCTACCAGTCCCCACCCTTCACATGCATTAGTTGAAAGGTTCTAACAAC
This sequence comes from Helianthus tuberosus, assembly GCA_030545235.1. Taxonomy (NCBI): domain Eukaryota; kingdom Viridiplantae; phylum Streptophyta; class Magnoliopsida; order Asterales; family Asteraceae; genus Helianthus; species Helianthus tuberosus. The sequence continues at coordinate 187,844,351 of CM060417.1, forward strand.
TCCTCAGTTTTCTCTCATAAAACCATATAAGTTGAGTGTTCTTAAAGCATTAAGCAAAGAGAATATTGTTTTCCATTTTCTTGCAACACTTTCTTTGACAACAAGAAAATGGGAAACTATATGGAAACATGCATTCAAAGACAACCTTCTTCTACACAAGAAACCTTACAACACCCACAACAACAACAACAACATCAAGAGAAACAAGAACATGGGAAAACAAGTGGTGCTTTCAGCAAAGAAAATAGTACACTGAGGGTAAAATTGGTATTAACAAAAGACGAGCTAGAGTGGCTATTGCTACAAATGAAGAAAGATCAAGGGAAGAAACTGGAACAAGTGTTGAAGGAGATTGAAAGAAGTAGAATAAGAGGAGAAAGTGTTGCAAAGTGGAAACCTTGTTTAGAGAGCATCATGGAGAGCCCTGAGGTTCAACATCACATGGATAGATCATCATGATGAATTTGAAATTACTATTTTACCCCTCTTAAATCATCTTTTTTTTTTTTTTTTTTTTTTCTAGTGCTTTTCTTTGGTCATGCCCAGATTTGTAATTATATGTCTTGTTTCTTGGGCTCAAGCATGAGTCTTTGTTAGCTATATTTTTTTTTTCATTTTTGTATGATATCTTTGGATTTTCAATGGCTCTTAAGTTTGAATTTTGTGTATTATTTTTGTCTTTATTTATGTGTATGTGTACTTAGGGGAGAGAGCCTGCAAGTGTAAGATACATTAGGATGATACTCAAGTAAACAAATCGAAATTTTAGTTACCATTCGTGAATTGTTCGGCTAAGACCATGTGTAGTGGTAAGTTGTTATAATGCCCCCACCATGGGGCATTATCCGACACGTGGCATCCTAGTCACACTTGGGCATTATAGCAAAAGTGGCGTAGTGGGGCATTATGCCAATAACCCCCATTCCAATCATTAAACAAAAAAAAAATAAATAAATAAATAAAGCAAACAGTTGATTAGTCCGCAAGAATCAAATGCATGTTTAAATCCCATTGGCCACAGGAAAAAGGTGTCAAAGTTGTCAGGGGGCATGTGGCTTTTGATTGGTGGGTCAAAGCTTTCAACAAACCAAACAAGCGTTTTAATTAAAACGCCTACAACATAATTTTCCAAAAATAACGCCCCAAAACGCCGGGTGTAATGGGGTGGGGGCGTTTTTTTTCAATTTTTTTTTAAAAAAACGCCCCACTACGGATGGTCTAAAAGTTCATTTATATAAGTAAGATACATTAGGATGATACTCAAGTAAACAAATAGAAATTCTAGTTAGAGTTCCCGAATTGTTCGGCAAAAAGTTCATTTATATAATAAACATACAAGTATGAACAATTTTTGCGTTCATTTAATTACATGAATGTCATATGGATGATACTCGTGTAAACAAACCGAAGTTTCATTTAACCTTTCGTGAATTGTTCAACTAAAAGTTCGTTTATTAATTAATAAACGAACAATTTTTTCGTTCGTTTAATTACATAATTGCCGACTTGAATACATGTTCGGTTCTCATTCGTTCCTTTACATGTCTACATATGTTTGTCCGTTTATATATATATATATATATATATATATATATATATATATATATATATATATATATATATTCTTTTACGTTTGTTTATATTCATATTTTTAAATTTCGTTATACTAATTTATAAATTAATTTATTAGTTGTAAGTAATACTAATTGACCTATCATTATATATTAATTTATTAGTTATAAGTAATGCTTATTGACCTTACATTTAAGTAATTGTTCGTTTACGTTTGTTTTTAAAGCTTGTATTTTTTTTTTCCTTTTACGTTTGTTTATATTCATATTTTAAATTTCGTTATACTCATTTATAAATTAATTTATTAGTTATAACTACTACTAATTGACCTATCGTTATAAACTAATTTATTAGTTATAAGTAATACTAATTGACCTTCATTTAAAAAATTGTTCGTTTACATTTGTTTTTAAAGCTTGTATTTTTTTCGAATAATATTATTTAGACTTTAATTTAAACTAGTAAAGAGACCCGCGCGCGTTGCGGCGCGGGTAAATCGTAATCGTGGAATAGATTAGTCCAAGTGTTACGTGTTGCGTTAACTATATGAAAACGTGCATTTCGAGACGTAACCGAATGGACTCAATGTAACCTATATAAGCATTGCGATTTGATCAAAACATAAAGTAAATCAAATATATACCGTACGATCATAACATATTATATGCGACCCACTAACTCGAATTTTTACCGTTAAGTCAAAACGTATTATAGGCGACCCGGCTCATACCTAGGAAACGTATTGTACGAATATATACCGTACAATTAAAACGTATTATATGTGACCCGACTCATACGTAAAAAAACGTATAAAGGGGCTTATGTAGGTATTAAGAAAAAAGTTGAAATCACGTTAAAATTATACGTAATCAGTTAAATATATTTCCATTGAAATCACATTTCTAAACTCAAAGTGACATTTTAGATAGGTTTTAAAAAAGAAAACGTTTGGGGTAAAAGAAAATGTCAAGGGATAAAATGTGATTTTGACATATACAGAACACCATATCAGCCTTTGGATTACAGAAAATTGTTTGCATAAATAGAACCTTAATGTCTATATATCTAATCCAGTCAATCCAAGTCAAGGTTAAAAACAGGATAAAACAAACAAAACTTTGTGCTATCATGTAGAGGTGCACAAAATAACCGGTTAATTAACCGTAACCGGTTATTAACCGAAACCGTAACCGGTTAATAACCGATTTAGGCATAACCGGTTAGTGGTTATTTTTAACCGTAGGTTAGTAACCGGTTATAAGTATTTAGTATAGTAACCGGTTATTAACCGGTTTTTTAACCGATAGACCGGTTAACCGAAAAAATAACCGAAAAATTCAAAAAAAAGGCAAAAAAAACGGTTAATAACCGAAAATAACCGGTGAATTAACCGAACTGGTTAAAGTAATTAACCGAACCGGTTAAAGTAATTAACCGGACCAGTTAAAAAAATAACTGGTTAAAAAAATAACTAGTTAAAGTAATAACCGGTTAAAGCATTAACCGGTTAAATTCAAAAAGTCAAATTAACCGGTATAAAACCGGTTAACCGAACCGGTTATTAAAATTAACCGGTTTGTGCACCTCTACTATCATGTATGAAGTGATATCTCACCCTAAACAATGAAAAGAAAAAATGAAAAATAAATAGAAGAGAAAAGAAGCCCACTTGAAGAAGACCGGGCCCATGCCAATCTAGAAAAGACTAAAGTGACAGGCTTTGAGGTACTTTGAAAATGGAATTAGACAAAATTGGAGAAATTGGTCGGTGGCAGAAGCCATCTAGGGTTCCGGTAGGTAATCTGCTCACCTCTTTTCGACTAACTTTTTTTTTCTTAATAAATCAACAACAACTAATGCGCGTAGCGGGGCTAGGTTTACCGCGGCCGGAGCTTCTCTTTCTTTTATTATTTGCAACATGGTGGTGAAAGAAAAAAACTGAAACAAAGGGCAAATTTGTAATTTATGATGTTCTGTAGCTAAGGCTACCTATACGGTCCCGTCGTCTTAGGGATTGTGTTATTGGAGTAGTGGGTCTAACGGTTGCAACGCATTTCGGCCGGTCTGGACGTTAGTTGATATGGAACATATGGCGCTACTTTGGAAATGGAATAAGACAAAAAGGAGGAATTGGTCGGTGGCTTGCTACTTTGGAAATGGAGTAAGACAAAAAGGAGGAAGTGGTCGGTGGCTGAAGCCACCGACTTTGTCCTTTAAGTCTTTAGGGTAATATTGATGTCGACTTTTAAAGTGCTTTATATTATTGAATGTGATTTTATTTTGGATATTACTGTGTACTTTTAGTGTGTGTTTATATTCGTTTGTGTTTGTTTACATTTATTTATGTTTATCTCAATTTCATTTATATTTGTTATGTTCGTTTATAATATTAGCGAGTGAACATAAACGAACATGTTTAATTTCTTAACGAAGAAACACGAACAAAAAGAATCCAACTGGTTAAGCGTCCATATTCATTTGTTTGTTTAGTTAAAGTTAATCTAAGAAACACAAACAAGCAGTTGTTTGTGTTCGTTTTCTGGCCCAAGCATTGATATTATATTGATGAGCATAATTTTCTTTACAACTTTTTAACAATATAAATGCGTCCCGTTCAAAAAAAAAAAAAAAAAAAAACAATATGTGTGTGACTTTGTATATGTTTTTGTAAACATCTTATTACAAGACTTTCTGCCTCATTAATAAGAGATGGCAAATCTTTTCTTTCTAATACTTGGAAGTTATTTTTTTTCCCTTTTCATCAACGTGGATAACAAATTATAAAGATTTTAGAAGAAGTTGATTAGGAATTTTGTTTATAAAGTAATGACATTAATATGTCGTATGAGACTCCAAATAGGTTTACTTGCCCATACACATACAAATAAATGCACCTACATACATACATACATACATACATACATACATACATACATACATACATAAAAGGTGAGTTATGGAGGCCACATAAGGGGCATATCTAGCAAATGCCCGAGGGGTAGCCCGCGCTACCTGTGAGCAAATATATTTTAGTCTGCGTTAGCCCTCAACTTTTCTTCTAGATTCGCCACTAGCCCAGATCATACAAAATCGTCTAGGATTGGTACACTTTTGTAGAAATATTATCGTACGGCCTATGATGGTGATAGTGGAACATGACACCTGAGAGTCCATAGGAGAATTTACCACATATACATTTATAAGTTTAGGGAATAGTGCCAGGCAGCTTGCCTGACACTTCCCTATTGGACCAACCCATTTTTAATTTAATTTTACTTTCAGTTTAAAATTACGTTTTCGTCCTTCGTTTAAAATTACGTTTTTGCCCCCAGCTCAAAATAAAACTATAATTTTGCCCCTAACTCAAAACTACGCTTTTGACCTCGGGTCAAAAACTCATTTTTAATTTTGTTCCCAGTTTAAAATTACGGTTTTGCCCTCCGTTTAAAATTACGTTTTTGCCCCCAGTTCAAAATAAAATGTTTTTTTCCTCTAGCTCAAAATTACGATTCTGCCCTCAGCTCAAAATTACGTTTTTGCCCACAGTTCAAGTATTTTCAAGTTAAGGGAATAGTGCCAGGTAGTTTGCCTGGCACTTCCCTATTGGACCAACCCATTTTTTTTAATTTTATTCCTAGTTTAAAATTACGCTTTCGTCCTTCGTTTAAAAATACGTTTTTGCTCCCAGCTCAAAATAAAATTATAATTTTGCCCCTAGCTTAAAATTACGCTTTTGCCCTCGGTTCAAAAACTCATTTTAATTTTGTTCACAGTTTAAAATTACGGTTTCGCCCTCCATTTAAAATTACGTTTTTGCCCCAGATTCAAAATAAAATGTTGTTTTTTCCTCTAGCTCAAAATTACGATTCTGCCCTCAGCTCAAAATTACTTTTTTGCCCACAGTTCAAAATAAAATTATGTTTCCCCCCCCCCCCCCCCCCCCTAGCTCAAAATTATGATTTTGCTCTCAGTTTAAAATTATAATTTCGCCTCCAGTTCAAAATATAATTACGATTTTACCCTCTGTACAGACATATTCGGCTTATTGCCCCGCAACACAGGCGGGGCAAAAACTAGTTCTTTTACATTTTCAACTCTATATGTCTCTATCATGTCAATTTGTAGTTGTGAAAACAGAACTAAATACCCTATTGATACAAATTTGACCAGTTCAATTGTTGTAAGATCAACTTACTCATATTCCGACCCTGATGGCCCAACCTTAGGCCCAAATCCGATGTGATTTTTGGGCCCCTATTTCAACTTCTCTTCGATTTTAGAGATTTTTGTTATTTTCTTTATTTATTTTGGAGTATACTTGGGAGATTTTCATCAATCACAAGCCATCTTAGGTAGCTTTTTCGAGTTAGAATCTAGGCTTGGACATGATACAAGTCACATTTGATATTATTTAATGTGTGATTTTATTTTGGATATTGGGGACCCATAAGGTACAAACCTCAAAAACCTCTATAAATGTCACCTCAACGGCACATCGGATTTACAAACTCCCCTCAAAAACCTCAACTTTACCCACAATATACAAATACCATTAGAAATTATCATTATATGGTGTGTGTATGTCTGAGTGGGGTACCCACAAAAGAAGTATGTAGGAGGTATAGTTGTCTGGACTTGAAACAAACCAAACGAGCAAAAAACACCACATTGTAAGTGCTCTTATTGTTTAGTTTTTAATTAGTGTTTGTTTATATTCGTTATTTGTTTGTTTATGTTCATTTTGATTTTGTTTATAGTTGTTATGCTTGTTTATAAATATTAATGAGTGAACATAATTTCTTAATGAACAAACACGAACAAGAACAATCCAGCCTGATGAAACAATGGTTAACCGGGTGGGGTTAACTCACTGGTCTCGTCAAGTAGGGTTAATCCCTTCTTTCCGAGGATCGCTGGCTGGATCGTCCGCTGGTTGGTTTCCTGCACAAGGAAACAAGCCGTGACTCGTAACAAGGAGGATGGGGTGGGGGGTGCTCCTTGTTACCACTCTCCGGCGTGAGAATCAGTAGTTTGCTTGGGAAGCAAAGTGTGATAGTAGTAGTAGTGAGAGAGTTGAGAAGTGATACCTCAAACCTGGTTTGGGATGGGTATTTATAGCCGAGGAGTGAAGGAGGGTAGTTGAGTAGCTAGTCTGACAACGCACAGTATCCTGCAGGTATGTCAGACCTGTCGGTTACGGTGGTGATGCCACGTCCTGTGGTGTCAGACTGTTGCACACATGTGGGTTGACAGTTGATTGTTCTCAGTGCCACTTGTAGTGTGGTGTCAGACCCACTTGCCTTGTAGGCCGGATGCGGTGCTGGGCCGCATTGCTGCTTGCGGTAACTGATGTTGTTCCCGCGTTCTTGTTCTAGTCAAGATGCATGCGGGATGCGGTGTCGTGCCGCATCGTCGCTTGATGACTGTTACTGTTGTCCAGATCCCTTGTCGTGACGAAAATGTCCATAGGATGCGGTGCCAGGCCGCATCGCTATGCGTAACATTCGTTCTCTTACTTAAGGTAAGTCTTCTCATCAATGGACAAATTGGTTTCAACCACTGTGTTCGCGCGTGCCCGCACGAACACAGATAAGTTCTTGCTGGTGGGGGTTTTTTATAAGGGTAATGGTCACTCGCGGTCATGCTGACGCGAGATCTGGGACCATACCCCTTCAAGTCCCCCCAGTCTAGTGTTTCTTCTTTATGCAAGTTGCATGTGGGAGGAATACTGGACTATGGTGTCTAGAAGGTAGAATATGGGCCATGCAAATGGCTCCTTCTTTCAGTAAATCAAGCTGCTGACATGTTCGTTCGGACCGCTGTCTGGTCGGTAGGTCGTTCGAGTGGATTATTTCTTCCTTTGAGAAGGATGTGTTTGTGTATGATGGTTTCGGTGGCGTCTCTTCCGTACCGGTGAGCAAGTTCCGTCTGATGCGGAATTCTCAGCCAAGGATTTGACTTGGTACCAAGGTGTACCTTTTTCTGATGTCATCAGCCACTTGTTGGTGTTTCGAACCAACCTTTGTAACGGTGACTGAAGATGTGGACAGAGTTCGAACCAACCTTTGAGATGGTGACGGAATGTGTTCCGCAGGGTTCGAACCAACCTTTGAGATGGTGACGGAAGTTGTCCGTTACCGCAACTCTAGTTGTAGCCTCTGTGTCAGCTTATGCAATGTTTGTAAGTACTTTGCTCAAGCTCTATGTTCAACTGGACATTCAACGATGAACCCTGTTTTGTGGGGTGTTCGTTCTCCAGTTTAGCTCTCTAGTAACCGCACGTCCCTGAGGTTTAGCTCTCAAGTAACCGCACGTCCTTTGCGGTTACCTCGTTGCCGTACCTTGTTGGCCGTGTTTGGTCGAACAATGTGAATCTGGACTATGGGCAGATAAACATGGTCATAGGCATGGTTGTGCCCACCATTGTTTATTCTATGCAGTCCATAGGTGGGTAACCAGTCATAAGCAGACTTGTTACCATTGTTCTGGAGCTACTTTCCTTCACGCTTTGGTGGAAAGTAGTTCTCCTCTAAGTAGTGTCGCCGGAGGAGATCCCTTTAGATACTTGGGAAGTTGGTTGAAACTCTTTCGCATTCATTCTGTAACCATTTTCCTTCACGTTTAGTTGGAAAATAGTTTTTCTAGAAGTAGCTTTGATAAACCGCGTGGCTGTTTAGTCGTGGCTCTTCCGTAGCTACCGTTAGGGAAGTTATATTCCGCCGCAGCTATTCGTGAGTGTCTGCGGTTTGCATCAAAGAACTCGCTTCTAGAGATTTTGAAGCTTGGATGTGGCTCTTGAAGGATCAGGAGTCAGGGTTGCTGATGTGCGGTTGCTCAGCATACTTGTCCTTTATCCTAAGGAGAAGCTGTTTGTGTTCCCTCCGTGGTTGTGAACCGGACACGAGGGATTTGAAACTTGAAGAAGCTTGTATGGAACGCGGTTGGCCGCATCCTGAGAAGCAGTTTTCGCAGTCCAAAGAACCACACTGGTTCTGAGTATCTGACACACCTGTACGGGTTCGTGTGTGTCATCTCCGCATATTCCACGTGTGCTCGTGGGTAGGTGCGGTTATTGTTTATACCCCTTTTTATAATTTAGAGATATATATTTTTGCCTTTTTTGAGGGGTATGTAAAAAACAACATGCGGTATGGGTTATGGTGCGGTAAACCAGAGAAACCGCATGCCGCTTATATTTGGATAATGTTGTCGCTTTTGCGCTGCACACGTGGCTAAACGCACGTGTGGGTTGGTGAAAGTTGGTAGGATTCTGTCATGTGCTGATCTGAAAGGACGTTTGCACTGCCCGAGGTTATAAATGCACTGTAGCAAGTAGTGTAAAGGTCTTTTCTGTCAGGCGCGTAGATGGCCACGCGCGCGTGGTAACCATCAGCGGAAACGTTGCTGAACACGTGGCAACACGTAATTGGCTCTTTTTGAACGTGATGAGTCGGTTTACTGTATCGCATTAATTGCGATGAGTATATAAGGTGAAACCGTTTGATTTCTCCTCACTTTGTTCAAAATTTCAAAATTTTTCCGGTCAGAAAGAGAGTCCTTTCTCCATCTTCTCCGATTGGTTCGTCTGAAATTCCGGCCAAGTTTCTGAGTTTTCTCGTAACTCATTCTTTTATCTTCTCTGATATATTTCTCGATGGCTGAACCATCCAATCCACACAATGTGGAGGGTGAAAACCCTGAACCTTCTTCTCCGGTGGCGGCGGAAGAAGAAGAATACGGTGGTAGTGCCCCTGGTGGTGGCCTACCAGGGTTGAAGTGGTTGAAGGTGTCGTTTAACCAACTGATGACCAGCATTCAAATGCCCCAAGAGTTTGGGGCTATTTATCCTCAGGACGGTGACACCGGTGCCGATGCTCCGGCCAGTTATGTCACCATGTGGGCTGATTCTTTTATTGACGGTAACCTTCATTTACCGTTAACTGTTTTTGTTGCTGAAGTTTTGGAGTATTACAAACTCCATATCTCCCAGATGAGTCCTTTCGGGATGATTCGTGTTAGAAACTTTGAGTACACTTTTCGTGCTCTCGGTTTGCCGGTTACCGTTGATAATTTCCGGCGGTTCTATCAGTTGACGGTGAACACCGGGTTCTTTTCTTTCAGCCAACGGTATGGAAGCCCCAAGCTGATGACCCCTCCGAAGGGTATTTCAATGTGGAAATTCAAGTTCTTATATATTAGGGTTGTCGCGGTTGTTGCTAACATGACCTTGCGGAATGTTAATGAGATCATCCCGGTGGAGGATATTGCTCTACCCAGTGCGGAGACTGTGGAGTGGTTTGCAAGGTTGAGGTCTATTGAGCATAAGCAGCTGGACAACAATCAGTTGTGGGTGATGCGGATGATGCTAACCAGGCATGATAGGCATGCACGGCCCGTTGTGCGGGAAAAAAAGTGGTGGTAAGTGTTCTTACTCTTGTGCGGTTTCTTTATCCCCTTGCTTGTTACTGATTTGTAAGTGTACTATCAGAGGTTGCTGAGCTGTGGAAGATATTTGATCCGACTTTTACGGGCAAGGTTAATATTGTTAAGTGTGCGGCAGGTGAAGGTTTTAACTTGTCTATTGTTAACAACTTCCGTGTTTCTGAACGCGAGGCACTGAACGCACCCCTGCCGCAAGGCAAAGGTATAATTCATAACCTTCTTACTTGCCTTATAAGGTTCACCTTGCTGATCTTTTTTGTTTGATGATCCAAGCGCAGGTACTCTTGGAGTTCTGGGTAAATTTGAGTTGAAGGGTGCTCCCAAGAAGCATGCAGAGAAAAAGCATGTGGAGAAACCCGTGCGGGGTCGCGGCAAGAAAAAGCCTGAGGCTGGCGTTGTTCCTCCGCTGGTACCGCAGGCGGCAGGTATCTCTCGTTCTTGTTTCCGCAGATATACCGATTACGTGGTAGTATCTGACACCCTTGAGGGTTTGGGTGTTCCAGGTGGTGGTGCGGTTGCAGGTGGGACCTCCGCGGGTTCCAAGCCTGCTGATGAGAAGAAGAAGAGAAAGGCGGAGTAGGGATGGCAATGGGTCGGGTTCGGGTCGGGTATTGGTAATCCCATACCCATACCCGGTTGTAAAATCGTGTCCCATAGACGACCCAATACCCGTCGGGTATATGTCGGGTAATTACCCATCGGGTACCGGGTATACCCGCGGGTATCGGGTATACCCATTAGTTTGTTAAAAGATATACATTGGGATTTTCAAATACATTTTTTACTATTATAGTTATTATATAATTTTATTTATGCAACAACTATTATAAATTAAAATATACATTACATACATATAAGTTTTATCATAAATTAATAATAACTTTATAATATTTATACACTTATATGTATATACTTTACAATATACAAAATATAAATACTATCATCAAATACATATGCTAAAAAAAATTATTTTTTCAAATTATAAACATACTAAAATAAATCACTAATAGATAATGGTTAATGGAAAATAAAAATGTAAATTAAAAACTTCGGGTATATGATCGGGTATATAGTTCGGGTAAACGGGTATGTGGTTTCGGGTAGTCGGGTATCACCTAATCCCATACCCGACCCATACCCGCGAAAATTTTTAAAACTAATCCCATACCCGGCCTAATACCCGTCGGGTATCGGGTATACCCGTCCCATTTGTGTCGGGTTTCGGGTATACCCATCGGGCTCGGGTAATTTTGCCATCCCTAAGGCGGAGAAGGCTGTTGACGCCGGTGAGAAGAAGCGTCCAAAGATACAGACCAAACGGGCGGATTTTGTGGGACCTGCGAAACCTGTGGTTGTTTCTGGTAAGCGATTCATAACTTGTACAAGTATTTTGTCTTTGTACTTGTTTAAATTGTTTATGCTTCGTTTACAGAACCGCAAGATGAAGGGTTTTCTATCTTTGATGCTCCTCATTCTCCCCCGCATGACACAGCTGCGGATGTGGGGGTTAATAAAGAATTTACCAGAAGCCCTTCGATCAAGGTTGTGCCTGAGTCCTCTGTGCGGGTGGAGGATATTGGGAAGGGGCCTGCGGCTCAGATCTATGACACGGTGGACTCCCATGATAATCTGATTTCCCCGCAGGACACTGATGATCTGAACTTGAATTTTGCTTATACTGAGAAGCAGAAATCTCATGCTGCTGAGAAAGCTTCTGGTTCTGCTTCTGGGGGTGCGGGTTTTGAAGGGACTCCTACTCAGCCTGAAGAGTCTGAATTGGAGTTCTATTACCGCACTTATACTGAAGACCGGGCCATGACCTATCACCGCCCCCCATGGACTGTACTGCAAGGGGATGATATTTCTGCTGACCCCTCCGCGTGTAAGGAGATCTTGGGTGGTTTGGGCACCCCATTTGAAGTCAATCGGGCCCGTTCTTTGCCAAGTGAGGTCCAGATTACTCAACTCTCCTCCATGCTTGTGGGGAGTTCCATAATGGCGAATGCCATTATGGAAAACTACAAGGTGTTGGGGCGTAAGGAGGAGGAAAATACGCGTTTGCTGGCGGAGGCCGAAGAGTTGATGAAGGCTGCACGTGAGGGTGCAGAGCAGCTTGAAAGGGACAAGGCTGCCTTTGAAAAGCGTAAGCAGACTGAAGAGTGGGCTGCAACTGCTGAGCTTAAACAGGTCCGTACCCTTGCAAAACTGCTTTCTGATGAGCGCAAGAGTTGGAAAGAATTTCTAATGAGCTCAAGACACTTTCTGATGAGCGCAAGGCTTGGAAAGAATCTTGGGCCAAACAGAATGAAACTCTCTTTCGTGTTCGCCAGGAGCTTACCAATGTCAAGGCAGCGAATACTGCTTTGATCAAGGAGAAAACCGCAGCTGATGCGGCTGCCAAAGAGGCCAAGGAGGCGGAAGCTCGCCTTGCAAAGGCTCTTGAAGAGGCCAAGGAGGCGGAGGCCCAGGCTGCGAAGGCTCTTGAAAGGGCAAATGCTGACCGCATCAATTTGGACAAAACTGTTCAGGGCCTCCAGGTATGAATCTCTTTTGCTCTTGAATTTGCATTTATCTCTCACAAGTATGTTAATTAACTTGTGTACTTGTGTTTTCTTTGTTGAAAGGCTGAAGTGCGGACCCGGGTAGCCGCTATTGAGGAGATCAGTGCCCATGCAGCCGATGCTGAAGCGCAGGCGAGGGAGGTTGCAGAGGCTAGAGATAGCCTTGCTTCTTCCCTCGATCTGCTCAAGGATGATCGCGAATGGATGCGCATGCGCGGTATTGGGCATCTAAGTATCCATTGCCTTGGTTATCTTTTTTAGATTTCCCTTTGATAACCGTACTAGTTTTGTTTCGCAGATTGTTACGGCCATCCTTGACGCACCTGAGAATGTGTCAGGTGTTAATGAGATTAGGCTGCGCGTCCGGGATGCTGGTTTTAAAGCTGGCTACAACCGTTGCATTTCTCACATAAATGTTTTGGCCCAGGGCGAATATACTGACGAAAGGTCTGGGTTCCATGGTATGGACACTGAAGCGCTTCTTGCTGCCGCTCTTGCGGCTTACAACGACACGTCCATTGCCGCTCTTGAGGAACTTGAGAGATGCTTGGAAGCGGAAGATTATGTAGACCGCTTGCGGGTGTTATATGCTGATGAGGAAGATGAGGAAAAGCCTGTTGTTGAGGGCAAGGATGGTGCGGGTTCCAGCGGTACAAAGAAAGACTAGGCTGGCCTGCGTGCCTTTTTTGTTTCCTCGATGTAAATGTTAAAAACCTTATGTAAATCCCTTGTGCACCGCGTAGGTGTAGGAATTTTTTGAATATAAGTTTTAACTGTTTTGTTCAAGTTGTACAAGTGTTTTTTATGACTTGCATGTTTGAACTTGTATGAATTGATGTTATTGTATATAACACAATCTGTATTTGCCTTTTGCATACCTTGGTGATATGCAAGTATGAAGAATTCTACCTGCTGTAAAGCGCGGTTAAGTATACTCTATACCTTTGTCGTATGAGTATTAGTCAATTCCTGTTTTTATCCCGTTAGGGTTTAGGAATTGTACAGGTTTTGTGAAAACCATGTTTGCATTGTTGGCCTATTACAATACTTGCGTGTGGTCACCACTCTGTGTGGGTATCGCGAATGAAGATTTTGCCAATCTGTTTTTGCAGATACCGCAGAGTGGAACACGTATTTATAATAGAAGTAAATAAACAATATTGCATTGAAACGTTCATTTTTTTATTTGCAAATGGCCTGCGGCCCGATAGGTTACATGGTGAATGTAAAAAACATGGCTTACATGTAACAGCGTCGAAGCTGTTGTGCATTCCATGTGCGTGTGATAGTTTCGCCCTCTAATGTTTGCAGTTTATACGCGCCTTTGCCCAGGACCTCCTGGATGAGGTAGGGTCCTTCCCACTTGGGGGCAAGTTTCCCTAGGCGTTCCGCGTTAGATGCTTCATTGTCACGAATGACGTAGTCTCCCGGGTTGAAAGTACAAATGCGGACGCGTGCATTGTAGTACTTTTCAAGTTTGGTTTTGTACTTGGCCTCGTTGATGGCAGCGTTTTCGCGCTTTTCTTCCAGGAGGTCCAAGTCAACCCTGCGTTCCTCATTGTTGTCTATCTTGTTGATAGCCAACATTCTAGGTGAGGGGAGGCCTACTTCCGCGGGGATCATCGCTTCAGTGCCATAGACCAGGCTGAAGGGTGTCTCACCGTTACTTGTCTTTGGGCTAGTCCTGTGGGCCCATAAGATACTTGGGAGTTCATCAACCCAGCCGCGTCTGGCTGTTCCCAATCGTGCTTTGATGCCTTCGACTAAACCTTTATTGATACTCTCGACTTGGCCATTCCCTTGCGGATGCGCCACTGAGGAGAATATGTGTTCAATGTTTAGCATCTTTAACCATTTTTGGAAGTCATCCGCAGCGAAGTTGGTACCGATGTCGGTAACGATGCACATTGGTAGACCGAAACGGCAGATGATATGTTCCCAAACGAATTTCCTTGTTATCATAGCGGTGGTTGAGGCGAGCGGTTTTGCCTCTACCCATTTTGTAAAGTAATCGACAACCACTATGATAAACTTCACTGCACCTGGTGCGTCTGGGAATGGTCCCACCACATCGATTGCCCATTTTTGGAATGGCCATGCAGTGGTGACAGGGATTAGGTTGTTCTTGGAGCGCAAGGTCTTGGGAGCATGCCGCTGACAATTGAAACACTTGCGCAAGACTTTGACCGCATCTGGGTGCATGCCGGGCCAGTAGTAGCCGGCATTCATGATTTTGGCCACCACCATGCGTGGGCCTGCGTGTATGCCTCATATTCCTTCGTGTATTTCTCTGATCAGGTATGTGGCATCTTAGGGGTCGACGCATCGTAAGAGTGGCCCCAGGTATGATTTACGGTATAATATACTGTCTCCCATCTGATAATGACACGCTTTGTGTTGCAACTTGCGGGCCTCTGCTTTGCTTTGCTTTCGGGAGTAACACCTGATTGCAAGTATGCAATGATTGGTGTCATCCAGGATGTTGTTCCGTACTGGATGACATTGACTTGGCGCAGGGGTACTGAGGGATTTTTCAGAATCTCGATGCGTACCTCCTTTGCCAGGTGTTGGAAGCTGGTGGATGCAAGTTTTGACAGTGCATCCGTGACGGGTGGTCCATTGGACAGCCCTTTATTATGTTAAAAGACAAGTTTATCCCTCATTTAAGTGTGTAATTATCTCGAATTAGATAACTACTGTTGCTTATGTCTCAGGTGCGGTTTGGCGGCTTAAAGTGAAGAAAAATGCAGCTTTGGAAGGTTTGAAGTTGAACGGGTCGCGCATGGAACAAAAGATGAAACAAAGAAAAAAACTCAGGATGTTACCGTAATTTACGGTATGACCGTAAATTACGGTGGACTTGAATTTGGTCAAGTGCTCACCGTAACTCAGACAAACTTCACCGTAACAACATCATGTCCACCGTAACTTACGGTGGAGCCGTAAGTTACGGTGGAGTCTGCGGGAATTTTGTAACTGCCATCATTAAGTCGGTTTTATGGTGTCTTTTCACTTATTCTGATGATTGGTCAGTTAGAGAACACATTGGGGGCGATTTTGGCTATCCTTGCTTGGTTTTGAACAATTGCTAACATTCGGTTTGTGATTTCGATTTGTATGAACATTGAATTGATTGCTATGATGATTCACCAAGCTATGTGTGGCTAAAACTTTTGGTGATCATCTTAGGTGAAGGTTTCTCTTGAACTTTTGTGTGTTTATTTCTGAATTTCTAGAATGATAACTTGCGTTGCTTGAATATCATGGTGTATGCATAATTGTTTGTAGCTTGTTAATCGATAGTGCAATTTCTAGTCTTAATCGTACGTTCTTGGTGCCGTTGGCAATCGAGATATCACGGGAAGGGTTAGGGTTGGTTATTGATTAATTGATCATCGGGAAACAACCTCGCGTTTATAAATCCGAGTACTTTGTTCCCTTTTATCACTTCGATTATTTATGCACGAGTTATGTCTATGTAACTCTTTCTAGTTGGAATTTCACACAATTGTTTAAAGAAACTGAATCCTAAGATGGTCATTGTTTTCTCCTAATATGTTTTACAACCAACATTTGATTTGCAATTAGTTATTAATTTAGTTTTATAAAACAACAATCCAAATTATTGATCTTTATTTTCTGCAACTTAGGTTAATTGTAGTTTATTCGCAAAGCTATAAAATCAACACACTTTCCACATACTCCCTGAGTTCGATACCCTATTACCACTATCTATAGTTGTTATTGGGATTAAATTTGCGTGTACCACGACAAGCACGTCAAATTTTGGCGCCGTTGCCGGGGAGTAGTGCGCAACGTGTGTCAGTTTGTTAGTTTTGCTTTGTTATTTTCGGGTTTACACTGGTGTGTTTAGTGTGCAGGTTCTTCAGGTGCATGCATACTAGAGGCTCTCACAAAGCGTCACCATTGTCATTTGATCCGGAAATCGAAAGAACGTTAAGGCAAAACCGAGTTTTACTACGCGAAAACAGAATCATTGGTTCACCCACTTCACCAATTACACCAAGAAACATCATGGACGAAACACAAGTACCACCCACAACGGGTCAAACGACCTCATCTTTTATACCTACTTCCACACAACCATCACCAAACACCACTATTCCAAACATCACCACAATGCCTACTCCACTTCACGATACTACACCAACCAATACAACACAACCAATCACTACTCAAGTCGAACCCAGTCTTACCTTTAGCCCATCTACTACAATTCCACCACTTACTCATTTCTTCCCAGCTTCAGGGCAATCATCTTCAACTTATACAGTACCACAAGGTTCAACTGTTGTCCATACTACCTCTACATTTCGACCATCAAACCAGTCGGGTTTTCAATACTCGACCATTTCATTTGGGCAAACTTCGGGTATAGGGGGAGATGGGTATGAAGAAGGATACGAAGATTTTGAGGGCTGTGATGAAGACGGGTATGCTTATGGGGATTATGGTGATCAAGGAGAATTAGGTTATATGCAAGGTCAATCTCAAGGAATGGCAAGTGTAGGTGGGATGCCACAACAACAACTCATACCGCAACATATTCGGCCAAGACCACAAGGGCCACCAATGCAACGCCCTATTCCATTGCAACAAGTTCGGCCACAAAATGTACAACCACAATTTCAAAGGCCAATTCAACAACCACCGATGCCACAACAACAATTTCAACCACCGTTCGTACCAGAAGGGCATATACCAAGACCTATGGGTCCTATTCGTCCAAGGGGTCGATTGGGTGTTCCAAGAAGGCAACTTAGGGAACAAGCACGGGGAATAGAAGCACATTTCAGGCCGATAATTACTCAAAACCCTTCACCGGTAGTTATCCCTCACAACAATGAAGGAAGAACTTTTGAAGTAAGGACTAATTCTTTACAAAGTTTGCCGAAATACAAAGGGCTAGCAACGGAGGAGCCGTATTTCCACTTAGAGGCCTATGACTCAATTTGCAATACTCTTGGGAGTCAAGGTTTTTCGGCCGATGATATCAAGTTGGTATCATTTCAATTTTCTTTGGAGGATAAGGCAAAGAAGTGGTTCTACACTTTGCCTTCAGCATCTATCTATACTTGGGCGGAGATGCAACAAATTTTCTTGGATGAATTTTACACCGCCCAAAAGACCAACGATGCTAGAAAAGGATTGAGGAGCTTCCAACAACAACATGGTGAGATGTTCCATGAGGCATTTGAACGTTTCAATATGATGATTAAAAATTGCCCTCACCATGGGATTGAACTTTGGGAGTTGATGAATGCCTTCCACGAGGGGTTGAGTGCCGAAGATGCTCGCGATTTGATGTCCATTACCGGTGGGACTTTTGGCACAAATTATGAGAACGATGATTGGGAGTTCTTAGAGAATATGGCAATTACATCAAAGAGAAAGGCTCAAGCATCAAGGAGAGCGCGACCGGCCATTGCCCGACCTCAAGTGCACGCAATAGATGATGGTAATGTTCAAACTACTAACCAAATTTATGATGTTTGTGCTTTGTGTAATGAAATAGGTCATGCGGCTGAAAATTGCCAAGGAATGGTGGAAGGGCAATATGAAGAGGTTCATGCGGTTCAAGGTCAAGGTCAAGGAGGGGGTGGTAGAAACTATAACATGAATTCTAATACTTACCACCCCGGGTTGAGGAACCACCCAAATTTTCGGTATGGGAACCCTTCAAATCAAGCTAACCCGAATTTCCAAGGAAACCAAGGATTTCAAAGGCAATATCAAACGGGTCAAAGCTCTTCGGGTGGAAACGAAGTAATGGAGATGTTGAAGGTGATGCAAAGTGAAATGCAACGAATGAATCAACGTGATGATGTTCGGATGCAAAAGGACGAGGTTCGTGACAAAAGCATCCAATCGTTGACCACTCAAATGAATCAACTTGCAAGTGATGTGGCGATATTGAAGAAAGCAAAAGGCCAAGTACAAAGTGACACGGTGACAAACCCTAAAAACATTAAAAGCGTTAACATCAATGTGGTAAGCACCGTTCCAATTACTAAATTTAATGAAACATTGCTAACTTCTTCGTATCAAGTGAATGCAGGTTTGGAAAAAGATGCCGAAGTCGAGAATGATAAAGAGTATGAAGCGCCAATCGTGCCTATCCGTGTGGGAAAATTAAAAATCCCTCACGCATTGTTGGACTACGGGGCAAGCATGAGTGTGCTACCAAGCGATCTATATGATATGTACGACTTTGGTCCACTTGAAGGTATAGACACCATGGTGAGCTTGGCGGATGGAAGTTGGAGGCGTCCACGGGGAATGGTTAGGAATGTTAAGATTCAGTTGGGAGAGTTTGAATACCCGGTGGATTTTCTAGTTCTGGACTATGCTTCTACCAACATGGCAGCACAACAAAGGGTAATCTTAGGTCGACCGTTTCTATACACAGCAAATGCTCAAATTAATTGTAGAGACGAGATTATTACCATGACCGAAAAGAACCGTAGGTTGTACTTTGATGTTCAAACTAGATTGATTAGTTATGAGTCCATTGAGAGGAAGGGTGGTGAGTCTAGTGATTGTATGAAAAATGTGTTGCAAAGAATGAGAAAAAAGCACCCACCGGACCGTGAAGAAAAACATATGGGTTCAAGCAAGAGTGTATTTGATTACCCACCGAGTCAAAACGAGACGGATGCATTTTGCTCAATGGCACGAGGAAGTGATGGAGATGGCAGGAACCGTTTCTTTGAGCCACCATAAATGGGGGTGGTACGGTCTGGCTGAAGACCTGAAAACTTAGCGCTGCTCGGGAGGCAACCCGAGGTTTTTCATTGATCTTGTTATTTCTTTAGTTTTTTTTATGTTTCAGGGCCATGGAAACACTCAAGTGTGGGGAAGATGTGCGGATATTTGTGTAAAGGTGGTGAAAGGAAATCAGATTATCTACAACATCTGTTGTGGAAAACTTCACCAGGTCAATGTACTCTTTCCTTAGTCTTGTTGTGTTCTTTAGCTTTGAAATATTGGTAGTTAGTTGTTAGCTTGTTTTGTTTATGGTCGGGTGGTGTTGAGTGATTGTGTTGTTTTGTTGGGTTGGTGCAAGTTGGTGGTGTCATGTTTTAAAAGAAGAAAAACATAAAAAAAAATAAAAAAAATATAAAATGAAAAGTACAAAAAGAAATTTGTGGTTTGAGTGAAGAAGCTTTTTGTTGATGTTGAATGATTTTAGTGATCAAAGCCTCCTAGAACCATACATTGGGGTCAATGTATCCCAAGTGTGGGGATGGGGGAATTTTTGAAGATTTTGAAAAATTTTGAGCCAAGCGAAACGATGTGAAAATTTGAACACCCTAGATTAACCCCAATTTGGTGCACCGGCAACCCTTGATACCTTTTCATTCTTGGTGAGAGTTGTAGCCACACTTGTACATAAATAATGATTGTCTTTGATGAGAGTGGCTACGGGTGGGGGTGCATTAGAACTTGTGCTTGAATGCGATTTGAGTCCTTAGTTAGACATGAATGTAGAAAGGATAAGGGCATTTAGGTAGCCTCGTCGTTTGTGTGAGCGAGTGTGGGATTTGGGGGGTTGGACCTCATAAGTTATATATATGAGCATGGTAGTGAGAGGGGCGGGGGTTTGGACATTTAGTTGCCCAATTTTGTGCCTAAAAGCCTATCATTTGTTACCCCTAGCTACTTACCTAAAAATTTACCCAATTTGACCCGGTCTTATAGTGTTAGTAGTAATGGTTTGAGTAGTATGATGTAGATATGTTTGATGTTTCATTGTATGTTTGTTTGCTTTGTTTTGAAAAAAAAAAGAGAAAAAGCAATGGAAAATGAAAAAAAAAGAAATGAAGTTTAGTTATCTTGTATATAGTAGTTTACTTTGGTAGTTGTTAGTTTGTTTTATTGTGTAATAAAAAGACCGGGTTAAGTTTTCGCTATTTCATATATATTCCATTTCCTACCTATACACCTAGCCACGTTACAACCTTGAAAGTCCATTTGATTTGCATTCATGTTTGACACATTTAAGGAGAAGGATCGATTTAGGTACAAGCCTATAGTTGTGCAACCGCCCGTTAGCCTTTGTGTGTCTAGCTCATATTGCTAGTGCTTACTTGTAACCGAGAGGAGAGACATAGTGAGGGGTGCATTAGTTGGGTGTTAAAAAGGGGATAGTAAAAGGATTGCTTGTTTTTGCTTGGCTTACATTGATCACTTGTTGAGAAATTGATTTGATGAGTTGCTTGGGACAAGCAACGGTTAAGTGTGGGGATGTGACGGGTGGTCCATTGGACAACCCTTTATGATGTTAAAAGACAAGTTTATCCCTCATTTAAGTGTGTAATTATCTCGAATTAGATAACTACTGTTGCTTATGTCTCAGGTGCGGTTTGGTGGCTTAAAGTGAAGAAAAATGCAGCTTTGGAAGGTTTGAAGTTGAACGGGTCGCACATGGAACAAAAGATGAAACAAAGAAAAAAACTCAGGATGTTACCGTAATTTACGGTATGACCGTAAATTACGGTGGACTTGAATTTGGTCAAGTGCTCACCGTAACTCAGACAAACTTCACCGTAACAACATCATGTCCACCGTAACTTACGGTGGAGCCGTAAGTTACGGTGGAGTCTGCGGGAATTTTGTAACTGCCATCATTAAGTCGGTTTTATGGTGTCTTTTCACTTATTCTGATGATTGGTCAGTTAGAGAACACATCGGGGGCGATTTTGGCTATCCTTGCTTGGTTTTGAACAATTGCTAACATTCGGTTTGTGATTTCGATTTGTATGAACATTGAATTGATTGCTATGATGATTCACCAAGCTATGTGTGGCTAAAACTTTCGGTGATCATCTTAGGTGAAGGTTTCTCTTGAACTTTTGTGTGTTTATTTCTGAATTTCTAGAATGATAACTTGCGTTGCTTGAATATCATGGTGTATACATAATTGTTTGTAGCTTGTTAATCGATAGTGCAATTTCTAGTCTTAATCGTACGTTCTTGGTGCCGTTGGCAATCGAGATATCACGGGAAGGGTTAGGGTTGGTTATTGATTAATTGATCATCGGGAAACAACCTCGCGTTTATAAATCCGAGTACTTTGTTCCCTTTTATCACTTCGATTATTTATGCACGAGTTATGTCTATGTAACTCTTTCTAGTTGGAATTTCACACAATTGTTTAAAGAAACTGAATCCTAAGATGGTCATTGTTTTCTCCTAATCAGTTTTACAACCAACATTTGATTTGCAATTAGTTATTAATTTAGTTTTATAAAACAACAATCCAAATTATTGATCTTTATTTTCTGCAACTTAGGTTAATTGTAGTTTATTCGCAAAGCTATAAAATCAACACACTTTCCACATACTCCCTGAGTTCGATACCCTATTACCACTATCTATAGTTGTTATTGGGATTAAATTTGCGTGTACCATGACAAGCACGTCAATCCGCGGGTTTGTTATCACTTCTGTTGATATGGCGGATATTGAAGGAAGTGAACTTTGATGTTAGTTGCAAGGCTTGTTCGAGGTAGAGGATCATGATATCCCCTTTTGCGGCATAGTCGCCGCGTATCTGCCCTGCAACCAACAGTGAGTCGACGTGTGCTTCTAAGTGTTGGACGCCGAGTTTGACTGCCAGACGCAGTCCTGCTAGTAGAGCCTCGTATTCTGCCTCATTATTTGTGCTTTTGAAATCGAGGCGGATTGCATAGGTAAGCTCTTGGCCATCGGGGCTGACGAGTCGCAAACCCGCACCAGCACCATCCTCGTTGGATGCACCATCGGTAAATAGTGCCCATGTTTCTGAGGAGGATGGTGGTGGCGTAGGGTTTTGTTCTTGTTCGCATTCCTGAATGCGATCGGCTGGTACTTCGGCGACGAAATCAGCCAAGACCTGGCCTTTGATCGCGGGGCGCGGCTTATAGGTCAGTGTAAGTGCGCCCAGCTCAATTGCCCATTTTGCTAATCTACCAGAGATGTCGGGTTTTGATAGGATCGGGCCGATCCTGTAGTTGGTTAACACTGTAATGGCGTGGTTTGCAAAGTAACGTCGCAACCGTCTTGATGCGTGCACTAGTGCCAATACCAACTTCTCCATGATGGAGTACCTCGTCTCTGGGTCGTTGAGCATTTTGCTGATGTAGTAGATGGGTGTTTGAACTCCTTCTCGTTCCACTATGAGTACCGCGCCCACCGCGTTGTCCGCGACAGATAGGTACAAGATAAGTTGCTCATCCTTGCGAGGTGCGGTTAGAGTTGGGAGTTGAATCAAACACTCTTTCATCTCCCGGAAAACTTTTTCGGCCTCTGCGGTCCATTGGAATTGTTCCTTTTTTAAACAGCTCCGCAATGTCTTGATAAAAGGATAAGACTTAGCTGCATGGTTGGCTAAGAATCTGTTTAGTGCGGCTAGCCTGCCGGCTAGTCGTTGCATTTCTTTCATCGTAGAAGGCGATGGCATACATTCGATCGCCTGAACTTTTTCCGGGTTCACCTTGAATCCATCTTTGGTTACGATGAATCCAAGGAACTTGCCTTCTTCCATTCCAAACGAGCATTTCCCTGGGTTTAGCTTCATGTTAACGCTTCGCAGAGTTTGGAATGTTCTTTCAACATCGTTGAGCATGGTATCTTCCTCCATGCTCATGAGGACCAGGTCGTCCATATAGATTTCGACACTTTTGCTGATTTGTCCGCGAAAAGTGTCGTTCATCAATTTTTGATAGGTTGCACCCGCGTTGCGCAACCCAAACGACATTTTCGTATAGCAGTAATTTCCGATAGGCGTGCGGAATGCCGTTTTATCTTCGTCCTCGATGGCCATCTGTACCTGGTGGTAGCCTTTGTAACAATCGAGGAAACACTTCCATCGAAATGGTGCAAGGTTATCGACCTTCTCGTCGATCTCCGGAAGTGCGTAACAATCCTTGGGGCAGGCCTTGTTGAGGTCTTTGTAATCGACGCACATGCGCCAGCCCCCGCTTGGTTTTTCTACCGAGACTGGGTTGGACAACCAAGTCTGGTATTTGAATTCCCGCAGGATTCCTGCGGAGAGCAGTTCTTGTACCTGCTCTTCCATCGCCGCGTTCTTTGCTGATCCAAGGTGGCGTTGGCCTTGGATCACCGGCTTGATACCTGGCATGGTATTCAAGAAATGCTGCGCAATTTCGCGTGGCACCCCTGTCATGTCTGCGGGTGTCCACGCAAAAATATCTTGGTTCCTGAAGAGGAGTTGCTTTAGGCGCGCTCTGATGGTGGGGGACAAGGCATGGCCCAACGTGACCGTTTGCTCTGGGTGTCTTGCGTTAAGAACCCATTTTTCTGGTTGCGTGTTGGGGGTAGGCCTTGCTACCTTGGTCGGACGCAACTCATCCGAGGACATAACTTCTCTGCGGGCGTAAATTATCGCAATCCCCGTTTCGGTTGGGAAACCGATGGCAGAGTGGGGGACGGATGTGATCATGTTGAAGTCGCCCTGGGATTCCCTCCCCAGAAGTACGTCGTATTTGGAGGTGTGAGGTAGAACCATGAAGTTTACCTCCTCCGTTCGTGTGTGCCTACCATTGGTGAGTCGCACAGGAAAAGTGATTTGGCCCAGGGGGAATACGGTTTCCCCCGCAAACCCAGCCAACGGGTAGTCCACATGCGGA
Organism: Helianthus tuberosus; assembly: GCA_030545235.1. Taxonomy (NCBI): domain Eukaryota; kingdom Viridiplantae; phylum Streptophyta; class Magnoliopsida; order Asterales; family Asteraceae; genus Helianthus; species Helianthus tuberosus. The sequence goes on from CM060417.1 coordinate 187,868,580, forward strand.
GTATCGCCGCTTGGAGGCGTGACTGGCCAGGATCAAGCCACCAATCATATTGAACAATGTATTTAAAATAAATAAAATCCAACCACGCAATATAATTGGTGTTCAAAAACAAGTTAACCAAGTTCAAGTTAAACAGCGGAAGCAATAAAGGTAAAACCAAAACATAAGTTCAGTAAGTTTAAATGTTTAACATGGCACACAGTTGTCCATGTCCCACAACGAGCACGCCTCCTCGTGCAAGCTCCATAAGTACCTAACAACCTGCAAGGCATGTAACAACGAGTCAACAACAAAGTTGAGCGAGTTCACAGTTGGTGTTCATTGTTAAGTTGTTTCAAAAACCAGGAATTCATTTGTAAGTTGTAAGTTAATCAGTTTACCCTGTTTCCCAAACATATCCATAGTTGGTGGGGGCTTCCCCATGTTAACCACTAGACTCGTTACCATATCGACCACTGACTGAAGTAAGTTGGTGCCCTAGCGTCAATGTCTATCACCATTGACGTGCCCAGATCCATTAGTTCACGCCCGTCCTCTGCGGCACGGTGTGAGGCTTGTCAAACCTAAATAGCGCTATCTAACTAATGACCCGCTCGCCATTGGCCCGGCGATTAAGTCGATACAAAAGGAGGGACTTCATGATAGAGAGTTTTGGTCTAGTATCCGTGTTGTCACCCTTCAATAAAGAGGGTGTGTACGTAATCCCCAAACCAGGAGATTAAGCAGGTTCCAATTATATTCTTATCACGTGTTGTCACCCTTCAATAAAGAGGGTGTGTACGTGTCCCAAGCCAGGAGATCACGCAGTTTCAGTTTAAATCCTTTACCCATTCCCAACCCTTGGGAATCTCATGCCTTGTGGAAAGTGTGAACTCACCTTGGTTTGCTCGGTATGACTAGTTACTTGTTTAACAGTTGATCAAACACGTCCTAAAAGGGTTACCGATAACAGTCAGTTCCACGTGCACATGAACCACATCTTTCACGTACAATTAATTCACGTATTCATTGTTCACATAAAGCACATTTAATGTACATGCAACGCACACAGGTAGTTCAAGTCATGACAGTTAATCCATTCATCTAGTGCCATCAGAAAATCACCTGACACGTATAGTTCAAACATACTACACACATACATACATGATTCACTCCCATACGCTTCAAGCCCAATTATTAAACATGTGCGGCCCAATGTTTCTAACAAGGTCAATCTAAAATTCTCTAATTATCATCAAACAATTCTCTAATTACCCATTGCAATCATGTAACCAGCTCAAGCAATCAGGTTATTTGTAGAGCTCGAGGCTTTCACCATTATATATAAGCAATACACCCTATTTACATGTTATCCATCCCTAGATCATTAATTCACAACATACCCAATATAATCACTATCATATCAGACAATACCAATCATTAGCATACTAGTCGGTCATCCACATATTCATCATATTAACAATCCTTCAATCTCAGGTATCATTCCATTACATAATCATCATCATGCAGTTCGAAGTCACAATAAATTAACTACAACAATTATGCAATATCATATTAGAATCGGTCCAATCATGAACAACCACAAACATTTTCATTCATTCAATATTAATAGAATTCGGTCACATGGCTCTGACATTGCATGATCTTTGATTTATAATTTTATTAATGAAGCCCCACCCCTTAGTGGTGTGGTGGTAAAGGGTTTGGTTTTCACAGCAAAGGCTTGGGTTCGAGCCTCATAAGAGGCAAAAATAGGGATTGAATTTTGAGGGTAAGATTTAGCCGTTCAAAAAAAAAAAAAAAATTTATTAATGAAAAACATAACAATGGATCATCATCTTCACATGGGCTGTCCCTTTTTGAGCCGACATATACACATAAAGTGACGGCTGAATTAGTGGAGGTGACTTTGGGTTTTGTTAATAAATCAAATCATCATCACACCACTTATGAGAATATGATAACCATGGATACGGCACCCTATGCACACAAACCCTCATTATTTGATTAACTGTTAAACCACCATCTACAGTAATTGATCACAACCCAAACCGGAGCCAATTAAATCATTCAAGATTCACAAAATCCTTGAGTACTAGCATAATACAACTTTGTTCGTAATTTATCATTAGTTTACATCCTATACTACAACAATCACGATTAATACACTGAATCACTAACACATTAAACACAATTACACTATCATGCATCCCTATCCCTATCATCATATCACAAGAACATTCATCATCAGCAACTTGTAATCAATCTATGAAAAATCCAACCATATCATGCAAACCGACGCAAAATAGCCAAATCAAGATCAGATTCAATACAATATAATTATACTAACCGGACTAGAGATGTTGCTATTCACGAGAGTCTAGCTTCAAAGGGAAGTACGAATCTTCGAAAGGTAGGCTGATCGCGAGAAGGAAGGAATGGGGTGCACTAGGGTTTGTTATCGACGTGATTTCCAAAATCACAAATAATATTACGTACACCTATTCTCCTAGTTCTACACATATACATAACCCTTAAAGGGGGTTGGGCTCATGCGGTTTGGCCCGATATGCAAGTATGGGTCGAAATAGAATGAGGTGTGGTGATTTAGAGGTGTGTACTAGAGGTGTGTGCGGCCCAAACATACTCGCGGCCCACATACATGTTGTGTGTGTGGCCCAACATACGCGTTCAATCATCAACTATACATTTAAGTTTCACAGGATTATCATTCAGAGTATTAAACGAGTTTTTGCGGCCCAAAGGTATGTTCTCCAATCAACACATAAAAGTGTTTTAACGGTTTCTCATAGTTAATCAGTCAAGCACATGTAGCCATACTCACTCACGTCTTACGTTTAGCAAGTATATTATATACACGAGTGTTTAATAATCTTTATCATCGTAAAGAACGTAAAAGAGGAATAATAAGAAAACAGGATCACGTGACTAGAAGACGCTGACCTTGAAAGTTTGGGTTGTCACATAACATACCAACGACGTATGATTTTATGGTCTTAAATCTTGCGTTGATAGATAGCCAACATCTGAGGTTTCGGGTCTTTATATTGTTGAATCATCCGGGGATATCTTGGCTGTCCTTCTGTTCAGAACTAATATTGTACATGACCCCAGGAAAGAAAGTCACTTGGAATTAGCTCATTTCTATTTGAATGTCTGTATGTTGTCCCGACACACACAATTTTGATCTGATTCTGAAATCTTCTCTGAAAAAAGTCGTGTACCTCCTCTGCTGCATCCAGATATATGCTGACCTGGAGGTGCTAGGCAACGACAGCTTTTGCTGCATCCAGATACATGCTGACCTAGCTGTACGTTGTCGTGCTATAGATCTAATACACCCGAAAGAGGCCCTCAAGTGCCCAAAAGAAACCCAAGAAACTTATATCAAACTGAGAAAAACTCATTTGATCTGTATATTATACCATCTCTGCAAAAGATCTATTCTGTTCTCTTCTCAACCTATTCCCAGTTAAGATTTCAGAAAACTGGATTGGACTTGTGAAATATGTGGTAGGGAAGATACTTGCATGATAGAGTGTGCTGTTTATATTTCCAGGATTTGATTAGTATTTATTTGGGTGTTCATTGTTAAGAAATCAAAACATGATAAAACAGATTATATGCAGACCTAGACACAGTCAGGATATCTTAAAGGATGACATCAGTATACTCACCTGCTACGATGAATCGTTGTGCTTACCTTGATCGCGGGGGTATGCCTTGGAATGGGACACACGGGTATAATAGTATAATATTACCTAAAGCATATCACGAAGTTGAAAAATTGAAAGTTGAGCGTTAAAGTTTAAGTGGACAAACATATTGGCAATCGCATAGACCAGTTTGATTAGGCACGTACTGAAAAGTGTTCCTTAGTCTGCTTGAGAATGAATTTTGATCCCATTGCAATTGTAATTGTATATTATGGTAGTTGTTTATATTTTGAGTTTTTTATTTGTTTTAGTTCTTAAAATAAAAAAAAAATAATAGAAAAAATTCAAAAATACAAAAATAGTGTCTTGTTTTTCTATAAAACCAAAAATCCAAAAATAGAGTGTTTATTTATTTTCTTAAAAATTAAAAATATAACCGTTCTTGAAGATTTGACTGATCATAAAAAGTTGAAAGAATTTAAATTGTGAAATCTGAGTACAAATACTTGGATGTACCTAGTGTTCATGTGGTACGTTCCTCTGTTGCAAAAGAAATGTTTGCTTATGAGTTTGTGAGCATGTGCAGAACTTGATTTCAATCAAGAACAGGGGTTGATGAAGACTGAGATGCTGTTAGTTGCTAAAGAAGCCTGAAGCAGCACCACAACAAGATGTACCTGAGTCAGAAGAACCGGATACGAAACGTCGTCTGACAATGAAAGTGCATTTGAAGAAGTACCGTGAACCTGCTTGAAAGACAAAGATTTAAGAAGAAAAGAGCTGCTGAGAATCCTCCTCTCACATTCTTTTTAACAAAGACTTTCAAGAAGATGCTGATCGAGATCCTGATATGAAGCTAACCACAAGAGCTGAAGAAAGAGACCTAGTGCTGAGAATTCAGAAGTCAAGAACTTCCACAACATCTGCGGCATAGCTACAACCATAGACTTCGTTGAAGACGTTGCTGAATTCATGTTATGAAGACAATTTGATGGCATCAGTCTAGGGGGAGATTGTTAGGCCCTAAAGTGTGAGACTGACGCATCAAATTAACACAACGGGTTATAGTTACGAACTAGGCTTTACCGGGTTAGTTAGTATTAGGTTTTGGACCTTTATAGGTCACTTGGGCCAAGCTTTAGGCCATGTGGGCCAAGCAGGCCCAAGGGGAGCCCATGTAGGGACTTGGGCTTGAGTTAGTATAAAAACAAGTTTCTAACTTGTTTTTAGGTTTGAACTTCTTAGAGCTTCATAGTTACAATATTCTAGAGAGCTAGAGAGGGAGGCGATCGATTGGTTGTGTACTCATACCAGACGTTTTTGCTTGTTCAAGTAATCGAAACGTGTGTGAGTTAAAAGTTATTTCGGTGTTCTTGTTTGTTTTCATCTTATTTCTTGAATCACCTATTGATTGGATTCCGCACAATCAATAGGTTGTTTGATATCATTGAAAGATCCGGTTTATCGGGACTTACATTCTCATCAATGGACAGATTGGTTTCAACCACTGTGTTCGCGCGTGCCCGCACGAACACAGATAAGTTCTTGCTGGTGGGGTTTTTTGATAAGGGTAATGGTCACTCGCGGTCATGCTGACGCAAGATCTGGGACCATACCCCTTCACAGCCGCTTAAGTGTCCATGTGCGTTCATTTGTTCGGTTAAAGTTAATCAAACAAATACTCATTTTCAGGCCTAGGCATTGATATTGAGTTGATGAGCGTAATTTTTTCACAACTTTTCCCCATGGTTGCAAAAGTCGCTAGGCGCTCCCAAGTCGGTCGACCGGGGAGTTGAGAGTACTCGGCATAGGCGGAGAGTACTCGGACATGTTAAATTATAAAGAAATTAGTTGTCGGAAATTAAATATATGTCTAGTAACATAAATTTACTAATATTTATAACAAAATACGTGAAAATGATATTCATTATTTAATATGATAGTCATATAAATTATGTTTTATTATTTTTTTAAGTCAAACTCGGCCCGAATTGACCTACTAGATTCGATTTTGCCCGAGGTTGACTGCGTTTGATCGATTCCGAGTAATTAGGCGGAGTTAGAGAAAGTTGACGTTAAAAAAACAATATGATTGTGTGACGTTGTATTTGTTTTGTAAACATTTTATTACAAGACTTTATGCCTCATGGTCCATGGATATTGATACAAACTTAACCAGTTCACTTGTTCAAAATTCAACTTGCTAGTTGCTCCGTTACTCGTACTTGGCCCATGATGGCCCAACTCTTGGCTCAAATTAGATATCTTTTGGGCCCTAACTTAAACTTTTCTCCGATTTTAGAGATTTTTGGGATTTTCTTTATTTATCCAGTACACTTGAAGGGTTTTCATCAATCACATGCCATCTTAGGTAGTTTTGAACATCCTTTACAAACGACACATTTTATTTTCAATTGTTATTATTACATAATTCGATACTCAGTCGGTGGACACAGTTTTACCTTTCTCGAGTTAAAATCTGGTCTTCAACTTTGAGAATACATAATGGCATCAAACAACATGATACAAGTCCTAGAGTTACCATATGATCAGATGTTATTTGGCAAAGTAACAAATAACCCTTCTTCGATTGCTACATTACATTTATCAAACACGAAACTACATTGTTCGCAAGACTTCCATCTGATTCTTAGGGTTGTACAAATCGCTTATCGCTCGCTTGGAAAATGCTCAGAATATGCTCACTCGATTTGGTTCGGTTTGCAAACGAACCAAGCACGAGCAAAGGTCCGGTTCAGCTTATTAGCATACAATCACCTAGATTATTGCATCAAAACCAAACGACCCTAACACATACACATAACCTTACTTTCATTAGCCTTATTCAGTTATCATATACAGAACTCTATACATGATAATATTAATAAATTAAAAAACAGAGACGATTACAGGCTAATGGCAGGTAGACGAGCAACAAGTTGCGCCGCTACCCCAAACAGTACCACAAACATCATTTGTACATACAAACTCCCACAAGCTACACAACCTCAAAACACACTTCAACCACTATTCTTCATCTGTTCTTCTAGCACAACCGATCGCGGGCTAACCATCGGCGGCCCCTTCTCCCTTCGTTCGAGCTCATTCAACTTAAACGTAATCAACCGATCCCAATTCCCACCTTCAAACAACACCCCAGCCTTCCCATCAGTAATCCTCTGCACAATCCCACAATACATATGATAAGGACTGTTTGGATTCTTCACAATTGCAATCATTCCAGGCATCAACAATGGCAGTTCAGGCGCTTTCGCCTTACGTGTCAAACTCTCATTGGTGGTTAATGATGATGAAGAAGATGTTTTTTTGGGTGGTGGGTATTTTTCTATGAAATCTTTAAGACCCTTTTCACCACCCGGGAATCCACCGGTTAATCCTAACAACTCTTTTTCAAAACCATCTTCTGGTATGGTTAATGTGGCCGGATCTTCTTGACCGGTGGTGGAAGATGGTGGTTGTTCCGGTGGTGGTGGTGGTGGTTGTTCTGGTGGTGGTTTTTTGAGTTCTTGTTGAAGGCCTTCTTCACCGTTACATAAACCTCTGCCACCCAAGATTTCATAAAGATTGAATTTTGCATGTGGGGTTGTGATATGGTGTTTTGGTGTGGGGAATGAAGAGGGTGGTTTGGGGTGGAGGTTGGTGAATTGGGTGTGGCCAAGAAAGTGGGATTTGTGAAGGTGGAGAGTTGGGAGATTGAAGGAGTTTGCCATTGGAGAGATGGGATGAGAGAGAGAGAGAGAGAGAGAGATGAAAGAGGTAGAGAGTGAAAGATTGAAATCTGTTTGATGGTTGCTAGCCACAAGTTGTGATTGCTATCTCTTCTTTTATGTGGCTTTTAGTAAATATGTTATTTAGTTTGTTCTTGTTACTAAAAAACAACCTAGTCTTATCCTGTTGGGTAGAATAATAAATAACTTTATATAATATAATAATAATAATAATTATTGTTATAAAAATAATAGGCTTGCAAGTCGTCTCAAACTTGATAAGTGAAGCTTGGGCTATAATGGTATACTGAATAAGCTTTAGGGTATGTTTGGCAAAAGTAACTGGTGGCTAAAAGTTGCTAGCTGGTAGCTAGTAGCTGTAGCTTTTTAGATATATATATGGTGTTTGGCAAAATAGCTGGAACTTTTAATAAAATATATAAAATGACTAAAATTGACATAACTGAAAATTTAAAAAGTTTCTGCACTAAAAAGTTTATTATTTTTAGAGGTTAAAATAGTCATTTTTTCCTAAAAGCTTGTAGCTCCTTCTAAACGCTACTATTAGGAGCGTTTAACCAAAAGTTTCAAGCTCTCAACCTAAAAGTTTCAAGCTCCTTCAATCAAACAAGGTTTTTTTATTGAGTATGATTTTTTTCTTAAAAGCTTAAAGCTAGAAGCTCCTAAAACTTCCATACCAAACATACTCTTAGGGGCTGTTTGTTTACATCTTAATGAGGCTCTTAATGGTTCAGACCTCTTACTGGTTCAGCACTTAATGGTTCAGACTGTTTGTTTCACGAGCGGATGTCTGAATGGTTCAGACATTTGCCTCTGAATGGTTAAGATTTATACAAAGTCTGAATGGTTAAGACCTCTTATCTGAATTGGTCAGACATTTTCCTCTGAACGGTTAAACATATACAGGCTCTTAATGGTTCAGATCTCTTACTGGTTCATCACTTAATGGTTCAGACCTCTTACTGTTTCAGCACTTAACCATTCAGATGTTGCCAAACAGCCCCTTACTCATTTAAGCCCGTTTCATTTCAAGCTTTTTTTTCGAGTTGATCTCGAGTAACTTACGAATACCTCAGGTCGTTTACACCACTAGGTAATTGATGTAGGGTGTGTGACGAAAAATGAAGATCAAACACGTTGATTCTACGAATACACATGTAGTTCTTCTCCAACCCCCAAATTGCAACCCAAAGGGTACAGAATTTGAAGTGAAAAAATGAGTTAATCCAAAATTCAAGTCTGTCTTTTCCAATTACTAGAGGAACATATAAATAAGAACAGAAATTCGAAACGGGCCAAACACAAGCCCACAAACAAATTGCCCAAAACACTACAAAAAACGTAAATAACTAATAGAAATAAGCATTTTTTGGCCCGGACGATGACCCAAACCGCCGTAGGCCATTTTGCAGCAAGATGGAGCTCGTTCTCACGTTCGTTTCGCCTGGTCGCACGCCCAAAACGGACCCCCGTAGCCCAAGTTAGAGCCATTTTAGTGAGGCCCCTTTTGTTACACAATCTTGGGCCTCCAAATACATGATGACCCGCTCCTCCACACTTGGACCCACATCAGTAATACAAACATGAGTTTGTCATGATTTTTATAAAGGTTTTTATCTGTTATAAAAAACACATACTATGTGTATAACTGTATATTTGTCATTAAACATTAGTAAAATATTTTTCTCTGTGTTTGTTGTTTTATCGTAGGAAAGGTTCCCTTCACCCAAATGGTTATAATGTGTTTGGGTGGGGTCATGGTAACACACAAATACTATTCTACCCATCATATTGGTTTCATAAATGATTAAGTAGCTAAATATAACTATAAAGTTGCAATTTTAGATGTTCTATGCTTAATAAACGATTTTAAGACTTCATATATCTTCATTAGTTCAAACTATTAGACATCTTGTAGGCTATTTTAAAATAAATTTATATTTAAAATATATATAAAATATTTTAATGATTATGGCCCCTTTGAAAAGTGGGTCATGTGTGGCAGCCCACCTCACACATGGCTCGGGTCGACCCTGCCCAAATGGCATAAGAAGGGATCCCATATCATTCTATAGCACCGTGAATGAAATAAGAGCATACACAACACATGCTTTTGTGGCATGTATGAAAATCTAAACCAATCCTCACGGGCCTTCCCAACATTGTAAGCTTGGTGCGACCATCAAGTCCGAGCACCAAGTTTGGACTCCATAGGTAGGACCCATATCAAATATAAAAGTTAACATGAGGTAAAAGAATGTAATAAAGCAAGTAATGATGTGGATTGTGAGGTGAAGGTTTGTAGAGATTTGGTGTTGTAGGAAAAATAAAGGTTTCTAAAGATGGTTTGAAATTTAATATGGAATGATGAGTAGGGGCGGACCTAGGTAGAGGGTTGGGTGGGCGGCGCACCCCTTGAAAAATGAATTTTAGTGAATTTTATAGGGCAAAATCCCGATCGCACCTCTTGAAAATTTGGTTAAACCTCTTGTTCGCACCCCCATAAAATAGTTTTTGGGTCCGCCACTGATAATGAGATGGAGGTTTGTAAGAAATAACGTTGTGGATTGTCACACCCCCAAAATACCACATGCGAAAACCCCGCGGGATGTGTGACGTACCAGGATCTAGCCACCAATCACATTGAACTCATAACAAGATTTTAAAAACTTTCATCCATTAACATAAAGTATTACAAAACGTTAAATGTATTTCAACATATACATCGAGAGCATAAATCATTTGTTAAGTATTTCATCCATCATCCATTAACATGAGCTTGTCATCAAGATTTTTATAAAGGTTTTTATCTGCTATAAAAAACACATACGATGTGTATAACTGTATATTTGTCATTAAACATTAGTAAAATATTTTTCTTTGTGTTTGTTGTTTTATCGTACGAAATGTTCCGCTTATAACAATAGATGTTCTAGTCATTTTCTATAAATCAATTATAAAATGACACGTATGACTTTTAATACGTTCGCATCCCTAAATGTTAGGCTACTGTTACATGCCTATTACAATTGAAGTTTCAGTTGGATTTTATTCTCCATGCATTGATACGATTGTTGTATCCCATGTATGACTTTATTCATAAAGCTATGAGCATTTGAAATGGTGTCATGGATGGCCACACGAGCCAACGTGGTGGGTTGTGGTTCTTCGATTTCTCATTATGTTAAAGTTTGTTCAACTTTTTGAGTGATTGATTCATTGTCGACTATGAATCAATTTGTTAAGATTTGTAAAATCAACCTCAATAATTCTTGAGGATTGGGAGGATTATATTTATAAACAAGAATTAAAATAATCTCCCCTGTGATTACGGAGAGATGAAAACAAATACAAGGAAATAATATAATTTACATTAAATACAAATTATTTCCTAATACCCCCCTTCAATCGAAATGGTGGCGGTCCAAGACGAAGCATCTTGCGAAATACATCAAATTGAGCGCGTGGAAGACTCTTGGTGAAAATGTCAGCCACCTGAAGATTGGTTGGAACGAACTTGGTATAAAGTTTGCCAGAGTTGACTAACTCACGAATAAAATGATAGTCCAAGTCAATGTGTTTAGCACGTTTGTGAGAAATGGGATTTTGAGTCATAAACAAGGCACTCTTGTTATCACATAACAGAGTAGGGCGATCCGGTGGTAAAGCATGCAGCTCCCGTAAGAGATGAGTTAGCCAGACTAATTCAGCAATAGTGTTTGCCATGGTACGATATTCCGACTCACAGTTGGATCTGGAGACAGTAGGCTGATTCTTAGCACTCTAGGATACAAGATTACCCCCCAAAAAATGGAATAGCCATACGTAGAACGTCGTGTATCAAGACACCGAACCCAGTCAGCATCAGAGTAGCCAATGATAGATGACTTGTTGGAGCGACTATAAGTAAGCCCAAAGGATAGTGTGCCTTTAACATAGCATAATAGGCGTTTCACGGCGCGAAAGTGATCAACAGTGGGACTATGAAGGAACTGTGAAAGCTGATTTACCGCATAAGACAAGTCCGGTCGGGTAATGGTCAAGTATTGCAAGGCACCGACTAAAGGGCGATAGAAAGTGGGGTCCGAATAAGACTCACCAGTAGCGGTGAAGGACTCATGAGGTGAAAGAGGTGTGTCAACAGGTTTAGAGTCTAACATATTTGCTCGGAGAAGGATATCCTTAGCATACTTAACTTGTGTAAGAAAGAGACCCGTAGTGGTGTTGATGACCTCTAATCCCAAGAAATAATTTAAGTCCCCAAGATCTTTAATAGCAAACTCACAGTGTAGACTAGAAACAAATGTCCGAATGATGTTTTCGTCGTTGCCTGTGAGAATAAGGTCGTCCACGTAGACCAGAAGATACATGATATGAGAGTCTCTTCGAAGAACAAAGAGAGATGTATTGGCACGACTGCAAGTGAACCCATAAGATAAAATTAACGTGCTTAATCGTTGAAACCAAGCACGAGGAGCCTGTTTGAGTCCGTACAGAGCCTTGGATAGTTTGCAAACATAGTTGGGAAATTTAGTGCTTACAAACCAGGTGGTTGCTCCATGAAGACGGTTTCATTCAAATTTCCATTTAGGAACGCATTTTTGACATCGAGCTGATGCAGTTTCCAGTTGTTTAGAACCGCAAGAGATAACACAATTCGGACAATGGACGCTTTAACTATGGGACTAAACGTATGAGAGTAATCCAATCCTGGAATTTGAGTGAAACCTTGAGCTACCAAGCGAGCTTTGTAGCGTTCAATAGATCCATCAGCGTGATCCTTGACTCGAAACACCCATTTGGAGCCTACAACATTCATGGATGTAGGACGCGGAACAAGAGTCCACGTATCATTTTGTTTTAGAGCCTCAATTTCGTCCAACATGGCTGCCATCCATTTCGGGTCTTTGGATGCCGATTTGAATCCTCTTGGTTCGAGCACAGATGATAAGGCAACATGTAAAGCATGTGAGTTTAAAGCAGCAAAGTCTGCTTGATACTTGGGTTTAAAAACTCCGGCCTTAGCTCGTGTCGCCATGGGATGAAGATTAGAGTTGGTGGGTACATTTGGTTGCGGATTAGATGTGGCGGAAGTGGTGTTGTTTAGCGACGAGGGAGAAGGATGGGGTATTGTGGGCTCGAGGGTTGGTGGGTCGAGTTGTTGTGTTGGGCCGGTTGGTGAATGAGGGGGTGGATCGGTTGGTGTGGTGGACTCGAGGGTAGGTGTGATTTGGTGTGTTGGGCCAGTTGGTGAATGAGGGGGTGGATCGTTTGGTGTGGTGGGCTCAAGGATTGGTGGTTCATTTGATGGGTGTAATGAAGTCAATGGGGAATTTGGAGGTGGGTCGCATAATGGGCAGGGGATAGTTGGGCCAGTGGTTGAAGATGGGCTAGTATTGAATGGAGTTGGATGCAAGGTATTATTATGTTGAGGTAAAGGTAATTCTTCACAGAAGGTAGTAAGCACCAATTTTTGAGAATCCAAGTTGGCATTATTATTGATAAATGGATAGAAGGACTCATTAAAGCGTGCATGATGAGAGATAAATATCCGATTTGTAGATGGTTCCAAGCACCGAAAACCCTTATGAGATGGACTATACCCAATAAAAATACATGGGAGGCTCCGTGGTTCAAGTTTATGCTTAGCATAATCGTTTAGATAAGGAAATACTTGACATCCATAGACCCGAAAATTAGAATAATTCGGTACCTGTCCGAATAAAAGCTCAAATGGAGACTTGTTGTCAAGAAGAGGTGATGGCACACGATTAATAATGTATGTAGCCGAAGTAAAGGCGTCCACCCAATATTGAGCTGGAACATGAGCATTGAATAGCATAGCAAGACCTGTTTCAACAATATGGCGATGTTTCCTTTCGGCACGCCCATTTTTGTTGAGGCGTGTATGGACAAGAATACCTGTGGAAGGTTCCATTTTCTTCAACAAAAATTTGAACGGTATGGTTCACAAATTCGGTGCCACCATCACTCTGAAAGGTTTTTATCTTTCTCGAGCATTGATTTTGAACAAGTTTAATAAAGGCGGATAGAACCGCATAGAAACCTTTTTTGGTTTTGAGTGGATAAAACCACGTAAATCTGGAATAATCATCAATAAAAATGACATAGTAGCGAAAACCATCTGTAGAAGTCATAGGTGCAGGACCCCACAAATCACAGTGAACCAAATCCAAAGGAAATAAAGCACGCTTTTCATTCAAATTAAAAGATAAACGATGACCTTTTGCAAGTTGGCACGAAGTGCAAATATCAGGTTTAGGTAATAAGGAGGTAACAGACAAAACACCACATTTGTTCAACTTTGAAATAACATCAAAAGAAATATGCCCTAAACGAGCATGCCAAAGTTCATAAGACGTTTTATTCGAAACATCAGCAACAAAGGCTTGTGGTCCATTCTTGAGCACATAAAGTCCATCAATGCATGACCCACGAGCAAGAACCTGTTTAGTTTTCCGATCCTGAATATCAAAGTAGTGTTGAGAAAACAATACATCAACTTGATGATCTGCAGTTAGCTTGCTAATAGATAATAATTTTTTAGTGAGATTCGGAATAACAAGTACGTTATGAAGATGAATATTATTGCACAGTTTGTGGGTGCCTGTGTGAGTGATTGGAAGATGCTTTCCATTACCAATAATAATCTTATCATTACATTTGTATGGAGCTGAATGATGAAGACATTCCTTGTCAGGAGTCATGTGATCAGAGGCGCCCGAATCGCCAGTCCAATCTGAAGAATCATCTGTAACATGACACTTAGCATGGAAGGCCTTAGCTAAGGACTCATCCGAAGATGGAGCTTGACTAGCAAAAGTGTGCAGATTTGGACAGGCAGAGGCATAATGACCGTTTGTACGGCAAAGCTGACAGTGAGGAGGGCGACGCGTGTTGCCACGACCCCTACCATAAGATCCTCGGGAAGAATTTCCACGTTGGAAACCACGACCCCTGCTAGGCGTTGAAGATTCACGTCGTTGTTGAGCATGAAACGCAGCAGGAGGGGTGGCAGCCCCATGAATGGACTGAAGAAAAAGTTTGTGACTCTCGGCCTGAGCGACGAGATCACGAAACAAGGGAGCCAGTTTCTTGGCACGTAAGGCTGTAGAGAACACCTCGTAGGAGGGACCAAGTCCGCAAAGAAACCAATGGAGCTTGTCAATGTCAGCAACTGGATGCCCAATAGTGGCAAGCTGTTCACAAATAAGTTTAAACCGACGTGCGAAGACAGTAACGGAGGGCGTACCTTTGGAGAGTTGCCGAAGAGAATCCCGAAGGGACTGAACTCGTTCCACAGAGGCGTTACTGTAAGCCGTTTCGAGAGCACACCAGATCTGTCTCGCATTGTTTAAGCCGAGAACCTCTGTCGCGGCTTCTTCGGTTAAGGCAGATGTAAGAAGAAGAGAGGCCTTGCGATCATTTTGAAGCCAGGAGATGTATTTTGGATTTGGAATGTCTTTGTCCTCTGATTTGATAGTTTCCGACGGCGAAGAAGAAGAGTTGTCAATATTGTGACAACTCGAAATTTAGAACCCTTCGGTATAGCTCGATAAATCATGCTTGAACGTTATGTAACTAGTTGACACGTTGGTGTAATTAATGATATAATTGAATTTATGTGATTATGTGTTGTGCTTGTATGTATGCGTGTATTTATGTAACCCGAGGACACAAGGACCCGACTCGAGACCACCTGGTCTCGAGTGAACTGTTGGGCCGCACCTCCCTTAGCCCACCCGAAAGCCCATAAGGTGCACCATTTGATACGGAAACCATGCCATCATCCACATCTCACTCCCACACTCTCCTACACACACACACTCTCTCTCTCTCTCTCTAAAACTCTAGAACACCACCACAAACCTCTCCTCACCTCTCTCGGATTCAACCGGTAGCCCCAAAACTGTCGGATCAAACTCGGGATCATCACTCGGCATTTGGTTCATTGATTCTTCAAACCCAAACACCATCCGGTTAGTGTTTTATGTTTCTAGATGTTACAATGCTTGGTTAGTAAATGACATACATGATAAAGGTGTTGATGTGTGATGATATAGGTTAGTGATGCATGTTATGTGTTTTTATTTCGGATGATGATGTTATATATGATGATGAAATGTTGTCTTGGTATATATAATATGTGATTGATCATGAATGGTTGTAATCGGCTCTATATGGGTTTGAATCCGAATGGTTTGGTTATGTTTAGGTATGAATGAGGAGGTTTGTGTTCATGAAATCGGATTAGCATATGTTGATGATAAATCTTATGTAAGTATGCTATTGTATTGATTGAATGTGCTAGATGTAGGAGCCGATGATGTTGTTAACTTGAGTTCATGCTAGGATAGATTTTCTTGATAAAGCATGTTATGATAAAAACCCTAAAATGATGAACTACTTGAATGTATGATGAACAACATGAATATGAGTTGAAGGTGCCTTGAATATTTGAAAAACTTGTAGTTTGATCCATTTCGGTTAATTGTTAGACAAAGAAACATGTTTGTGCATTGTCATTGGCTAGTACACCATATCATGAAATGGAAATTCTATTGGATAGTACACTGTGTAGTTGTTCTAGAATCAGCAGATGATGGGAGTCGAGACCCACAGTCTCGACTCGAGACCACACCACATCGGCACAAAAACAGCATGACTCGAGATCATGGTTGCGAGTCTTGTTGCGACTCGAGACATGACTCGAGACCGCCTAGTTGCGAGTGATGAACGTATGACCCGAGACCTCCTCAGTTGCGACTCGAGAACTTGTAGGCTACAACTCGAGACCGCACAGTCTCGACTCGGGACCTCTAGTCTCGACTCGAGACCATATACACGTGCACACTGTTTTAGACTTGCATGCTATTACGAGCCCAACTATTTGGGCCGCATTCTTGGACTTTGCTTATTTACGTAGATGAGGCTATTGGTTGTGTTTGTGCCCTGTTGATTAACTGAAGTATTTATACGTGTGTGCCATGATCAATACGTGTATGCAAATGTGTGTAGAAAACATACGTGCACTACCTAAATACGAACCTGACTTGTATGGTACAACTATGTTAGGACGTGGTTGACCACAATATAGCTTGATTGACCTTTCTGTGTATCTGCCGAGCAAACCAAGGTGAGTTCACACTTTCTACAAAGCATGGGATTCCCAGGGGTTGGGAATTGGGGTTAAGGAACATGGATTCCTCGTCCTTTCTTGGGTAGGACAGCATCGGTTCAGGAATATAATTCCTCGTCCTCATGGACAGATAACTCGTACTAGACCAAAACTCTATCACGAAGTCCCTCCTTTTTATATCGACTTAATCGCCGGGCCAATGGCGAGCGGGTCATTAGTTAGATAGCGCTATTTAGGTTTGACAAACCTCACACCGTGCCGCAGAGGACGGGCGTGAACTAATGGATCTGGGCACGTCAATGATGATAGACATTGACAGTTCAGGGCACATAAACATGACTACAGTCAGCAGTCGATATGGTAGCGAGTCTAGTGTATACATGGGGTAGCCCCCACGGCTGTATTGCCAGAGTAAATGGGTAAACAAATTTCGTTTTCAACTATGGGGTAACCCCCACGGCAGGATGCAGGTTAAAGGAAACTGTTTTTGGAACAACTTAAAAATGAACACCCAACCGTGAACTCACTCAACTTGTTGTTGACTCGTTACTACATGCTTTGCAGGTCCATAGGTACTTAGCTGGAGCTTGCATGGGGGAGAGTCGTTGTGGGACATGGACAGCGGTGTGCCATGTTAAACTTTGAGACGTTTAAACTTATGTTTTGGTTTTGTACATTATGCTTCCGCTTTGCAACTTAAACTATGTTTTGTTTGGAAACCAATGGTATTGGTTAAACTTTTATAATTATTAACTTGCGTGTCAATATGATTGGTGGCCGGATCCTGGTCAGTCACGCCTCCAAGCGGTGGTATTCCGCAGGTGGATTTTGGGGGTGTGACAAATATGGTGTGAGAGCTGATGAAGGCCGACAAGAATATTCATGTGGTTGCGCAAAACCAAGTAATTATCGGCTGAAAGTTTGATTGGAGATAGGTGAGGGACAAAATTGATGTTGATAAGGGAATCGGAAGCCATGAGAAGGTGGGATTAAGGTGAAAAGAGAAGATTGACGGCTGAAGGAAAAGGGAATATGGGGAAGAGAGCAGGTCGCAGGAAAGAGAAAGAAGGAGGGGATAATTTTAGGCTGATACCATGTTAAGATTTGTAAAATCAACCTCAATAATTCTTGAGGATTGGGAGGATTATATTTATAAACAAGAATTACAATAATCTCTCATGTGATTACGGAGAGATGAAAACAAATACAAGGAAATAATATAATTTACATTAAATACAAATTATTTCCTAATACAATTGCATGTCTTCTTTCAACTATTGATTTGCTTTAAGCCGACCCGTTTTGGAACAGCCAATTCGCATTAAGATGTGCATCGACCGTAAGTCTTTGACCAAATTTTTTGGATTGATATGCTTCGATTAATTTATCTTTTGAACATCCTTGTGAACAGTTTGAGAATACTATATATGGACAGATGAAGACTTACATTTAGGGGGGGGGGGGGGGGATATTCCACGGTCTTCCCAACCGCTGGAGTGATCACACTCCACAAGCTAGCTTAGCCCCATAGCTGCCTGGGGGTGACTACCCAACCGAGAGCGAAGAGCTTGGCCGTGGGATGCGGACACCAAGATTCGAACCCGGGACCTCTAGGGAGAGGGTGGGTTGTGGTTGTTCGATTTCTCATTATGTTAAAGTTTGTTTAACTTTTTGAGTGATTGATTCATTGTCGACTATGAATTAACTGCATGTCTTCTTTCAACTATTGATTTGCTTTAAGCCGACCAGTTTTGGAACAGCCAATTCACATTAAGATGTGCATCGACCGTAAGTCTTTGACCAAATTTTCTGGATTGATATGCTTCGATTAATTTATCTTTTGAACATCCTTGTAAGCAGTTTGAGAATAATATATATGGAAAGATGAAGACTTACATTTAGGCTTGTATCAAATGTTTATACTTTTATAATTAGTGACTATATATGCATTAACACAAACTTTGTGATAAGTGTCATGAGTTAAGTGATAAAAGATTGAATATGATTATAAACTTATCATGGAACGCGATATGTGTAACTAATGAAGGATCTAATGGTTATAATGTGTTTGGGTGGGGTCATGGTAACACACAAATACTATTCTACCCATCATATTGGTTTCATAAATGATTAAGTAGCTAAATATAAATATAGAGTTGCAATTCTAGATGTTCTATGTTTTTTTTTTGAGTTCAAAATATTAATATCATTCCACACGAAAAAAGACAATTACAAAGCCATGGCAGGTAGTCGGGCAACAAGTTGCGCCGCCACCCCCTTTTGAATAGAAAAACCAATTCTACTAAATACAAAGTTTGAAACCTTTAGCGACGAAGCATTACTATTAACGACTTTTTGAACCCGATTCAAGAGTCGCACAGCGTCAGGAGCGAGACCACCAAAGGTATCAAATGCAAACGGGACGAACACATGTTGATTCTCCCGGCAGGCTTTCTCATGTTTTGCCACTTTGCTCGCCTCTGCCTTGAGCACCGCTTGCCCTACGACAAAGCCCTTGTCCTTAAGCCCGACAAGGGGGGAGACTCCAGTTAGATCTACACAAGCGTGTTTCCCCCTTCCCATCCAAACACAAGGATGTCCGCCGGCCGTAAAGTGGACCTCCCCTCTAAGGGGTCAGTTAGGAAATTTACTGGAGCCTCCTTTTTGGCAGAGATCCCGGCCCGCTTAAGAACATCGCATAACACATCTCTAACCCAATCATGCCGATATTTAAACCCTGGTAGCTCTTTACAGTGGATCGCGTGCTCGCCGAAAGAATCCAAACACGCTTTGCGGCATACCGGACATGGCTCGTCAACTGGGAACAAGGGAATCATCAGTCGGTATCTAAGGATAGCACGGTATTCCACAGCCGACATGTGTTGCCCCAAGCCTTCAATAGGTGCGACAGACAAAAAATCCTGAGCATGTGGGGCACGTAGACATTCAAACACAGCTCTTTGCCGAGGGGATAAAACAAACTTCTCTTCAAACCTCTTGACAATTTCGCCATATAAGGCATTCGCCAGAATTTTCTGGGATTTAGGAGGGGCGGTGTCTTTAATGTAGAAACCGCCAATATCAAGGTCGGGAAGAGAACTACGCAAAAGGTCCAACGCACTCCTGTAATCGGAGTCTAAAACATCCCCACCACATTCTCGGAGTATGTGGTCTTGTAAACCCCAAGATTGGGCCCTTGAAGCCACGAAAGCATATGAAGAGGCATCCTCGGCCGTACAAATCCCTAAGCCTCCGAACCGGGTCGGGAGAGAAGCCAACCTCCACTGGAGATCACCAAAAAAGGCACCCCCACAAACAACAATATCCTCTAATGCTCCCCGAAGGCCTTCATCAAAAACAGAGACAGCTCCCCTGACCAAAGAAGGTTGACACGTTCGAAGACCAAACAGTAATTTAGCAACACTCATACAAGAACGAAGCAAGAGGAGCTCGCTTTGAGGGTCCCGTAGGCGTTTAAGGCACTTCATCAGCTCGACTGCACAGTTCGCTCTTTTAAGAGCCATACCACTAATAAACTCTGCATCACGACTAACGGCACCCCCCAGGAGTTTCACACCCAGCACCGGCCTCCCAATCCCCCGAGGGAATAAGCCCTCTTGAACCTTTACACCATTGCAGGTTGGCCAAAAAACTTCAGTTTTCTTTATATTAAGTTGAAGCCCTAACGAAGGACCCTCAGCTCTGATGATATCTAAAGCATTAGCCACTTGGGTGGCATCTCCAATAAGCGTTCCGTCATCTAGGTACCAGGCGTGAAATAGAAGTTTGCAGCGATCCCTTATTCGGTGAACAAGGGGGTGTAGAACAAGGGCAAAAAGGAGGGGCCCTAAGGGGTCCCCCTGCTGAACGCCAGTAGAAGACCAAATATACTCATCCCCCACATATAATCTAGCTGGTTGACCATATAAAAAATCGACCCACGTAGAAATAGAAGGACACCTTTTCCTTACCTCGTACAGTAGGGCTGTCCTATCAACCAAATTAAAAGCGTTCGAAAAATCAACAGTAAGCATAGCAAGAGACCCATCTTGGTGGTACTCATTAAGGAACCTGTTCGCACTATGAAGAACGGCCTCTGCCCCACACGGAATACCTACCCCAAACTGGATAAACGATTTTAAGACTTCATATATTTTCACTAGTTCAAACTATTAGACATTTTGTAGGTTATTTTAAAATAAATTTATATTTAAAGTGTATAAAATAGTTTAATGATTATGGCCCCTTTGAAAAGTGGGTCATGTGTGGTTGCCCATCTCACACATGGCTCGGGACGACCCTGCCCAAATGGCATAAAAAGGGATCCCAGATCATTCTCTAGCACTGTGAGTGAAATAAGAGCATACACAACACATGCTTTCGTGGCATGTCTGAAAATCCAAACCAATCTTCACGGGCCTTCCCAACATTGTAAGCTTGGTTCGACCATCAAGTCCGAGCACCAAGTTCGTGGAGGCTAACCAAGTTTGGACTCCATAGGTAGGGCCCATATCAAATATAAAAGTGAACGTGAGGTAAAAAATGTAATAAAGCAAGTGATGATGTGGAGTGTGAGGTGAAGGTTTGTAGATATTTGGTGTTGTAGGAAAAATAAAGGTTTCTAAAGAAGCTTTGAAATTTAATATGGCATGATGAGCAGGGGCGGACCTAGGTAGAGGGTTGGGTGGGCGGCGTACCCATTGAAAAAATGAATTTTCGTGTATTTTATAGGGCAAAATCCCGATCGCACCCCTTAAAAATTTGGTTAAACCTCTTGTTCGCACCCCCATAAAATAGTTCATGGGTTCGCCACTGATAATGGGATGGAGGTTTGTAAGAAATAGCGTTGTGGATACTTCAATAATATGGTGAGTTTTGTTTGGAAGTTTCACTAGACTCGTGTTTTTTAACCCTTCGCTTTAGTTGGGAGGGGATCATAATATACACATCTTTCCACGTCAATTGGTGATGTTAAATTTACAATAACTCAAGATAAGATATTACATGTATTACGAAATGGATAAAGAGAACCTTCAAACCTTTTTCATTTTAACGACCAAAAGTTATAGGGTAACTTTCTAGAATAGTAACAAAGTTTTAAAAGTGTTCCAATTAGGTCACTCAAGTTTCAAAAGTGTTCCAATCAAGTCACTCAACATTCATTCTTCATTAAAATTAAGGGTTTTTTCATCAATTTCATAGGTAACCGTGGTGATATGGATTTTTGTTTCTTTTTTATGTTTTATTTTATGCTAACGTCGAGTGATGATGTGGATTGTAACTTGTTTTTTTTTAATTTTTAATGCAATTAAATGGTTTTTATTTTTAATAAATATAATTTCATATATTAAAATAATTCGACCCCAACATCTTATGCTCCATTTTTTTATTGACACATGGAAAAAAGGACATGACTCGATTTGAATGTTAAGTTATCTAATTGGGACAAAAACGACACCAGTGACCTAATTAGAACACTTTTAAAACTTGGTTACTATTCTGTGAAATTTTCCCAGTGTATTCTAAACGATGATGATAAACTCGCTTTCTTCACCCTTATTCTCGTTGGGCTTTGAATCGACAATCGGGCAACCTTGTTATAAGACTATAAGGTTTTCTCGTATTAAAACATCCTTCAGGCATATCACGAGTATCAATGTGCTCAAGACCACTCTAAGATCATGATAATCGTAGAAGTTATCGACTTGGACAAAGAACCCCAAGTAGAGTAATAAGTCAATCCCATATTAGGCTATGAGTTATGATTTTAGGAGACGGTGAAGGAAAGATGCATTCCCTTCAAGGGGCGTAGTGTTCCCTGCCATCCTCAACCTTCACCCTCACCACCATGGCTTCATATCAAATTTGTATCCCAAAACACCTCAAAACCCTTCTTTATTTCTTTTGATCTCTCGTAACACCATCCTCAAACTTATAACACATAGCCACCATCCTCTAATCTAACTTATAATAAAATACTACAAATAATGTCACATGTGATTCTCTCCTTCAACCTTATAAATTTTATTTATATTTGTTTATTAAATTTATTTTAATATTAATATTAATATTAATCAACAACCAATATATAGATATCACTTATTTTTATCCTTATCTTTATCTAAAATTAATAAATAATTTCAATTTTGCAATTTAGATAGACCCTTTGTTTTTTTAATTTTAACTCAAAGTTTTTCATCTTTTGCAATTTAATACCAACTTTTTTTTTATTTTCAATTTTGGTCCGCCATACTTTTCATATTTCCCAAGTTTTTCGTTTCGTTCTAAATTTTGTGAGTTAACGCACCGCAACATGGGGTTCAACATTTTTTTCGTATATTTTTTCCCGTTTGATTGGCCCGTCACGTCACATCTATTTTTCTGCATTTGACAAGTTCGTCCAACACGCGGGTTCTGGATGGACTTAGTTATTTTTTTCTATGTTTTACGTTTCGGTTTAATTTCTCAGTAACGAGCGTGTGTGATTCAAAGATTTTACGTCTGCTTTTCGCTCGACGTTAATTTTTCCCGTTTTTATTTATTTTATTTTTACGAGTTTTTCCAGTGTTGGTGGTCGCTGACAATGGTATAGTATTGCTACTACTTAACACAGTTTTATTATAACCGCTGCAACGCAGGGGCTTAATACTTTTTTTTGAACGGCAAATTTGGAGCACTGATGGACCACTGGAGTATCATCGTGCCAACAACGGAACCACCCGATCATATCCATCTCCACTAGGCATAATGCCTATACACCAATTCAGGAGGAAACCCAATAAATATGGTAAAAACCCCTCTTGTGAGAATCGAACCCAGTACCTATTGGTACAAAGTCTTATCTCACCCCCAAATACCACTAGGCTATAAGGCTGCACGGTATGGAGGACCATCCTGGTCCGTCCTCCACCGGCGACGAAGCAACATCCACGCCCCCCCCCGTCCCGTCCTCAACGTCGAGGTCTTGCCGATTGCGACGGACCAATTATGGTGGGCCCCCTTTGTTTGTGATTTGTACATTAGGCTGGTGGTACTTGTACATAGTGGTGGGGTAGGATCATTGAAGATGTATGGTCCCAATTCCTTGCCCACGTGGCAAGGACCACACCACTTTTTCATCCTACATGGCGCCTACATCAGCAAGCAAGTCCAGAAGCTTCTAGAAGCTTCTGGAAGACGTCAAGGTGGCACCAAAGATGCCCCTTCCGACATAAAGGACGATACGTGTCACCATTCACCAAGCGCCATGTAGACCTGCAGCAAATCAAGGAGCAGACCGACAGCAGCAGTACGATGTTTCCAGCATGGACAAATATGGGCGCGCCACGTGTACCACTACCCTGACCACAGCAGAGGAGACCAAGAGGATATTCCCCTTGGTCAGACAGCTGGCGCCCCATAACAGCTGGCAAGGTTGCTCCTCCCTCTTTCACCCTCCGGCTATATATAGGACCCTTCATCATCCAGGTTGATTCTATTCGATTCCTCTCACTCTCACTCTTAACACACACTGCTTTATTTCCTCAGAACAGAACTTATTCTCACGCCGGAGCCCGGTTAAGAGGGAAACCCCCATATTCCCCTCTTAACGAGCTAACGGTGTTACTGTTTTGCAGGATTCAGTCTTTTAGCGAGTAAGAAAGAAGATTGAACCCACAAAAGAGACGACCCGGCTAGTTAATCACCGGATTTAACCAGTGTTTCATCATTGGCGCCATCCACATTTTTTGCAAACCACCCTCATCTTCTTTTTTGTTCAAAAACTCACTAGAATGACTAAACCACACCCTTCCCCTCAAATGGACGGAGAAGTCTCTTCCTTTGAACTCATCACGGACAATGCACGCGCCCAAAGAGTCCAGGGGAACGAGACCATCCAAAAAGGGCGAGTGAACAACGATTTTCCAGAAATCTTTGGAAGTACATCCAGAATGGTTAGCCAAACCACTAATGGAGCTACTTTCCAAACCCCACCCAGGGTCATCACTCAAACCACAAATGGAGCCACTTTCCAACCTCCACCTGGAGTAGTTCTCCAAACACCCCCAGCAGTTCAAGCACCAAGCCATGGAGCTGGCCCTTCAGCTCCATCGGAACAAACACAACTAAACTTTTCTGCACTTTTAGGGCTACCCGAAGGAAAAACTCTGGCTTCCTGGTACGCCGAACAAATGGCGTCCATAAACCTCGTTTATACACAACTCAGCGCTCAACAAGCTTTGTTACAAGCGCAAGCTAACCAATCCGCTTTTGTTACTCCACCGCAAAGGTCTCTGAGCACTCACATGCCTCAGCAGGCCAATGCGTGGAATTTACACCCTGAAAAAGCACCTGTACCACACATCAGGAGACCAAGTGCGCATGACACGCATGATACTTATGGCAAAACAGAAAGCAACTATGTGCAACACTCTCACCAACAAAGGAAACCAGTGCAAAGCCGTTTAGGCCCGCGCAACATAAACGATGAGTGGGATAGCTATGACGAAGAAGATGACCCGAAGCATAAGAGAGAAAACACGGTATTCAGCAGATTACCACCTGAACACGAGGCGTACAAACCCCACAAGCGCGCGGGGTATAATCCAAAAGCGGAACATGATTACTCATTGAGCTATCGCCCAGATGGCTTGGCTGAAAACTCAAAGTTCATCAGAGAGATTGCGACAGCCGATATCGACAAAATGAAACTGCCACCCAATGTGGGCAAATACAACGGCTTAACAGATCCCGACGACCACCTCCAAGTTTTTAATGGCGCAGGAGTAACAGGTGGTTGGAACTTACCAACTTGGTGTTATCTTTTCGCACAAACATTTGTCGGCGCATCGCGCGTATGGTTTGACAGTTTGCCAGCAGGAAGAATTAAGTCATTGGTTGACTTTCGAGACAAGTTCCTCGTGCACTTCTCTCAACAACGCAGGCACACTAGAGACCCTGTCGATTGCCTGAATATTTGGAGGAAAGATCACGAAAGCGTGGAAGATTTCATCACCAGGTATAACAAGGAATGTCTAGAAATCGGTGATGTGGGTGAAAAGATGATGCGCGCACATTTTATGAGGGCAGTAAAGTGCGACGACCTGATCAAGCGATTGAAAGGAAGAGATGGAGGCCCCAAAGATTGGGAAACTTTC
Organism: Helianthus tuberosus; assembly: GCA_030545235.1. Lineage (NCBI taxonomy): Eukaryota > Viridiplantae > Streptophyta > Magnoliopsida > Asterales > Asteraceae > Helianthus > Helianthus tuberosus. The sequence continues at coordinate 187,894,303 of CM060417.1, forward strand.
ATCGAGGCAGCAAAAACAATCGCGCGCACAGACAAACAATTGACCGGTGATGACAACCGTCAATACAGTTACAACCACAACGATCGGCGCAACAAGAAAGGCAAAGGCCAATCATGGAAAACACCTGGTTACAGAGAAAGAAGCCCGGCAAGAGAAGACGCGCGCAATACAATCAACCAGATCGCTCATCGCAAGGAAGTAAAAAGGGAGAAAAGAGAAAAACAGTGGACACCCTTAACGAAGACTCCTTCCGAGGTCTTGTCAACCGAAAATCACCAGTTCAAACCTCCTCTACAGATGCGGAACAAGAGGGGTCAAGACCCAAACCTTTTCTGTGAGTTTCACAAAGACACAGGTCACCTGACCGACGATTGTTTTAGCTTAAAACAAGAGATAGAAAGAGCCCTGAGAGATGGCAAACTTACCCATCTGATGAAAGGCGGAAAGCGCGACTACCGTCAAATCCAACGAAGGGAAGAAGGGCCAGACAACAAGAAGCTCCGAAAATTAGAAACTCACATGGTTCAAGGAGGTTCACGAAGACAAAGAAAGAACTATAACAAGCGCACACAAGATAACTCTTGGCGCGAGAAACAAGTTATTTTTCCAATAGTAAGAGGAGGGCCAAGAGAAAGACGACCCATAGTCATATCTGGGGTAGTCGGTCATTACCAAACCGACTACATTTTCATCGACCCAGGGAGCACTGCAGACATCATCTATGAACAATGCTTCAACCAATTTGACCAAGAGGACAAAGCGCGCTTAGAGCCAGTCGACTACCCACTTACTGGTTTATGCAATGAAGTCGTTTTTCCTCTCAGCCAGATATCATTCCCAGTGCTGCTCTCGGACGGAAGGAATTCGAGAACTGAAGAAGTTACTTTCATGGTGCTGCCCGCACATTCAAGACATGATATCCTCTTGGGAAGAGAGTCCCAAGGAGATTTTAGAATGATTTGCTCTGGACCACATTCAGCGGTGGGGTTCCCAACAGAGACCAGGGTAGCAATAATCTATGCAAGCAAAGAAGTCTTGGCAACAGATGAACTCAGGCCAGCAAAAGCAAGCAAACCCGCACCTCGCGCGGAAGCCGAAAAATGGGTGCTGAACACCAAATACCCAGAACAAACAGTCACATTAGGGCCCGCAATGTCTAATCTCACGCACGCGGCGCTAAAAAAGTTGTTATTCGAAAACATGGACGTGTTCGCCTGGACACCAACTGACATGGTGGGAGTCCCACGGCACATAGCAGAGCACAGACTAAACGTCTCAGAGGCCGCCAAACTTATGGTACATGGCAAACGTCATTTAGGAGACATCAAGCACGATGCTATGAAAGAACAAGTCACAGAGCTGCTGAATGTTGGCATCATCAGAGAAGTCTGATACCAAACGTGGGTGGCGAGCCCTGTGATGGTCCAAAAAGGGAATGACAGTTGGAGGATGTGTGTAGATTACAAAGACCTACACTAAGCGTGCCCGCGCGACTGTTACGCTTTACCAGATATTGATGAGAAGATCGACTCACTGGCGACATTCAGATGGAAATGTTTCCTAGATTGCTATAAGGGATACCATCAGGTGCAGATGGCCATCGAAGATGAGGACAAAACCGCAGTCTGCACACCGACAGGGCTGTACTGTTACACCAAAATGCCCTTCGGGCTAAAGAATGCCGGTGCGACCTATCAGAGACTGATGAATGAAACGTTCAGCGATGCTATTGGCAAGTATATCGAAGTATACATGGATGACTTGGTCATCATGAGCAAAGAGGAAAGTATGATGCTGATGAACATCCAAAAAACATTTGACACACTGCGCGGTGTAAGTATTAAGCTAAACCCAGCGAAATGTTCCTTTGGCATGGAGGAAGGAAAGTTCCTGGGTTTCATCGTCACAAAGGACGGATTTAAGGTCAACCCTGAAAAGGTACAAGAAATCGAGCACATGCCTTCGCCATCGACAATCAAGGAAATGCAGAAGTTGGCCGGACGGTTAGCAGCACTCAACCGTTTCCTAGCCAACTATGCTGCTAAATCTTTCCCGTTTATCAAGACACTTCGCAATTGCATGAAGAAAAGCCAGTTCCAATGGACCCCGGAAGCCGAACAAGCGTTCAGGGAAATGAAAGATTGCCTCATAAGATTGCCAACACTGACGGCGCCGGTGAAAGGAGAACCCCTAGTGATGTATTTGTCAGCGTCAGACAGGGCAGTGGGAGCAGTTTTGCTCGTAGAGCGACGGGGCGTACAGACACCAGTTTATTATGTGTCTCGCACTCTGAACGATCCAGAAACACAGTATGCCATAATGGAAAAACTAGTGCTGGCACTGATTCATGCATCAAGGCGGTTGTGCAGGTACTTCGCCAACCACGTCATTCACGTGTTAACAAACTACAACATTGGTAACATCCTTGCAAGGCCCGAGATATCTGGAAGGTTAGCAAAGTGGGCGATAGAACTGGGAGGCCACAACGTGGTCTTCAGACCCAGGCTAGCGATCAAGGGCCAAGTGTTAGCTGATTTCATAACAGAAGTGCCCGACGACAAAGATAGGGAGTGTAAGGCAATGGAAAGAGCTGAAAAACAACGTTCAGAAGAACCGTGGCTACTATATACAGATGGCGCATCTAACGAAGACGGCGCAGGTGCAGGACTTAGGCTGGTAAGTCCAGAAAAGCACGAATTCACGTACGCTATCCGGTTAGACTTCAAGAGCACGAATAATGAAGCCGAATATGAAGCCTTTATTGCCGGTCTGAGGTTAGCGATCAAGATGGGAGTCAAACACATTAAGGCGCATGTGGACTCCATGTTAGTAGCCGGGCAGATTAACGGCCAGTACGATGCCAAAGGAGACGTAATGGCGTTATACTTAGACCAAGCGAAAGCATTGCTGCAAAACTTCCAATCGTACAAGGTGCACCATATAAATCGAAGCAAAAACAAACCAGCAGATGCACTGAGCAAGCTAGCATCCACCAGTTTCCAACACTTGGCAAAGGATGTGCGCATCGAAGTCCTGAGTAATCCATCGGTGCCGCTGAGGCAAGTAAGCGTCATTCAGTTGGGAACGACATCTTGGATGACTCCCATAATCATGTACCTCCAGTCTGGGATCTTACCAGAAAACAAAGCCGAAGCGAGGAAAGTTCAGTACACATCGGAGCACTACCAGATGGTGGATGGAATCTTGTACCGAAGATCATACCTAGGGCCGTTGTTGAGATGCGTCGACCCAGAAGATGCAAACTACCTGATCCGAGAAATCCACGAAGGAATCTGTGGCATCCATGCCGGCCCAAGGATGGTGGTAGCAAAAGTGATTAACGCCGGGTACTACTGGCCTGGAATGCATCTAGATGCAGTGAAGGTCTTGAGGAAATGCAGCGGGTGCCAGAGACATGCCCCGAAAACGATGCGCCCCAAAAATGAACTAGTCCCCGTAACAACGGCCTGGCCGTTTCAACAATGGGGAATTGATATGGTGGGCCCTTTTCCCGAAGCCCCGGGTGCAGTGAAATTTATCATAGTCGCGGTAGACTATTTCACGAAATGGGTGGAAGCAAAGTCGCTAGCATCAACCACATCTATCGTAGTACGGCGTTTCATCTGGGAACAGATCATCTGCAGATTCGGGCTGCCCCTAAGAATTATCACCGATAACGGAACAAATTTTGCCGCAGAAGATCTTCAACGCTGGTTCAAAGAGTTGCATATAGAGCATACCTACTCCTCGGTGGCGCACCCATAGGGGAATGGTCAAGTAGAGGCCGTCAACAAGAGCATTGTAGACGGCATTAAAGCACGGTTGGGAACACAAAGAAGAGGCTGGGTTGACGAATTACCCAACATATTATGGGCCCATAGGACGATGCCAAAAACAAGTAACGGAGAAACACCGTTCAGTAAAGTCTATGGGTCCGAGGCCGTGATACCAGCAGAGATTGGGCTACCGTCGCCAAGAATGCTCTCAATGAACATGATCAACAACGAAGAAGAAAGGAGGTTAGACCTTGATATCCTAGAAGAAAGGAGGGAGATGGCGGCGATCAGTGAAGCGAAATACAAAACAAAGTTGGAGAAATATTATAACACTAAGGTCCGAATTTGCACGTTCAACCCCGGGGATTACGTCCTAAGGGACAATGAGGCGTCTAACGCCGAAAAACCCGGAAAATTAGCCCCCAAGTGGGAGGGGCCTTATGTTGTAGACGCAGTACTCGGAAAAGGGGCATATAAGCTGCGCACCCTAGATGGCAAAGAAGTCCCAAGAACCTGGAATGCTCAACAGTTAAGAAAATGTTACATGTAAACAGCTGAAGCTTTTTCTATGTACTTGTAATGGCTGCGCGCCAACACGTTTAGCACTAATACAAGAAGTGTTTGGCTATCTTTTCTCATGAGATTTTTTTGTTACAACTGCATATATTACTTCGGGCATACACGAAAACATCAATGGCTCGACCTTAGGAAACGTTGTAGACCTCCAAGGCTTGTCACGACCAAGTGCACAGCCGGGTCAGAAACACAACCAAAGCCTAGAAAACCCCAAATAAATACTTCGTGCCCACATTAACACGAAAGCATCGAAAACACGGTAAACAAACATTGTAAGACCCCCAAAGCTGAACACAGCTCGCGCGCTTAAACGACAGAATAAACGTTGTAATTAACACAACACGACCTGTCAGCGCCAACATTCATTCGTGATACCTAATCAAAGAAATTACACATGCACATATTGTAACGATAGCAAAATTCACAATGAGCAAGGAAACAAAAGCCTAAATATTAACATAAAATATATCAAAAATAACAAAACGTGTTGCAGATACGACAGCTATAGGTAAATTGTTCACGAAACATAAAGTTAAATTGTTCACGAAATTGTCAAGTTGGTTACAGGGCTATTGAAGCCCATACACGGCATGCAAGCCGGCATTCTTCACTCTGGATGACTAGTACCAGCGCCCCCAGCCGCGCAATCTTCATCTCCAAAGGCCTTCTTTAATAAGGCAACACCATTAGGCTTCCGAGATAATTTATGGGCAGCTTTAACAACACCAAACTCTAAAGATGCAAACTCTTGTCGCTTTTCAGCATAAGCAGCACCACAATTCTCCTTGTACAACTCAAAATGATAGTCCTTCTCATTATTAACAGCTGCAGCCCTACCCTCACTATAACCATCCTTCCGCCCGCTATTATATGCCGCTAGACCCAACTCAAACATGTAGTTGGCAAGCTCAGGAGATTTCACTATACGTTCAGCAATCTGCGAAAAGCACAGAGAAACATAAGAAGAGTAATCAACACAAATTGAAAGCAAACATAAACAAAGGAAGTTACCAGGGGCACCGCGCGTGAGAGCAACCACTTGCAATCGTCAGATATCTCCTCGGCAAGAAGTTCAGAAGCCTTGCACTCAGCAACCTTTGCATCAGCAAGCTTTTCCAACTTAACTATACGTTGGAGATATTCTTCTTCCCTCTTCTGAGCAACAACACGCTCCTGCTCGGCCTCATCACTAATCTTCTTTTTCTCTCCTGATAGCCTCACAATAGTATCACGCTGCGACTGCAACTCTTTATTGGTCCGCTCACAAGCGGCCTCCCAATCCTTTTGTTTGTTGGAGTTAACCTGCTTCTCCTGTGCAAGTTTTTGCTCTGCATCGGCCAACCTCCACACCAAACCCTTCTTCTCAGCATTGAACTTCTCCCGCTCCTCAGCGAATGCTTTTTTATCATTTTCAAATTCAAGGGTCTCCTCCCCCATCCGTTTCCATTCTCGGACTATCTATTGAGAAGTGGCGAAAAAGTTGACCCCAGCATGAATGTGATCATCCAATATATCAAACCGGTTACGCTTTTTCTGGAACAACCTCTCAGCAGGGGGGAGAGACAATGAGAAGAACTCTCGGCAGTTACCAATGTCATTCATGCGGGAGCCCTGAGTTAAACCCCAATGGGGAGCATGAGGCAGATCATCGCATGCAGGGTTGTGAGTATCCCAAGACCCACCATGAACATTTTCAAACTCAGGACCTCGAAACACCCCTGAAGTAGCACCACCGCCACCGCCTGGTGGACGCCTGGTATAAATGGTCTGGCGCTGGGTAGCCTCACTAGACTCCGCCTTTGTCTCAACACCTTTGTCTCGACCATCTCCACCAGTACCACCTGCGCCATCACCACCACCTTCACCAACATGCTCAACATTCACATCATCCGGCTTACCTTTTTCACCCAAGTCATCACGGGGAGGGGACAAGTCAAACGTCTTGGATGGTGGAGAAGCGGGGGGAGAAATCTTCTAAATATCAACCTTGCGCGAAGTCTTGCCCGGCTTAGCACCTGTTCCAACACAAACAAGATAATTAGAAAAAAACAAGGAAAAGGGCAACCAGAACAGACAAACGGAAAAACTTATACCACAAGAACCAGAAGCCTCGAATATTTTTTCCAACAAGTTCCCATGTTTAGAAGTAAAAACTCCCATATCAATCTCAGATTCCGAGGGAGCAGGAGGAGCTTCCTTCTGAAGTTTGGCCTTTTTTGACGCAAGCATAGCAGCAGCCTGCTCATCAAGCTTCCGTTTCTTATCCTCAAGAGCTTTCTTCCTCATCATCTCCGTTAAGGTAGCGTTGTCATCAGGATCGGACCCACGATGTTTCTCTCTGATCCCTAAACCAGACAATGTATCAGAAACGACAACATAATCTAGGAAAGGAAGAGTAGAGGGTCGCTTACGAGGAGTCTCAGTAGCTTTTTCCTCATCCCTCTTCTCCTTCCCCTCTGACTTGTCCGCTTTTGTTTTTCTCCGAGTTTCTAATTGATCAGCAGTCTCAACCGGCACCTCAACATCAGCAACAACCGGTTCGTTAACGGGCTCATGCACAACCCCTTGCGCCGGACCTGCAAGCGGGGAATGAGAGGTTAGGCCTTCAAGAGGTCGGTCAGAACCCTCACTCGAAAGGACAATAACTTCTTCCCGAGTGAGGCCAGTAGCATCATCAACATCATCTTCACTGTTAGGGGAGGATTTTGTAAATCCTAAGGATCACGGGTCCTCAACTGCTATCAGGATCATGGATCCTCAATTCTGTTTGAATTAAGGATCCTCAGCAGGTGTCGCAGGATCAGGATTCAGGATCACTGTTGTTATCCTACTACTAACAATTGTCTTCCTTGTACGTAAACTTGTTTTGCAGGAACGAGAGCATGGACCAAGTCTCACCGAAATTCCTGGAGTATATTCCCTCAATATTTCGCACGTGCTTGACCATTGTGAACATTATGGAGATCGTGGGGAGAGTGCACAAATTGCGGATAGTTAGTTAGACTAGTTTTTTTCTAATTTAAAATGGGAATGACAAGCTTGATAAAAAACTTAGCTAATTTTGGCATGCACACACACTCGTAACAGCTCTCAGTCAGCTCTCAAGCAATACTTGGCGATTTCATACACTTTTTTGCACATTACACACTAGTGATCCTTGTAACAAGCTTGTTATCATCCCGAGTTGTAATCTTACTTTTGTTTAATCTTAGTTGGTTGATGTGTGCAAAATGCAACATATAAATTACATCAATTGTGGCATAAAACTAACCCTTTTTTAGTACTAATGTTGGAAAAAGTGTGCTTTTGTCTTCCTTTTGTATTTTCAGGATTAAATGAGCTCAAATTAACAAAAGAAGCAAAAAGACAGCAAAATCTAACATAAATACAAGAAAAGGAACAATCGTGACATGCCCGACCCCACAACAGCATCTTCCCAAGCAAAACAAGAAGACAGAAGACTGAACACACCCCGTGCTCAGCCAGCACGGGGGCGTGCTGTAACAACTCTCATTAAAAGTCATATTTATTTAATTAAATTGACCAATAAGAAACCCTAATTGAGAAACCCAAGTGATTCTGAACAAACCCTAAAATTTTCAGAACATTTGGAATCAGGGTTAGAGCCCCTAAAACTAAGGGGGGTAAACCCTAGTTATAGTTATCTACAGAAAACGCTGTCAAAAATGATAATTCACGAAACGTCGACTCAGCAGGCCTATACCAGTGACAAGCCTACCTTACTCTACCTTGACACCTCAGGCGAGTCGCGATAGGAACGGCGACATCTTCCGCAACACGCGGGGGAACCCATTTTCAAGTATAAATAGAATAGTCTGTTTCATGCAATTGAGTGTTCGTTCGACGTTTAAATTCGAATTGTACGTTGAGTTATAGCATAAACAGTCCCAAAACACACACTGATCACGAAGTGCTGCCACAATTCAGGGTAATAACTCGATCGCCGCTACGATTCAATGTCCAATCGATTAAACTATCCAATGGATGTTTAAGTGCTGCCCACATTAGGGTTTATGCTTTGTCATTCGTCGTTAAATCGATGGATGTTTAAGTATCGCACTTTGTCATTCGTTGTGAAGGTTTTAATCTCGTGAGTTATCGTAAATGCTGTATTAAGTTACTAACCTAGTTTGTGTGCATGATTATTTAAACTAGGTTATCAAGGCTAATCAGTAGGCTAAGCTCTGTTCATAATTAAATCTGCAATGTGAGTCATTCTCTCTTTTTATCAAATTTGTTTATAAAAGCATGTTTATTTTCAAAGTTATAATTACGGGGATTAAGTCTTTGTAATCACCAAGTTACAGCCGGTATGTGGGGTTTTGTATACATTACTTGATAATCGTCACCATTGGGGCAGCCAATGGGGGATATGACCATAGTCACAGATCCGGTCGAGTGACAAATACCGTGGGTAGTTGGTTTGATATCAGAAACATTGTAATCGCTCTTAATACTGTAAATTATAACAAAAGAGTCGTTTTATTAAAAAGAATGATTCACTCAGTATTTCCCGCTGACAAAACCTTTTTCAAACATGTTTCAGGTGATCTGTTGTGATCCAGGAAAAGTTCCGAGAAGCACTACAAGCTTAAGGAAGTGGCTCAGTATAAAATAAGAAAACATGTTTTGTAAAATAAAGGATTTCTTCATGAAATCTCAAGATTGTAAATTACCGGGTTTTATCCCGAGTTGTGAAATAAAATAATCGGGAAATATTTCCGTTTTTAAAAGATCCTGAATAAACTTCCGCTGTTAAATAAATACCACGGGATTTTCTGTCCCGCGGCTCCTGAAACGGGTTAAACCGGGTCGGGGGCCGTGACAGAAAAAGGTGGTATCAGAGCCACTGATCTAAGCCTATTAAGTATTTAGAAATACTTAATTTTACTAATTGCCAATTATGTGATTATGTGTTTTATTAACTGATTAATTGTTAGTTACAGTATGGGTAAACAAAAGCTGTCAAATATCTATCTTAAACTAGATAGGTCATCCAACGAGAAGGGAAGTTCATCCCAAACAAAACCTTATGTAATTCCTGAAGAAGGAATATTTGTGAGAAAGGCACATTATGATAAACCACTTTCTCCTAATAAAAGAAGTTTGATTATTAAGAAAAGTTAGGAGGAAATAAGGAAAAACCGAGAGAAGAAGATTAAACAGGAAACCCAGGAATTAACCAGTAAAACACCTTGGGAGGACAAATTAGATGAGAAATGGGCAGATTTGTATATGCTAGCCACAGTAGCAGAAAATGCAAATCTCTAAATACTCTAACTCAAGTTTTAGCACCTTTATTTATTTACAATCCAGAAACCTTATTCAGTAAATAAATAAGTTCACAATAAAGCGTAGTATATTTTACTTGTCAGTTGTTTTATGTATGGTATGCAATAATATTTAAGGGTTATCTATGAAATTTTGTTATTTTATTTTAACATTTGGTATGTATTTTGCATATATGCTAAACAGCATGAATGAGATATCTGAAGCTTTAGAAAATCTTAACCTCTATCCCGTTAAGATAGAAGTTTCCAAGGAATTCACTGGTTACTTCGCTGACAAAGAAGAACCCATGGAATTTCAATCCAAACCACTGGCAAAACCTAAACCCAAGAAAAGAAGCAGATTTGTGGGCTGGAGGCGTGTACGTAGGAAAAAGCCAGCAACAAGAAAGGTTACCAAAACTGAAGAACCAAAAGACAAAGGAAAAGAGGTAGAAATTGAGGAAAATGTTAATCAAGTAGAGATAGAAGCTGAGAAGAGTTTTAAGCAAACAGAAAGAGAAGTCGGAGAAAGTTCTAGACAGAAACAGAAAATGACTCCCTGGGAAGTTTTAGATCATAAACTAGTAATGAGTGATCTCATCGGACCTGCCGATGGAAACCTTGAACCAGCTAATCCAAACCTTATATTTACTGAAGAAGATCTTTTTAACTACCCACTAGAAGCTCCAATTCCAATCAATCTGGAACCTGCTATTCCAGATCCTATTGTCCAACCTCAACCATAACCAGTAGAATTAGATGAATGGTGGACAACCGATTGGCAATACCAAAATCTTTTAAACAACCCTGATACATTTTCCCACAAGTTGACCCAGAACCTCCACTATATCCAACTATGAGCCCGGAGAATCTGGCTGAACTTCGTCTCTGGGGCGAAGAGTTAATTAATGCAGGAAATAGGATTAGGGATGTTGGAGAAAGAGTTACTTGGAAATACGACGAAAGGGAGCGTCGTTTTTAATTAGTTGACCAGATAATGGGAGTTTGCAGGAATATTTGTTTAATAAATAATCATAAGAACCAGTATGTGTAATAACTTAACAATAAAACGTTGTATGATAATCGTGTGTACGAGGCATAATATAATATATGGAAATGAAACTCGGGAAATCAATAATTTTTTGTTATACATGTTAATGTGATTATGTGCAAACTGTTTTATTATAGTTGTATCTATACTAATTATTTATATAAAATTAATTATCAGATGGCAAACATTGGTAATGAACCAGTAAATGAAGTTAATCAGTCTGAGCAACATCCAGGAGATCAATATATGACTAGGCAAGATATCGAAAATATTGTTGCTCAAGGGATAGCCAATGCTATTCCCGCAATCGTTGCTGCTGTAAAGAATCCAATCGAACCGCAACAAATCGTTCCTAGTAAACGTATTTCTGAAGATAACTTCAGTAATAGTGTAAACGGAGGCAATGATCATGTTAATCATAATGAGGAACCACATCAAGCTCCATTTCCTAAGAAAATGAAAGCCGCAACGCCTGGTTGCACTTTCAAAGAATTCCTTGCTTGTAAACCCACTGAATTTGCAGGCAATGAAGGAGCAACTGCATCACTGCGTTGGTTAGAGAAAACCGAAGCAGTAATTGCAATAAGTAAATGTGCTAAAGATGATCAGGTCATGTACGCATCAAATCTCTTCAAGGAAGGAGCACTCGAATGGTGGAACACTGTGTTACAATCAAAAGGAAGAATAATAGCTTATGCCATGAATTGGGAAGAATTTAAGGGTCTTGTAGAAAGAAAATTCTGTCCCGAGTATGAAAAGGAACAAATGACAAACAAGTTCCTAAATCATCGTATGACGGGTGTAGATTGTCGCGGTTATACTTCGACATTCTTTGAATATGCTAGAGTGGTACCAACACTGGCTTCGCCAGAACCGGTACTCATTTCTCGCTACATTTGGGGACTGATTAGTGAAATCCGCAATATCGTCAAAGCTGCGAGACCTCGCACTATTGACGATGCTGTGGAATTAGCTAACACCCTAACTGACGAACTGGTACGTACACAAGATGAAAACAAGAAGAAAGAATTGGCTCAGAAAATTACCCAAGGATTTCGTGCGGGTAACAGTAGTAATTTCAAGAGAAGAGGAACTGGGCAATTCTCAACTCCGTCATTCTGCAGGAAATGCAAGAAGAAACATTATGGAAGATGCGATATAACCTGCAATTTTTGCAAAACCGTAGGACATCGTGAAGAAAACTGCAGAAAGAAAACAATAGTTTGCTATAATTGTGGAGAAAATGGACATTTTAAAACAGAATGTCCTAAATTGGGCAAACCAGCAGACAACAAAATCAAGGCGACAGACGGAACTATTAAGAAGAATGCCAGGGCATTTCAGCTGACCACTCAAGAAGCAGAACTCATCCCAGATGTGATAGCGGGTACGTTCTTAGTTCACAACGTATACGCAAAAGTATTATTTGACTCTGGTGCAAACCAAAGTTTTATAAATACTTCATTCTGTCAAGCTCTTAATTTACCTTTAACCAATATTAGGCAGATTTTTACAGTTGAAACGGCAGATGGAAATTCAGTTAAAATAGATAAAGTTTTGCAGGAAAGAAATATAGAACTTTTAGGACATAAATTCTCTACAAACCTATTGCCAATGAATTTAGCTAAATTTGATGTTGTATTAGGAATGGATTGGTTAGTAACCAACCATGCTCGAATCTTTTGTGATCAGAATTCCATAGAAATTCAATCACCCACCGGAGAAGTAATTAGGATTACAGGAGATAAACCACGTAAACCCATGAAGTTCATATCAGTAATGAAAGTTGCTAATTATGAACGAAAACAAGGAATAGTATATATGATTTCAGTAATCATTAGTACTAAGGGTAAAGAACTTAAGGAAATTCCTGTAGTCTCAGAATATCCGGATGTATTTCCAGAAGAGTTACCGGGATTACCCCCAGATAGGGAAGTAGAATTTAGGATTCATCTAATTCCAGGAACTACACCGATAGCCAAGGCACCTTATCGGTTAGCACCCACAGAAATGTTAGAATTGAAAAAACAATTAGATGAATTACTAAGTAAAGGATTCATACAACCTAGTTCATCTCCTTGGGGAGCACCAGTGCTATTTGTTAAGAAAAAGGATGGTTCAATGAGAATGTGTATTGATTATAGAGAACTAAATAAGGTTACAATTAAGAATCGATACCCATTACCTAGGATTGATGATCTTTTCGATCAACTTCAAGGAGCTAGATATTTTTCTAAGATAGATTTACGCTCCGGATATCATCAATTGAAGGTACAAGAAGAAGACATACCTAAAACTGCTTTCAGAACTAGGTATGGTCATTATGAGTTTACAGTCATGCCCTTTGGGTTAACAAATGCACCTGCTGCATTCATGGACATGATGAATAGGATCTGTAAACCATATTTGGATAAATTTGTAATTGTTTTTATAGACGATATACTTATTTATTCCAAAAGTCAGACAGAGCATTGTGAACACCTTCATGCACTCTTGACTTTGTTAAGAAAAGAAAAGCTTTATGCCAAATTCTCGAAGTGTGAATTTTGGTTAAAGGAAGTGCAATTCCTAGGACACATGGTGAATCACGAAGGTATTCACGTAGATCCTGCTAAGATAGAGGCAATTACCAATTGGAAGGTTCCACAAACAGCAATGGAAATTAGAAGTTTTATAGGTTTAGCTGGGTACTATAGACGGTTTATTAAGGATTTTTCCAAGATAGCCGTACCATTAACTAAGTTAACCTGTAAAGCAGTTAAGTTTGAATGGGGATCAAAGCAAGAAGAAGCCTTTAGAATATTAAAGCAGAAATTAACAAATGCACCAATCTTAGCCTTACCAGAAGGAACTGAAGATTTTGAAGTATATTGTGATGCTTCAAAACTAGGATATGGATGTATGCTTATGCAACGCAAAAAGGTGATTGCATATGCTTCAAGGCAATTGAAAAAGCACGAAGAAAATTATACGACTCATGATTTAGAATTAGGAGCCGTAATTTTTGCCCTTAAGATTTGGAGACATTATCTGTATGGAAGTAAATTTACTGTTTATACAGATCATAAAAGTTTAAGATATATATTTGGGCAAAAAGAGTTAAACATGAGGCAAAGAAGATGGATGGAAATCCTAAGTGACTACGACTGTGATATTCAGTATCACGAAGGAAAGGCAAATGTAGTTGCAGATGCCTTAAGTCGTAAGTATTATGAGAAACAACGACGGGTTCGTGCTCTCAGATTAAATCTACAAATAGATTTAATGGAACAATTGAAGAATGTTCAAGCTACAGCAATCAAGGATGATGCTGAAGGAATGAAAGGACGAATAAAGGAATTAGAACAAGGAGCAGATGGAATTTGGAGATTCCACAAAAATAGAATTTGGGTACCTAAGCAAGGAGACTTAAGACCTAAGATTTTAGAAGAAGCCCATAAATCTAGGTATACTATGCACCCAGGAAACAATAAGATGTACCAAGATTTAAGAAAGAACTTCTGGTGTATAGGAATGAAAAAGGATATAGCGCGATATGTTTCTGAATGTCTCACTTGTTCACAAGTTAAGGCAGAACATCAAAAACCTTCAGGGTTACTACAACAATTAGAAATGCCAGTATGGAAATGAGAACTTATAACAATGGATTTTGTTATTAAGTTACCCAAAACCAGAAAAGGTAATGATGCGATTTGGGTAATTGTGGATCGATTAACCAAATCAGCTCACTTTCTACCAATGAAAGAAACCTTTAGTATGGAAAGGTTGGCAAAATTGTATGTAGATGAAGTTGTATCCTTACATGGAGTTCCACTCTCCATTGTTTCGGACAGGGATAGTTGTTTTACTTCTCATTTCTAGAAAAGCTTTCAGCAAGCTATGGGAACTCGACTCAATCTGAGTACTGCATATCATCCACAAACAGATGGACAAAGTGAAAGGACGATCCAAACTCTAGAAGACATGCTCCGAGCATGTGTAATAGATTTTGGTGGAAATTGGGATGATCACTTACCATTAATTGAATTCTCCTATAACAATAGCTATCATTCAAGTATTGAAACCGCCCCATTTGAAGCACTATATGGAAGAAAGTGTAGAACTCCAGTTTGTTGGGCAGAAATAGGAGAAAGTCAATTGTCAGGTCCTGAAATAGTGCAAGAAACTACTGATAAGATTACTCAAATCAAGGAAAGACTGAAAATGGCTCGTGATCGTCAAAAGAGTTATGCAGATAATCGGCTCAAACCACTTGAATTCCAAGTGGGAGACAAAGTATTATTAAAAGTTTCTCCTTGGAAAGGAGTAGTTAGATTCGGAAAGAAAGGAAAGCTAAGTCCAAGGTACGTAGGACCATTTTCAGTAATCCAACGTATAGGACCAGTTGCTTATCGTTTACAACTACCAGAAGAATTATCTGGAGTACATGATGTATTTCATGTATCCAATCTCAAGAAATGCTTATAAGATGAATCACTGGTGGTACCTCTTCGAGATATAGAGGTAAACGAAAAGTTGAAATTTGTTGAGAAACCTCTTCAAATTGAGGATCGAAAGATCAAGTTTCTCAAACACAAACGACTAGTTTTAGTCAAAGTCAGATGGGATTCAAAGAGAGGAGCTGAATATACTTGGGAGCTGGAATCGGAAATGAAGCGAAAGTATCCTCACTTATTCCAGTAAATCTCGAGGACGAGATTTTTATTAAGGTGAGGAGAATGTAACAACTCTCATTAAAAGTCATATTTATTTAATTAAATTGACCAATAAGAAACCCTAATTGAGAAACCCAAGTGATTCTGAACAAACCCTAAAATTTTCAGAACATTTGGAATCAGGATTAGAGCCCCTAAAACTAAGGGGGGGGGGGGGTAAACCCTAGTTATAGTTATCTACAGAAAACGCTGTCAAAAATGATAATTCACGAAACGTCGACTCAACAGGCCTATACCAGTGACAAGCCTACCCTACTCTACCTTGACACCTCAGGCGAGTCGCGGCAGGAACGGCGACATCTTCCGCGACACGCGGGGGAACCCATTTTCAAGTATAAATAGAACAGTCTGTTTCATGCAATTGAGTGTTCGTTCGACGTTTAAATTCGAATTGTACGTTGAGTTATAGCATAAACATTCCCAAAACACACACTGATCACGAAGTGCTGCCACAATTCAGGGTAATAACTCGATCACTGCTACGATTCAATGTCCGATCGATTAAACTATCCAATGGATGTTTAAGTGCTGCCCACATTAGGGTTTATGCTTTGTCATTCGTCGTTAAATCGATGGATGTTTAAGTATCGCACTTTGTCATTCGTTGTGAAGGTTTTAATCTCGTGAGTTATCGTAAATGCTGTATTAAGTTACTAACCTAGTTTGTGTGCATGATTATTTAAACTAGGTTATCAAGGCTAATCAGTAGGCTAAGCTCTGTTCATAATTAAATCTGTAATGTGAGTCATTCTCTCTTTTTATCAAATTTGTTTATAAAAGCATGTTTATTTTCAAAGTTATAATTACGGGGATTAAGTCTTTGTAATCACCAAGTTACAGCCGGTATGTGGGGTTTTGTATACATTACTTGATAATCGTCACCATTGGGGCACCCAATGGGGGATATGACCATAGTCACAGATCCGGTCGAGTGACAAATACCGTGGGTAGTTGGTTTGATATCAGAAACATTGTAATCGCTCTTAATACTGTAAATTATAACAAAAGAGTCGTTTTATTAAAAAGAATGATTCACTCAGTATTTCCCGCTGACAAAACCTTTTTCAAACATGTTTCAGGTGATCTGTTGTGATCCAGGAAAAGTTCCGAGAAGCACTACAAGCTTAAGGAAGTGGCTCAGTATAAAATAAGAAAACATGTTTTGTAAAATAAAGGATTTCTTCATGAAATCTCAATATTGTAAATTACCGGGTTTTATCCCGAGTTGTGAAATAAAATAATCGGGAAATATTTCAGTTTTTAAAAGATCCTGAATAAACTTCCGCTGTTAAATAAATACCACGGGATTTTCTGTCCCGCGGCTCCTGAAAAGGGTTAAACCGTGTCGGGGGCCGTGACACGTGCCCAAGTGTCAGCAGAAAAGACAAAGTGGTAGAAGCTTCTATTGCCCACCACGGGGCCGTGCTCAGCGGGCATGGGGCCGTGGTCAACTATAAGATTCGCAGAATCTAGGCAAATCTTCATAGTACAGATATGCTTCTGCACACGGGGTCGTGCTCAACGGACACGGGGGCGTGGTCAACTAATAAAGACAAGAGCAATTAATGAAGAAAGAGAAGGATGTGGACACGGGGCCGTGCCCACTGGACACGGGGCCGTGCCGAAGCTCCTGTTCAGCCTATAAATAGGAGTGCTTAGCTCAAGCTCAAACCATCCCTTGGCACACCACCTCTCTCACACTTCACCCACCACCCACCACCACCATAACACCATCATCCACCACCATCATCCATTGTCCATCGTAGAGTGCGTGAGTCGTCTCGGGATCCAAGATTGATCGTAAGAGTTCTTGACAATCAAGGCCATGTTTGCCTAAGTCTCTTACATCACTTGGTGAAGACAAGTGTCTAGTGTAATACTTTTTATTTTTAATCTTTTCGCACTTTTTAATTGGTTATGTATTAATGACTTTAATAACTAGTTTCTTATGTTGAAGGTGATTCTTCCTTATCGTTTGTCCATGGTGTCTTGGCATTATTTTACTGTCTATATAAAATAAAAGATTTTCACCATTCATATCTCCACGGTCTATATGGAGGTATGTTGGCTACCTGGTCGGGGGTTAAGGGAACGGTCTGGTAAGAGTCTTGCCGTTGTTCAGCGTTTAGAGATCCTGCAAGGGACCTGGGTCAAATTTAGTAGGACCTCCTTCAATACTTAACGGTATTGGATGGCGGGGGTCCAAACTCTTTGATCCCCTCATAAGTTAACTACTATTAATACTATAACCCGGCTACTTAGGACTGTATCCTTGCTGACTCAGACTACTTAGTCGAGGGTAACGTCACCTTCAAAAGAGGGGCCTACCATAATTTGCATTAATAACTTAATTAATTATCTTTCAATAATCCGACCCTTTAGGATTGTATCCTTGCTGACTCAAACTACTGGGTTGAGGGTAACGTCACCTCCAAAAGAGGGGCCTACTACAATAACTAAGATAATCTCTTAAATAAGTGCAAAAGTGCGGAAATAATCAAAGGTTAGACTAAACACGAGTCGGAACCAAGTGATTCATCTTGTCTATCTGTTTTTCTTTTATTTTTATTTTTCAGCATTTTAGTTAGTTTTTATTTTTCTTAGTTTAAAACATTTTTCTAAACTTTTTGATTTGATTAGACGTTGAGGATAAACCGGTACTAAAAGCTCTTGTGTCCTTGGACGACCTCGGTATCTTACCAACACTATACTACGCTCACGATGGGTGCACTTGCCCATATGTGTGTTTAGTGTTAGTAAATATCGTGTTTTATAAATTTAAAACTTGGCTAAAGAAAGTGTAAAAGGGCTTAAAATATACTTAAACTTATATATACACTTCACACGCATCAAGTTTTTGGCGCCGTTGCCGGGGACACAAGGATTTTAAGAAAGTTAGGAATCAGCGGCCTAATCGTTTTTCTTATTTTTCTTATTTTTTTTGGATTTTTCTTAGTTTTTTAACTTCTGCAGAGCTCAGAACGGGCCGTGCCTGGTCGGACACGGGCCGTGTCCAGTCTTGTTACTGGCAGTCTTTATTTTCCGAGTTACAGAGAGCTGAACACGGGGCCGTGCCCAACTCCCAGTAACAGGGATCCGGAAAACAATCACTGTAACTCCGACCACGGGCCGTGTTCACTGAACACGGGGCCGTGGTGAACCTTCTGACCAACGTTCTTTTCTGTTTCAGGACTGGGAACCCAGGCACCACATTTGAACTTCCTACATAGTGCATGAGCTCCAGTTCTAGTAGAGACATAAAAGAACCTCTAGAAGAACCCGAACGCTTTCTCAGAAAAAGAATTAAAGTTAGAAACCAAGAGAAAGTTTCGGGGGACCCACTTCCAATGGCGGACCAACGTACCCTCATGGATTACCTACCACCCACTGTAGGTAATCTCTGCGCCGCTATCAATGCACCGAATGTCGAGGCCAATAACTTCGAACTTCGGCCGCATTTGATACAAATGCTTCAAAACTCCGCAACCTTCCATGGGCTTGCGGACGAGGATCCCCATCTACATATTACTAATTTCTTAGAAATATGTGATACCTTTCGGATCAATGGAGCATCAAACGACGCCATTCGCCTTCAGATGTTTCCATTTTCACTAAAAGACCGAGCTAAGGCTTGGCTTAACACCCTCCCAGTTGGCTCGGTAAACACCTGGAATGAACTAGCCCAAAAGTTTCTATATAAGTATTTACCTCCTGCTAAAACGGCTAAATTAATGACTGAAATTAATACATATTCACAAGAGGATGGGGAATCCTTATATGAAACTTAGGAAAGGTTCAAGGAGCTACTAAGAAAGTGTCCTCATCACGGTCTTGCGGTATGGCAACAAGTATCCACTTTCTACAATGGGTTGTTGCCACACACAAGACAAACACTTGATTCTAGCTCCGGGGGACTTTTAGGTAATCGTCGCCCAAATGAAATATATAATCAAATTGAGGAAATTGCTCAAACCAATTTTCAATGGCACACTCCCCGAGGCAATAAATCTATTGCCCCGGGCGCCCATAAGGTTGATGAAAGCACTTCTTTACAAGCCCAAATCGAAGCCCTTTCTTCAAAAATCAAAAAGCTAGAAATGACAAAAACGGTTTCGGTTATGGCTTGTGAAGGGTGTGGTGGGCCACATGAAAATTGGAGTTGTATGAAAGAATTAGATGAACAAACGGAAACGGTAAACTACATTGATAATAGACCTAGGCCGTCGGGTCCTCCAACGGGTACCTACAACCAAGGATGGCGTAACCACCCAAAAATTGGTTGGAGAGATCCCGGCAACAGTAGTAACCAGCAAAACCAACGAACTAACTTTCAACAACCACAAAACTTTTCTCAACAACAAGGTGGACGAGAAAGGCTTGAAGATACTGTATCTCGCCTCTTTTCCGAAACCGAAAAGAAAAACTCGGATCGATTTCAGCAATTAGAATCGAATTTTAGAAATCAACAAGCTAGCATTCAAAACATTGAAAAACAATTAAATCAAGTAGCTCAGAATTTCTCCGAGAGACCACAAGGCGCGTTACCTAGCAATACCGAAACCAACCCAAAAGCACAAGTACATCTCATCACATTGAGAAATCGAACCGTGGGTCCCAAGGAGGCTCCATTACCGCCAGATGAAAGAAGCCAGTCCAGCCAAACCACGACTCCACCCGCACCCCAACCAGAAAAGGCTTCTTTACCAAATCAAGAGCCCACCAAGACTCCTCCAATTCCATACCCCGGTAGGTTAAATCGTCAAAAGACCGATGAGCATTTCGCAAAGTTCGAAAATTTACTAAAACAATTGCATGTTAATATTCCTTTTATTGAGGTCCTTACCCAAATGCCTAAATATGCAAAATTTATGAGGGATTTCCTCGCTCATAAAAGGAAAATTGAATCATTGCAATTAGTTAACTTAGGCGAAGAATGCTCCGCCTTAGTACTCAACAAACTCCCACAAAAGAAAATTGATCCCGGAAGCTTCACGATTCCTTGCTCGATTGGGGAATCCCCCGTTCGTAATGCATTAGCCGATCTTGGGGCTAGCATTAACCTCATGCCCACATCAATGTTCAAACGACTCGGCCTAGGAACAACGAGCCCTATAAAGATGAGCATACAACTCGCCGACAGATCCGTCAAATTTCCACAAGGTGTCGCTGAAAATCTATTGGTCATGGTTGGCAACTTCGTTTTCCCAACCGACTTTGTTATCCTAGACATGGAAGAAGACGCCGATGTCCCTCTCATTCTCGGGAGGCCATTTCTAGCCACCGCCCAAGCAGTGGTGGATATGAATGACGGAACACTAACATTGAAGTTTGGGGACGAGGAAGTGAAGTTTGAAGTGGGAAAGAGAGTAGAAGACGAAGACCCGATCGACTACATGAAGGTCATAGACTCAAGCTTGGATGACGATCTCCGACGGTGTAACATGGGTTGCGAAACATCCCACTCGAGTGACATATGACCAGGCTTTGGGTCTAGCCAAGGACCCTTATAAACGTGGCGCACCAAGGAGGCATTCCGCGGAACTATCCTTAGTTTAATATAGATTAGTTTTTATGTTTTCTAGTTAATTTTCAGGAATAAAACACACTTGAGATGGCAAAGGAAATGAGGGAAGCTTGAACCAGCACCCTATGCAGGAAAACAGGACCATCCGACGATTTTCTTCGTTTACAGTAAGCTCGGCACGGGCCGTGTCCGCCCAACACGGCCCCGTGCTGCACAGTCTGTAGAAAAGACCAAGTTCAGGTAACTGGACACGGGCCGTGTTCACCCAACACGCCCCCGTGTCCAGGCTTCTGTTTCTCTTGATTTAATATTGTTACTGGCACTTGAACACGGGGCCGTGCCCGGACAACACGGGGCCGTGTCCAGTGCCCAGTAGCCTAAATTTTTGCTTAAATCACACTTTTACACATTCAATCAACCTAAAAACTTATTTTTGGGACACATTGAGAACAATGTGTAATTTAAGTGTGGGGGGGATGCTAAAACCTTGAATCTTGCAAGTCCTAAATACAAGCCTTACACAAAACTCTATTGGAACCGCTAATCACCCCAAATTTTTTCAAAAATTTTCATTTTTTTTACTTGGCTAGGTTTAACTTGGGAATTTCAAAAGTTCTAAAAAGGTTATATTTTTACAAATTTACAACCGATAGCGTCGTGATAAAAAGAACCAACATAAGAAAATTATGAAAAGGCATAACAAGCTTAGTTAAAATTTAATTATATATACTTGATCACATAAAAACCCATTCCCACAAAAGTGAGTTTTGAGCCTTTATTGAGCATACAAATATATATCTTTAAATTAAATGCTCATTTTTCGTTTCTTGTGTGAATAGCCGCTTGGTTCTTACGACTCTAGAACTTGCCATGACGATACATTCCCGGTCCTTACCAACTTAAACCCGAGTAAGTAAATGACGGAGGCATTAGGACTAACCCTTTTTTATTTCTACACCATTATTTTTCTTTTTTTTTACCACCTACCCAAAATCCCCCTAGTTAGCCCCTTTGAGCCTAAACCTTTTCATTTCATAACCCAAACCAAACACCCTTTCACCCACCAAAACCTTTTTCATTTTTAACCCTTTATTTTAGTAACTAGCTCGGTTTTTCATATGACTTTTCAAAAAAAAAATGTGTTGATGATGAAGCAAAAACAAATAAACAAACAAGTTCATAAAAAATAACTTTGTTTGAATAATAGCTTCATCAAAATAAAAAGTTGAAAAATAGAAAGTCTTACGAAAACCAATGCTTGTTATGCTTTTTCGCCCTTTCTACTAACCACTAACCACTAACCCAACCACCTACCTTTAACCCAAGCCTAACCCTTCACCCAAAAAGTCCTCTTGATATTTACAAAGGTGTATAGTTAAAAAGGAGGAGGATTGATTGCTTGGCAAGCCTATGGTAGGAGTAAGTTCCATGCCGCTCTCGAGTGATCCACTAAAATACATTTTCGGCCGAGTGTTGAGTGATCCCCCGTGAGGTATGTGAACTTGTATATAAAGAGAATTTTAAAGAGGCATGTTATGCCCTAATAAGTAGTTTATCTTATGAAAAGTTTTAAATAAATCATGACGAATAGGATTGTAAATAAATAAAAATAAAACTTAATAAAGAATCTTGGAAATCCCAACACTCTACGACAAGCCCAAAAACTTTCTCTTCTACCCATTCCATTTGGGAGTGAAAAGCCACATTATAAAGAGTTTTGCTTGAGGACAAGCAAAGATTCAAGTGTGGGGGTATTTGATGTGTGCAAAATGCAACATATAAATTACATCAATTGTGGCATAAAACTAACCCTTTTTTAGTACTAATGTTGGAAAAAGTGTGCTTTTGTCTTCCTTTTGTATTTTCAGGATTAAATGAGCTCAAATTAACAAAAGAAGCAAAAAGACAGCAAAATCTAACATAAATACAAGAAAAGGAACAAGCGTGACATGCCCGACCCCACAACAGCATCTTCCCAAGCAAAACAAGAAGACAGAAGACTGAACACGCCCCGTGCTCAGCCAGCACGGGGGCGTGCCCAAGTGTCAGCAGAAAAGACAAAGTGGTAGAAGCTTCTATTGTCCACCACGGGGCCGTGCTCAGCGGGCACGGGGCCGTGGTCAACTATAAGATTCGCAGAATCTAGGAAAATCTTCATAGTACAGATATGCTTCTGCACACGGGGTCGTGCTCAGCGGACACGGGAGCGTGGTCAACTAATAAATACAAGAGCAATTAATGAAGAAAGAGAAGGATGTGGACACGGGGCCGTGCCCACTGGACACGGCACCGTGCCGAAGCTCCTGTTCAGCCTATAAATAGGAGTGCTTAGCTCAAGCTCAAACCATCCCTTGGCACACCACCTCTCTCACACTTCACCCACCACCCACCACCACCATAATACCATCATCCACCACCATCATCCATTGTCCATCGTAGAGTGTGTGAGTCGTCTCGGGATCCAAGATTGATCGTAAGAGTTCTTGACAATCAAGGCCATGTTTGCCTAAGTCTCTTACATCACTTGGTGAAGACAAGTGTCTAGTGTAATACTTTTTATTTTTAATCTTTTCGCACTTTTTAATTGGTTATGTATTAATGACTTTAATAACTAGTTTCTTATGTTGAAGGTGATTCTTCCTTATCGTTTGTCCGTGGTGTCTTGGCATTATTTTACTGTCTATATAAAATAAAAGATTTTCACCATTCATATCTCCACGGTCTATATGGAGGTATGTTGGCTACCTGGTCGGGGGTTAAGGGAACGGTCTGGTAAGAGTCTTGCCGTTGTTCAGCATTTAGAGATCCTGCAAGGGACCTGGGTCAAATTTAGTAGGACCTCCTTCAATACTTAACGGTATTGGATGGCGGCGGTCCAAACTCTTTGATCCCCTCATAAGTTAACTACTATTAATACTATAACCCGGCTACTTAGGACTGTATCCTTGCTGACTCAGACTACTTAGTTGAGGGTAACGTCACCTTCAAAAGAGGGGCCTACCATAATTTGCATTAATAACTTAATTAATTTTCTTTCAATAATCCGACCCTTTAGGATTGTATCCTTGCTGACTTAAACTACTGGGTTGAGGGTAACGTCACCTCCAAAAGAGGGGCCTACTACAATAACTAAGATAATCTCTTAAATAAGTGCAAAAGTGCGGAAATAATCAAAGGTTACACTAAACACGAGTCAGAACCAAGTGATTCATCTTGTCTATCTGTTTTTCTTTTATTTTTATTTTTCAGCATTTTAGTTAGTTTTTATTTTTCTTAGTTTAAAACATTTTTCTAAACGTTTTGATTTGATTAGACGTTGAGGATAAACCGGTACTAAAAGCTCTTGTGTCCTTGGACGACCTCGGTATCTTACCAACACTATACTACGCTCACGATGGGTGCACTTGCCCATATGTGTGTTTAGTGTTAGTAAATATCGTGTTTTATAAATTTAAAACTTGGCTAAAGAAAGTGTAAAAGGGCTTAAAATATACTTAAACTTATATATACACTTCACACGCATCATTGGTGATCGGTAGTTTCCATCACCCGAGGTTTTTTATGCCGGAGATCAACTCTTGATCAAGGGTTTTTTCCTCGTATAAATCTCCGTGTCATTTGTTCGTTACATTTCTGAGTGATCCTTAATATTGTTCATTGATTCAAGCATCACACCTCACATCAGAAAGTTTGGTTGCATTATCTTTGCTTGATTTTTGACCAAAACAGTTTGGCGCCCACCGTGGGGCAATTGGTGCTTCGTTCTTGAGAAATTATTGTTCTTGTGATCATTTCGGTTCATTACAACCAAGCAGATGGCTTCTTCAACAAAGAACACATCAAGCTCTATGCCGGCAATGAGTTCTTCACAGGGCGTTCCTCCTTTGCCTCCACTACCTTCTGGATCCCAGAAGAATGCTGAAAATGTTGCGAAGAGACAAACCCCCATTTTCCCAAAACCACCAACTTCTTCTGTTTCCTCTAATCCTACTAATAATGATCTTTTTACTCTGATTTTGCAGATGAGAGATCGCATGCAAGAGCAGGACAAAACCAATGAAAGGATCCTCCAGGAGATTGGTGATATCAAGAAACAGAAGAAATCAGTGGAGGATCACTCTCCTCTGATACCAAGGTCATTGGATTTTGATACTCCAGCTATAACAGCCTTGCAAACTGTAGCTCCGGACATCCAGTATCAGAGTGGACCAACAGGAAGGCGTTATGGAACAGCAACTATGAGTCAAGCATTTGGCTCTCACTTCCAGCCTCAAGGATCCTGTTTTCAGCCATCGGGATCCTCTTTTCAGCATCAGGGATCCTTCGTCAGTTCAGGAGGATATTTGGGAATGCACACAGTTCAAGGATCCCCCCAGGTTTAAGGATCCTCCCAGGTCCAAGGATCCTCCCAGGTCCAAGGATCCTCCCAGGTTCAAGGATCCTCCCAGGTTCTCGGATCCTCTCAGCCCCAAGGTTCCTTTCAGGTTCAAGGATCCTCTCAGCTTCAAGGATCCAACATCTTTCAGGATCAAGGATTCTTAAAAAGTATGCAGCCTCCAAGCTCGGATGTTCATCAAGGAGACTTCATACCAATGCAGACCATTGCTTCCTCTGGTCCTTCAATCATACCGGAATCCTGTCAATATGGATTCATATCTGCAATTCCAAACTTGAATCCCATGGGAGGTAACACTTATAACAATTCATATAACACTAACCATGGCTCTATGCAGGATACATGTATCAATCAGGCTATGGCTAGGGAGTTACAGAAGCTTAAGGATATGATATCCAGCGTACCAGGAGTGGTTAAACCCATTCCTGAAATTGCAGATGGTAGCCATAGGATATCTCGCTTTGCACCACCTATTTGTGATGCTGAGATACCCAAAAGGTTCCAGATACCAACTATGAAGCTATATGATGGTTCAGCGGATCCAGAGGAACATGTAGCTCAATACAGGGAGAGGATGGAGATCAATCCAATTCCTGAGAGGTTAAAAGAAGCATGTCTATGCAAGGGTTTTGGATCCACACTCACAGGATCTGCTCTTAAATGGTTGCTAAGTCTTCCCCCTTACTCTATTACTTCATTTGCTAATCTAGTTAATTTGTTTAATAGTCAATTCTCTTGTAGTAGAAAATTTGAACGATTAACTAGTGACCTATATAGGGCAACACAAGGTCAAAATGAATCACTTAGAGATTACATCACTAAGTTTAGTAAAGAATCCTTAGATATCCCTAACCTAGATATAGCAACTGCTGTAGAAGCCTTTAAAATGGGTTTGATTAGGGATTCATTATTCTATGATGATCTTGTTATGACCCCATGCAGGAATCTTGATGAAGTAAGAACCAGGGCCCTTAGGTTCATCCGTTTAGAGGATGACAAAAGGATCCAGGAAAGATTGACAGGATCCTCAAAACAGGAAAAGCAAGGATCCTACTTTAAGAATAACAAGTTCAAGTCCTACAACAAGTCTGACAACCAGAATGTGCATGCAGTAGAGCAAGAAGAGAATGATGAGGATTATCCTCCAATTTCTGAATATTGTTTTTCTGTTGATAACAATGAGCTAATTCTTGCAATGCAGAATCTAGGTGAGAAAGCTAGGTGGCCAAGAAAAAGTGATAAACCAGCTGCTACAAAAGACAAATCCAAGTGGTGTGCATATCATGAGGATTTCGGACATCTCACTGAGGAGTGTATTGCACTTAGAAAAGAAATTGGTTACTTGTTAAGCAAGGGGCACTTGAAGGAGCTCTTGGGAAGAAAGAAGTCAAGGATCCAGGATCCTGAAAGGATACCGGAAAGGCTCCTGCTCCTCCAGCAGATGCACAAGTTATAAACTTTATATCCGGTGGATCAGACATTTGTGGTACTTCCTTTTCCGCAGCCAAAAGACACGCCAAGGAAACCAAGATGGATAATGGAGACAGACCCATCCGGACCTCCACTGTCACCAAGGATAAAATTATAACTTTTGATGAGGATGATCGTCTTGATGTTCAGGATCCTCATCATGATGGTCTTGTTATTACTTTGTTTATTTCTAACCATTTTGTCCGCAGGATCCTGATAGATGGAGGAAGCTCAGTAAACATCATCCAGCTTGATGTCCTCAAGAAGATGAACATTCCTGAATCAGACATTGTCCCAAGATCCTCAGTTCTTGTGGGATTCAGCGGAGAGACAAAGAATACATTGGGGGACATCAAACTCCCCATCTATATTGAAGGACTTCATTCTTATCAAAAATTTTGTGTTATAGATTGCTTATCCTGTTGTAATGTTATCCTTGGCAGGCCATGGATACATGACATGAAGGCAGTCCCATCTACCTATCATCAATGTGTAAAGCTTCCTAGTCCGTGGGGGGTGGTGAAGATTGAGAGTGATCAACAAGAGGCTAAGAATTGTTACACGTCATCAATGAAGCCAGCCTCAAGACCAAGGGAGCAATAGCAATTAAAGCATCCTCCAAGAGATGTCTTGGAGGCAAGAGAACAGGATGTGAAAGAAATCCTTATGGATCCCCATGATCCTGAATCCATCATCTTCATAGGATCAGGGATCCTCAGCAACATTGAACAAGATCTAGTATCCTTCCTTAAGAGGAGGAAAACCACCTTTGCTTGGAAGCATGAGGATATGACAGGTATATCTAAGGATATAATTACTCATAAGCTTGGCATTGGCAGGTCATTCAAGCCTATACATCAGAAGAGGAGGAAGTTTGCACCTGAAAGGAATGTTATTATCCAGGAAGAGATAGATAAACTACTTCGGGCAGGTATGATAAGAGAGGTTAAGTATCCAAGATGGTTAGCCAATGTGGTTGTTGTTCAAAAGAAAAATGGAAAGTGGAGGGCATGTGTCGATTTTACTGATTTAAACAAGGCATGTCCCAAGGATCCTTTCCCATTACCCCACATTGACTCCATGGTGGATGCTACCGCGGGTCATGAGTTGTTGACTTTTATGGATGCTTCATCTGGATTTCAACAAATTCAGATGGAACCATCTGATCAAGAGGATACAGCCTTTATGACCCCAACTGGTATATATTGTTATATTGCTATGCCATTTGGACTAAGGAATGCATGTGCTACATATCAGAGACTAGTTAATATGATGTTCAAGGAACAAATTGGACACACTATGGAAGTCTATATAGATGACATGGTGGTTAAGTCTAAGAAAGCTGAGGATCACCTTAGAGACCTGGAGGAAGCATTCAATATCCTTGATAAATTTAATATGAAACTAAATCCATCCAAGTGTCACTTTGGTGTTAAAGCAGGTAAATTCCTAGGCTATATGGTGACAAAAAGAGGCATTGAAGCAAGTCCAGAGCAAATCAAGGCTATTGTGAATATCAAATCTCCTGCCAATGCTAAGGATGTGCAAAGATTGACAGGCAGGATCACAGCCTTGAACAGATTCATATCCAAATCCTCAGAAAAATGCAAAGAATTCTATGACATTTTGAGGAAGAACAAGAAATTTGAATGGACTGAAAAGCATGAAAATGCTCTCAAAGCTCTCAAGGATTACCTATCCTCAGCCCCTGCCTTGATGAAACCAGAAAAAGGAGATATATTATCCTTGTATTTGGCGGTATCCTCTAAAGCAGTAAGTGCGGTCCTTGTTAAGGATCACGAAGGTACACAACATCCTGTCTATTATGTAAGTAAGAGTTTGCTTGATGCTGAATCCAGGTATTCACATTTAGAAAAACTTATCCTTGCATTGATTATGGCATCTACTAAATTAAGACATTATTTTGAAACTCATGCCATTATTGTTAAAACTAATTTTCCAATTAAGAATGTTCTCAGGAAACCTGAAATGTCAGGAAGGATGGCTAAGTGGGCAGTGAAGCTTAGTGCATATGATATAAGATATGATCCAAGAACTGCCATCAAATCCCAAGCCTTAGCTGACTTTGTGGCAGATTTTAGTAGTGACTTGCAAAAGGAAGCTGAGTTAGAAGTCCAACAGCGGGAAGAAACTAAGGATCCTTGGATACTCTTCACTGATGGTGCTTCTAATGTCAAAGGAACAGGACTTGGAATACTACTAAAATCGCCACAGGGGGACATAATACCCCACTCCATATCTTGTGAATTTCAAACTACCAACAATGAGGTTGAGTATGAAGCCTTGATAGCTGGTTTGCAAATTGCTAAGCATATGAGGATCAGGTATCTTGAGGTACATGTAGATTCGTTGTTAATTACTAATCACTTTAATGGATCCTATGCTGTTAAAGGTGAAAAGCTAATCAAATATTTAGAGATAGTCAAAGAATTGGCACTCTCTTTTGTTTCCTTTAGTTTGACACAGGTACCAAGGGAAGAGAATGCAGAGGCTGATGCATTAGCCAATCTAGGATCATCCTTGAAGATCCCGGAGGATATCAGGATCCCTATTATCCACATCCTGACCCCTGCTATCGAGGATCATGTAGCCATGGAGATAGGAGAGGATTCTGCAATCATCCCTAGTGATGATACTCAATCTCATTCAGGATCATGGATCCTTCCAATCATGAGATACATACAACATGGAGAAATCCCTACAGGAGAAAACCCCAGAGCTTTCAAAATTAAGGTATCTCAATTCACAATATTAAATAATATGTTGTATAAACGATCTCTTGCAGGACCATATCTAAGATGTATTGAGGATCCTGAAATCCAAGAAGTCCTAAAGGATTTCCATGAAGGAGATTGTGGAAACCACACTGGGGGCAGGGCATTATTCTCAAGGATCCTGAGGACGGGATACTTTTGGCCTACTATGAAGAAGGATGCTGTGGAATATGCCAAGAAGTGTGATCCTTGTCAGAGACATAGTAATATCCTTCACCAACCAGCAGAACTTTTGCATCCTATATCCTCTTCTTGGCCATTTATGAGATGGGGAATGGATATAGTTGGTAAGCTTCCTAAGGCACCTGGTGGAAAAGTATTCATGCTTGCTATGACTGATTACTTCTCCAAGTGGATAGAGGCTGAAGCCTTTGCTCAAGTCAGAGAAAAGGAAGTGATATCCTTTATTAAGAGAAACATTATTACTAGATTTGGTATTCCTTATGAAATTGTTTGTGATAATGGATCCCAATTTATTGGGAATAGAACTACTAACTTTTGTGACAGCTGGGGGATTAAGATGATAACATCAACACCAGTCCACCCACAAGCTAATGGCCAGGCAGAATCATCCAACACGATCATCATCAACAATTTGAAGAAGAAGCTTGGATCCAAAAAAGGGAAATGGGCAGAAGAATTACCTTATGTACTTTGGGCTGATAGGACAACTCCCAAGAATGCTACTGGCCAAACTCCATTCTCTTTGGTATTTGGAGCAGAATCAGTGATCCCTACAGAGATGGTGGTTCCTACTGCAAGAACAAGCATTCGTGATCTTGAAGAAAATGCTGAAAACTTGGTTCAAGACTTGGATACTATAGAAGAACTCAGGGATTTGGCAAGGATAAGGATGGCCAATTATCAACAAAGGATGGCTGGAGCCTACAACAAGAATGTCAGGATCAGGAAATTCCAAGTTGGTGATATGGTATTAAGGAAAGCATTTCAGAATACCACCAATCCTGCTGATGGGAAGTTAGCACCAAAGTGGGAAGGCCCCTATTTGATTGAAGCTGAAGCAGGAAAGGGGGCATATCGATTGCTAACAATGGAAGGTGATTTGCTACCAAGAGCTTGGAATGCTGTCCACTTGAAGAAATACTTCATGTAATAAGGATCCATGATCCTTAGCTAACAAGTATCCTTGAAGGATCCTTACAAGACAGAAGATCCTCATTTTGGTAATGATCTGACCTTTAACTATTTCATTCCTTACCTATCCTATATATATAAGGATAAGGATCCTGGATCCTTTATCCTCCTTTCACTTGAATCTGAGTTTTGCAGAAGGATTAGGTATCCTTAACAAAGGATTGAGTATCCACAAGAAGTATCCAGTTATTTGAGCTTGACCCCAGTTATTTGGGCTAGTCCCCAGTTTTGGGCCTGTCCCCAGTATCGCCAGCAGCGCACGATGATCCTGGTACAGTTCATGGCAATGGGACCAGTACTCGCTTTAGGGGCTGACAATTTCATTGTACTGGCTGTATCCGGGATCCTACGTATAATGGTAGACATACCATACATCCGTTCCTAAGGTTTCTAACGTTTTCATGTTAGCTAAGGTTTTGGCATTTTCATGTCACTAAGTTTGGATAGTCGCCAGTGAGGGCCATACTCCAGTTTACACAAGATCCTTTGGGCTTGTCCCCAGTTATCCTTTGGGCTTGTCCCCAGTTATCCTTTGGGCTTGTCCCCAGTATATTGGGCTTGTCCCCAGAATTGTTGGGCTTGTCCCCAGTTACTAACTCTTCTCTTATATTTGGCTTAGTCCCAAGTTATGTTCTGTTTCAGGGTTTTGAAGTTAAACAGTCAAGGATCCTTGATCCTCACCTTTTATTAAGGTTTGTTTTTCGGTTATCTTGATTATGAATGTTAAAGGGTTAGGATCCTAACTTGGATTCTCAGGTATGATCCTTAATCATTTAGATTTTATTCATTATTCATATAAGTGACCCTTATCCTTTGACAACGGAACTAATGATCTTTAAGTTGCATAACTTTTCTGAATTTATGGGATATTTGATCCTTGATCATATCCTAAAATTTTTAAACATGATTTATTAAACTTGATAAATTCAAACAAAGTGGATAACTATAATAAGAAAATAAAGAATGCACAAGGATAACAACACGGGAAATAGCCAAAAAGTTGAAGTTATTTTTATTCACAAAAGTTAACCCTTCGAAGGTTGTCAAAATTACCTACCCCAAGCATCTACCAGCAATACGTGGCCCGTCCGCTGGGGTAGGTAAAGGGTGTCCATTGTTAATAGGTCTTTGAAGTGCAGGAAATAAAAGATGGCAGGATAACAAGTGGCTTCATCCCCCAAACAGAGGATCCTTCCACCACCTATTATCCTACCTATTGTCTAAGGATCCTTGATCCATAACCCTAGAAACTATTGTTCAAAATACAACCCAACATTGTTTCAAAACACCATAACCAAAAAAATTTCAAATCCTAAAAAAATGGGCTCCGGCCACGTCTAGAAATATCCATCATCGCCCATTTCTGCAGCTTACACCTTGGCTGTATCACCACCAGCATCATCGCCAGCCTGATCCTTCCCGCTGCCACTCGCTTCGATTGCCAAGACCTCGGTAGCCTCTTCTTCATCCTCCAGCTCTGCCAGCTTTGCCTTCCAACCCTCCTTGTCCCAAGTGGTCCGGTCGAAGTCAGGATCCTCAGCCTCCTGAGCCATTTGCAGCTTGATTTTGTACATAGTGATGGCGGCAGAGATTTTAGCATCCTCCAGCAGTTCAGCTTTTTCATGATCAGCATCTATCTGGGCCATGACTACCTGCTTCTTCGCCAGATTAAGATCCTTTTCAAGGGAGGAGATGGTCTGATCCTTGGCCAGAAAGAACTTTTAGAACTCCTGATGTTTCTGCTCCGCCTCTTCAACGTATGCATCAAACAGCATTTCGACCTCAGCAAATTTCTGCAAAAAATCAAGATAAAGTTCAGGATCACGTGATCCTCAGGCGGGCAGGATAGTCAAGCATGATCAGTGATCCTTACCTCGGCAAAGTATTCTTGAAACTGGTGACGGATAAGAGGCAAGCCTTCAAGATTGTCAGCCTCGGAGGCTTTTCTTTTCTTTCCCTTGGAGGTGGTAGGCCTTGGAACCACAGCACTTGGGCTAGTAGTCGTCTTCTTCTTCCCAGACCTGGGACCAACGGTAGTAAGATCGGTGACACTGAAGCGGGAAGCAGACCTTGAGGATTTTCCAGCACCTATCCATCCAAAACAAAAGATAAGTATTCTTGTTTTATTCACGTTTTAATATTTAATTATATACAAACATGGATACTTACTTGACATTGTGACAGAGCCTGAGGATACTTCTTGAGAATCCTTGGTACTTGCTTGGAATGATCTTATAGCAGGATCAAGACTCCGGAAAGCAGCAAGCCTTTCCTTCGTTGCAGGTGTGGTAATGATGTGTGAAACAGAAATAGCTGCAAGATAGAAGCAAAGGGGTTAGTGATCCTCAGCGGAGACAGGGTATCCTATGATCCTTCTATAAGGATCCTCTATCCTACCATGAGTGGCCCATGTTCTGGGGAGATCCTTCCCATTAGGGATAGAATCCCTCCCGACGAAGAAAAAACGTTTCTTCCACTTGTTATCATTCTTGGTGGTTTTCAAGATTGGATGAGGTTCACCGGGTTTATGTTTGAATAGAAAACGGTGTGAACCATGGCTCACAAGGTTGTATAGTTCAGACAACTCTGACATTCCCAACTCCACATCCTCCTGCTCGATGATCCTCTCAAGGGTAAACAGAATCCTCCACATCATTGGCATAGCCTGGATGTAGGATATGCCGGTAAGGGTGAAGAAAGATTGGGTAAAATCAGGAAAAGGGTAGGAGTATCCTATCGAGAATGGGGTGACTGGAAATGCAACCCATGTTTCAGAGACGAAATCACTCCGGATGGTAGGGTCAAAGGTTTTAAAAACAGTGCTCGCCGGAAAGCAATGGCGAATCCTGTCGATCTCATGATCAGTAAAGCAGCATCGTTCCTTCGGAGAGTCTTCGATAATCCCTTGGCTTTTTAAGGGACTGTCTTTTCGATGATCCTTAGCAGGGGATGACCTTAGCTTCATTGTGATTCGGAAATTTTGAAGAAAAAAGAAACAGAGTAAGAAGGAGAAGAGAAAGAGGAAAGAGAAGTACCTGCTTGATCTTCGAATGTGGATTTAAAGGGAGTTTCGCTCGAATTTAAATGCACATTGAACCTTATCTCTAACTTCAATTTATAATCATGATCCTGCAGGGATGTCGCTTCAATGACGTGAGATTGGTAACGGCTAGTCAGATTATAACGGCTATATATCCGTTGATTTGTTACGGATAAGATCAAGAAAATATAACTCGACAATTTACATTTTACTCCTTATATTTTGGGGGCAATTGTTAGGGGAGGATTTTGTAAATCCTAAGGATCACGGGTCCTCAACTGCTATCAGGATCATGGATCCTCAATTCTGTTTGAATTAAGGATCCTCAGCAGGTGTCGCAGGATCAGGATTCAGGATCACTGTTGTTATCCTACTACTAACAATTGTCTTCCTTGTACGTAAACTTGTTTTGCAGGAACGAGAGCATTGACCAAGTCTCACCGAAATTCCTGGAGTATATTCCCTCAATATTCCGCACGTGCTTGACCATTGTGAACGTTATGGAGATCGTGGGGAGAGTGCACAAATTGCGGATAGTTAGTTAGACTAGTTTTTTTCTAATTTAAAATGGGAATGACAAGCTTGATAAAAAACTTAGCTAATTTTGGCATACACACACACTCGTAACAGCTCTCAGTCAGCTCTCAAGCAATACTTGGCGATTTCATACACTTTTTTGCACATTACACACTAGTGATCCTTGTAACAAGCTTGTTATCATCCCGAGTTGTAATCTTACTTTTGTTTAATCTTAGTTGGTGATCGGTAGTTTCCATCACCCGAGGTTTTTTATGCCGGAGATCAACTCTTGATCAAGGGCTTTTTCCTCGTATAAATCTCCGTATCATTTGTTCATTACATTTCTGAGTGATCCTTAATATTGTTCATTGATTCAAGCATCACACCTCACATCAGAAAGTTTGGTTGCATTATCTTTGCTTGATTTTTGACCAAAACATTCACTGTCTTCACCTAAAACAGTGTTGTCATAGGTGGCAAAACTCTCGTTAGTAGGATGCAAAAAACGGTTGCGGATCTGGTCCAACCATGTTGGCTTCCCATCCTCTTGAACAGCCTCAACCATGGCACCACCGGCCTTTGGGTCAAGAACATTCAACAAGCTGTAGCCAACTGCGAAAAATAAAAGAAATGAGGACGAACACAACAATAACCAGAGAAAAAAGCAAACAACTAAGAAACATTACATACGTTTGCCTTGATAACCATAAACAGGAACACCCAGAGGGTTCTTCGAAAACCACCGCAAGCTCATACCAGCACCAACCAACGCCCTCTCCTCCAGCTGAGAAATAGCAGTGGCTTTGTGCGTCACCTTCTTGTACCACTCCTGTTTGGCAAAGTCCACTGTCATGTCTACCTTCGGGATCCCTTCACTCTCTGATCGATAGTGCATATCTACCAGGATAACACCACGCCGAATGTAAAAAAACTTTTGTTTCCAATCATGCAGGCTTTTCGGAGGATTGGAACTACAAGGGATAACACCACTAGTCAGGGAGTTAAAAGAATAAAAACCTCCGGTGTAAGTTACAGTGTAAAAAACATTGAACATCTCAAAGGTTGGCTCAACACGGTTGGCCCTGCAGATAAACTCAAAATGGGTAACACGAGGAAGCCCAATAGCGTTGATTTGAGAGATATGGAGCCCGTAATTCCTCAATACATCAGCAGTAAACTTCGTCATAGGGAGCCTGAAGTTACCCTCCCAGAAAAAGGCCGCATATAACGTAACGTAACCAGGAGGTGCATCCATGGCGGTAGAACCGGGGGTAGGAAACTGAGCACCCCACTCCGGGAGAAAACCCATATCCCTAACCAAATTGTGGAACTCGTCTTCCTTCCAACTTATTGTTGCCCGATCAGGACCTGGAGGATTCCTGCCCCTAAACTTTCGTTTCCTAATGGTAGGGTTGGCCCCAGCAGACATACTGAAAGAAGATGATGAAAGAAAAATTTGAAGAAACTTAGAAGAAGGAGAAAGTAAAGAAGTATGGGAAGAAATTGCTTGTTCAAATTTTGAAAAAGTGAAGGAAAGGAGAGAACCGCCGTGTATTTATACCCACCGCATTTAATGCGATGGGTAGTGGGCCGTCAGAGATTCAGAACGTCAGCCAACAAGAGAAAGACACGTCAGCAGAAAGAGAAACCGTCACCTCCTTTTTCGGGAGCGTGGGCAGCACACGCCTGACACCATGACGGAAAGTAACTGACACCACTGAAAAGGCGACTGTTCACATCCGACAAGACAGGGACATCAGACAGTCACTTCAGTTGTCTTTATCCGAAGAAAGGAAACTTCTCCCAGAAGGAAGCACCAACACGCCATGCGCCACGCGTCTAGTTGGCTCAGTTTTGCAAACCTAACAACACGCCATGCGCCACGCGTTCAGTTGGTTCAGTTTTGCAAACCTACCAACACGCCATGCGCCACGTGTCAAGTTGGCTCAGTTTTGCAAGCCTACCAACACGCTGTGCGCCACGCGTCCAGTTGGCTCAGTTTTGCAGAGTTACCAACACACCATGCGCTACGCGCCCGCTAAGCTCATTTTTTGCAGAATTATCACCGTTTGACATGCGCCATGCGACTAATCGGCCCAACCACGCAAAGTTACAAACATGTATTCGACCGAGGCCAACAACCACTACCCTTATAAGTCCAGAATCCCTCCTAGACGGTCAACTCAACTAGAAGGCACACTGGACTGGGGGGACGTGAAGAGGTATGGTCCCAATTCCTTGCCCACATGGCAAGGACCACACCACTTTTTCATCCTACTTGGCGCCTACATCAGCAAGCAAGTCCAGAAGCTTCTACAAGCTTCTGGAAGACGTCAAGGTGGCACCAAAGATGCTCCTTCCGACATAAAGGACGATACGTGTCACCATTCACCAAGCGCCATGTAGACCTGCAGCAAATCAAGGAGCAGACCGACAGCAGCAGTACGATGTTTCCAGCATGGACAAATATGGGCGCGCCACGTGTACCACTACCCTGACCACAATAGAGGATACCAAGAGGATATTCCCCTTGGTCAGACAGCTGGCGCCCCATAACAGCTGGCAAGGTTGCTCCTCCCTCTTTCACCCTCCGGCTATAAATAGGACCCTTCATCATCCAGGTTGATTCTATTCGATTCCTCTCATTCTCACTCTTAACACACACTGCTTTATCTCCTCAGAACAGAACTTATTCTCACGCCGGAGCCTGGTTAAGAGGGAAACCCCCATATTCCCCTCTTAACGAGCTAACGGTGTTACTGTTTTGCAGGATTCAGTCTTTTAGCGAGTAAGAAAGAAGATTGAACCCACAAAAGAGACGACCCAGCTAGTTAATCACCGGATTTAACCAGTGTTTCATCAATCATCCTCCCATACCCTCTAGTTTTGTGGGATGAACCATCATTGGGAGGACTATGACGTGACGCCTACGTGGCGGATCATCCTCCCTTGGAGGACCATCACCATACCCTCTAGCCTAAAGCCATGGGCTTAATACTAGTACGTACATAAATCATCCCATGACCCAGTGGTTTACTCCCATGTGGTTAGTTGGCCGGCTCCTCCTTTGGGAGGTCACCGGTTCGACTCCCGCTGTTGGCATTAGGGGGGTAGGACACCCGTGCGCAGTGATGGTGAAAAACCTACCGAGGAGGGTTTGATCCTGAGCGTCACTCCGGTTTTCATCCGGCTGTTACTCTAGCGAGGCAACTCGTGTAGAGGCAGTACGGTTTCCGGGGGAAAGCCTTCGACCCAAGATTGGTAAACCCAGCGCTGGCCTTGCTATCTGGGCCCTTAATCTTGGCGAGGGTCCGCGATGTGCGGATGTGACAATGGTCACCATTATGAAGTTCACCTTTAAAAAAAAAAAAAAAAAAAAAAAACATAAATCATCATTACCACAATCATTAACATTTTTATAAAGGGCATTTTCGTCCATTTATCAGTAATTATCGAGTTTACATCAAACACCATTCGTTCACTTCAAAATTGCAACATAACAAAACTCCCCCTTTCTCTCTCTAAAAATTTCCAGATTCCAATCGCATTGTTGTTCCTCCGCCCCCTCTGCACATCGCCGTCGATTTCTCCTCCGATCAGATTCAACAAATTCGTCACCAACGGTCCCGATTCACCACTTCATATTCCACCAATTAGGGTTTCCATTTCTAAACTGACGAACACGGAAACACGTACGTCAATTTCGCGCACGAAGTTAGGGTTTTGAAATTCGAATTTTTGCAGCCGTTGTAACCGTTTGTTACATTCAGTTATTATGCCGAGAAGTTCGAGAAGCAAATCGCACAAGCAAAGCAAGCATAGTTCGAAGGAAGCGAGAGAGTATTCCGGTTCCGATGAGGATGTGAGAACGAAGGATAATAAGAGTAGTAATGGCGGAAAGGATTGTTCAGTTTCTGGAGAACGTGTGAAGCACGTTAAGGATCTGGTTAATGGTGGAAGTAGTGATAGGTGGAATGGAGGGAGTAGTGATGATAAAGGATTAGTTGTAAGTATAGAAAATAAGGATAAGGAGGTAATTAAGTCGAAGGATTTATCGAAAGTTGTCGGTGAATTGAAGAGCAAGAGTAGTAGGAGACATGATTCGGATAGCGCGAGTGCGAGTTTAGCGGTATCGGAGAAGGATAGTAGAGGGGAGAAGAGGAAGTCTGAGAAAGAGTCTGTTAGAAAGGAGAGTAGTTTGTATAAGGAGTATAAGGAATCGAAGGAGAAGGAGCGCGGTTCGGATAGGGGAAGGAAAGGTCACTCTGATAAGGTCGCGGCTGAGGCGTCGGCGAAAGTTGAGAATCAATCGAGCAAAAGAGGAAAGGAAGTTACTGGTAAGAAATGTTGTTTTGGTATGTTTGTGACGTAGTAGTGCATAGTAGGAAACAAACATATAAAAAAGGTGCAGTATAATATTGATATGTGTATTGTGTATGTATTAGTTGCCTTAGCTGAAAACTCGCGAAATGAATTATTATAGCTGCAAACATGATATAGTCACTGGTAGTTCTATGTGCAGTGAAACAAGTAGAAAGTGGACCATAATAATATACCATCATTTAGTAGTTTTTCATCGTTGTGTTGTAATTATGGTGCCCGGCAGTGTTTCCTGTAATGTATAACTGTGTTTCCTATAATGTTTAACTGGTGTTCAGATTTTTAGTGGGGTGTTTAATTCACATGATTTGTGTCAAAAATGCACAATTCTTGTTTCAGATTCATGAATGCTGCACGATCCTATGGATAGGATATTAGGATCGTTATTAGTCTCGCACTCTCTCCCATGTTTTCATGTCATATAGCTCATAAGCAATGTTGCAGAAACATTTACTAACCATTTGTCTGTATATATTTACCACATTTTGACTTTTTCTATTAACACACTAGAGTTTAATTCCATGTGGTCAATATAGTTTCTCTTAACCAATAACTTTTAGGTTTTAAGGGGTCTTACTAAGCCTCCACCTTCACATTTACACACCACCTATCTTCATCTATAACTTAAGTGTCACCAGCTGAAGCTTATACCATATTACCATGTTGATTCTATGCCTTTTGTGAGTCTATCTAGGACTAAAGTAACAAGAATAATCGCGCAACATTAAACAACTGGATAGCTCTACAGTAATAAAGTAACATTTTTCTGCCATTACAAGCTTTCAGATTCAATACTATGTATTCATATGTATCATTGTTCACATTCAAGCTTTATTTAGAATATTCTTTATTTATGGCCCCCCTATAAATTCAGTCTATATGGCACCCCATTGTGTGTCTTAACTCTTAACAAGATCAGTAAACATCATATACAGCTATAAGTTATTGGGAATCAAAGATGACTAAAACTACTAACTATATGATGTCTTACTGTTATTTTCATCTTCTATCAGAATGGCCCATAGAAGAAGAGCTAAGAAACCCCGAGTTAGAAAAAGAGCTCGAGAAGAGGATGAGAAGAAGAGGAGAAGCCTCTAGTGACAAAGATAAATACCAAGATAGCATAAAAGAAACTGAAGATAGACGATTGTCTTCAAAAAACGATCGTTCTAAAGATGAACGGCATAAAAATGAAGAATATGGAGACATTAGAGAACCCCGCCAAAAGGACGAAAAACACCGTGAAGACGGTGAACGTGATAGGAAAAATCGGGACGTTAAACACCGAGGTGAAAGTGAAAGATATAACAAACACAGGGAGGATAAATATGATAAATATGACAAATACCGTGAAGATAAGTATAGTGAAGATGGTAATAAAGAAACCAAATATAAAGATGATAAATATATTGAGATCGGTGATAAAGATGAAAGCAGGGGGGACCGGAAACGCAGGCAAGATGATGATAGAGACTATAGACAGAAGGAAGAGAAGAGAGCACATGATTCCAAGTATCGGGATGCACCCGAAGCCAAACGTTTGAGGGATGATAACGCGGGTACCGATTCACGTCATACAAAGACAAGTAATCGAGATGGAAGCCCAGTTTATGATGATCGTGTAGCTAGATATAAAGATGATAAAGATAGGAGAAGAGGTAATGAGAAAGATGAATCTAGTGATTATAGATCCCGTAGTAGTATGAAAGAACAACGATCTGAGTTAGAAAAGAGATCAAGTGCTAAAGATGACTCAGTTTCTGAACGAGGAAGACTCGGTTCTCGTTACGCTGATGTGGAAATTAACACTAGTCATAGTCGCCGTAGGAGTTCCCCTAGCGGGAGCTCTTATCCAACAAGAGATCATCACCGGTAAATTTATTATTTTTTCTAGAGTAA
Organism: Helianthus tuberosus; assembly: GCA_030545235.1. NCBI lineage: Eukaryota > Viridiplantae > Streptophyta > Magnoliopsida > Asterales > Asteraceae > Helianthus > Helianthus tuberosus. The sequence goes on from CM060417.1 coordinate 187,934,890, forward strand.
AATGCCATTTTTGTCCCTGAGAATTGGCCAGTTTTGCGACTTTCGTCCAAAGGTTTGTTTTTTCGCATCTGGATCCAAAAGGTTTAAAATCTTGCCATTTTCATCCGGCTGGTTAACTCCATGCGATTTTCTCCATTAAGTCAGGTGTGTTCCGTCTTTTTTGTTAACTTAAGGGCAATTTGGTCTTTTTCATTTATATGTACAAGCATTTAACATAATGTACGAGTATTCAAAAGACCGGATTGCCCTTTAAGTTAACAAAAATGATGAACATACCCCTGACTTAACGTAGTAAATTGGATGGAGTTAACAAGCTGGATGAAAATGGCAAGTATCAAACCTTTTGGATCCAGATGCGAAAAACAAACCTTTAGATGAAAGTCGCAAAACTGGCCAAACCTCTGGGACGGAAATGGCATTTTACTCTTTTTTTTAAGAAATTGTTTCCCGACTTTTGAATGGTAAAGAATGTGCAACATTTTTCAGGGTTACGAAGCAAGACGAAACCAAGTACCCGGATCATGCTTATGAAGATCGAGGTCGATATAACGTTCACTCGAGCAGAGATTACAATTCTGCCCCTGGGCAATCAGATAAGAAAGTGACCTCGAAGGATGATAGTTACACGGGTGGTGATTTACCGGGTGAAAAACGAATGAGGCCTGAATCACGTTCTTCCCCACAAGTCGATAAATCCCCTTCATCAAGTAACGAACGCAGGAGTTTGATTAAATCTGACGCTAGAAAAAATCTCGATCTTGAAGAATCGGGCCCGGGCTCTCGTAGTGGTGGCGCTAAAGATGGTTATAAGGATGGTAAAGGAAGTCGGGAGTTGGTGAACGAGGCACACATAAATAACGAATTATCACAAGTTGATAACGATAATTTATCGGTTTCGTCACCTTACTCAAGAAATTCTCATTTTTCTGGTAATTCAATGTCTCTTTGACCATCTCCTTTTAGAACAGGATCTTTTTTTTAGAACAGGATCTGATAGCTCGTTTTTTGTTTTCACAGAAGATGAGAGAAATAAATCAAACAATCGGCACCGGAGGATGGGTGACCCGAACATGAATAGAGGTCAAAGTCAATATCAAGGTCAAGGTCAAAGTCAAGGTAATTGGAAAAACGTCCCTAATTGGCCTCCCCCGATGGCAACCGGTGGTTACATTCCGTTCCAGCATGTTCCACCGCCTATGTTTCATCCACTTATGCAGCAATTCCCACCACCAATATTCGGTAGACCGCCAATGAAACTTAACCCTGGTTTACCTTATCACGTTCCTGACCATGGTAGACCACTCGGTTGGCGGAATCAAGTGGACGAATCGGTCCCACCTCCTTTGCACGTATTTGGTGATGAATCTCACTTATACGGTAGGGTCGATTGGGACCGTAGATCTCAATTGAATAATCAAGAGTGGGACCAAAATGCTGGATCAAGCATGGAGGGGCAATTGGGTCAACAGAAAGACGAGTATTCGGGTCAAAGACCAAATGATGAATATGGGCCGACAGGTCAGCCTGACGAGAGTGGGCAAAACCAACTCCATATCCAGCCCGAGATCTTGAATCTTGATAAAAACGGTCATGAAGCTCAGAAGCCAGGTGGCAGTCCGAAAATCGCTGAGGTTGTTAAGGAGGATAATAGTTCTATTATCACTCAAGCTTATCTTTCTAGGGTTGATGTATCTAAAGATCTTACTCAACCCGAGCTGTATGACCAGTGCACTAGCATGATGGACTTGGATCAGGAAGATTTTTCTCAACCTGTTGACTTTGACTGCAAGATTTTGTATTTCGAGGTAAAGATGAAGTTTTTTTATATACATAATGCAATATTTTCTGTTGGTGACTAATTAAGTTTTTTCTTTATATGTAACAGGAGAGTGAAGCCAATGTTACCGACAGTGCTTCACTATTTTCTGCCGTAAATGATTCTATTTTTCAGGTTTGTTTCTTTTAGTATCAGCTTCATTTTGATGTTTTGTAGAGGTGATGGAATGGGTATAGTGGGGTCAGTAAGGGTATCTTTTGTTACGGGTTGAAATGTGTTGGATCAGGTCAATGGTCAACCCACACGCTTATTTGTTTATATCCTAAAACACTTTGATTGTGAAAAGAATATTATTACTGTAATGTTATAAATTTTTGAATAAAAACAACATAAGAGGTTTGTGAGGTTTGGCCAGTTTTGCGACTTTCGTCCAAAGGTTTGTTTTTCCGCATCTGGATCCAAAAGGTTTGAAATCTTGCCATTTTCATTCGCCTTGTTAACTCCATCCATTTTTCTTCGTTAAGTTAGGTGTATTTCTGTCTTTTTGTTAACTTAATAGGCAATTCAGTCTTTTTCAGGGGTATTCGGTCTTTTTACATAAAGTGAAAAAAAGACCGAATTGCCCCGTAAGTTAACAAAAAAGATGGAAATACCCCTGATTTAAGGAATAAAAATGGATGGAGTTAACGAGCTGGATGAAAATGGCAAGATTTCAAACTTTTTGGATCCAGATGCGGAAAAACAAATCTTTGGACAAAAGTCGCAAAACTGGTCAAACCTCAGGGACGAAAATGCCATTTTACTCTTGAAATTAATTTTTTGGCTACTTTCCCTCTTATATTTAACACATTCCCTGCATAGGTATGAAAACGTTTGAGATAAACAACCTATATTATCTTATTAGCTGTGGTGTTTATTTGAGGTAGTTTTGTTTTTTGTGTTTTTCAGAAAGCGATGTTTCTGTACAAGAAGCAAAAAGAAGAGTTTCATCCGGTGAATAAAGAAAATGTTATTCATAAAGAGAAAGGTGGTTCAGACGATGATGCCAAACCAGCAGATGAGGTGGCAGCTGCTGAGGACACATCTATGGAAGTAAATAAAGAAAATGATGAACAACCGAATAAACCTGAGGAAGCGATTGGTATGGAGGTGGATCATGCTGTTGTAATAAAGCAAGAGGAGGTGCCCGAGTCAACAGCGGCTGAAGTGAAAGAGAGTCTTGCAGCATCTTGTAAGGTTGAAGATGCAACCGATGATGAGAAGAATGGTGATTCAGTGGTGTTATCTGATGTGTCAAGTGCTGAGGTGGCAGTGATGCCAACTGAGTCAATTGAATTTGGGTCAGTAAATCTAAATCGGATACATCACCATTCTCCTGAAAGTACACATTGAGACAATTCTTTTATATTTGTGCTTTTGCAAAGCCATCCCTTCCCCATGGTCTCTATTTTTCTAGCTCATTATCCTTGCTCCTCAATTAATAAAACTTCTCCCCTTCTGTTATATTGCTAGTGTAGTCTTGCTATTTGCTTTTTTCAGGTAGTTTTTCACTGGCTGCTAGTTTAAGCATCTTTATTGACCAATCTTGCACTGCAGCAGCACTGATTAGCGGCTCTATTGGGAGCCATCCTCCAGTCTTTTTTGGTGATATCTTATCGGTGAGTATCACAATCAAACACACTCGAATTAATAATAAATTGAAAAGTATAAATTTTAAAAAGCAGTGTATCAAGTCTAAAAGATAAACGTCTTAAATAAAGCTGGGTTTGTTGGCTTGGTTCTGGTTCCGGACTGATCAGATAGAATCCGTTTTTCCTTAAAAGTCAACTGCAGGAAACTAAACCAATTATTAATGGTTTTTGGCCTGGTGTTGTATATATGCGTGGCCCTCAGGGGGCAAAAGTAAAAGTGCACTAATTTTAACTTTATTTTACTGATTTCGTGCAAATAACGTTAAAAAGTGACGGACGGTTAATCGTGCATCATGTGGTGGCGTTGATAGCCGAAACACAATAGGTACACGCACTAATTGGCTTTTGTACCAATTGTTGAGTGTTATGTTTCTTATGTCCAAGGCTTGATACAAAACTACTATCGAGCCGGGGGGTCTCACTGGAAGCAGCCACTATTCTTATGAGATAGAGGTAAGACCGTCTACATCTACCCTCCTCAGGTCTTACCTTAGCTTTGCTATTGGTGGGATTTACTGAGTATGATGATGATGATTTTGGTCTGGTCTTGTGTTGTCTAAGCATGGTTTGGTTTTTAGTTTCGTCGGTTTGGTTTGCTTTTTTATCGGGATTGGCTTCAAATTGAGTTATGTTGTTTCTCGGTTAAACCAAGTGTAAAGTTAAACATTAAAACATTATAGAGAACATTCCTAAACTCCTGATGTCATAATATCTCCGTCAAGCTTGCATAACGTATGCATGTAGAAGACTATAGTGTGCTTATATACGATCTATAAACTAAAGGGATGACATGCATCTAACTTTGTCTACCATTGAACCTTCAAACTCAGATAATATCCTTTTTCTCGTGGAATATTTTATCCTTGATCACATATGTAGATACATAACTAAGTTTAAGTAATAACAGTAAGAATATACAGTGGTCGATGGCGTATAATTTTAACAGTATTGGGTATGTTTGTTAACTTAGTTTACTTTATTCTTCTGCATTAAGTTATATAACTATTTTAAGTAATAACTGTAAGAATCATATAATGTATTTTTACAATGTAAAAGAATAAAATTAACTATAATCATCAAATAGCATAGACTGAATTTCAATAAAAAAACAACCTTAAAATGTAACAATGTATACTTTGGGGAATAACTTGAAAGCATAGACTGAAAATCAATGATAAAAACCTTAAAATGTAACGACGTTTACTTTTGGGAATAACTTGAAAATAAGAGTGTTAAAATTATATGCTTTATATAGCAAGGCAATAAATATTTATTTAAATTTAATTTAAATACTATAAATTAGCAAGTTACTTATGCATATATGTGTTGTACATGATGCTTTGGGAGTTTTTCAAAAATAATTTTGAAATTTTTATTTCTAACTCTAAAGTTTACATATTTGACAAATTAGGTTTAAAGTTTCAATTTTAAGTAATTTAACCCTTTGATTAATTTGATATTTCACTTTTAATTCTAAAGTTTCCATCTTTTGCAATTAACCCCTTTGATTTTTTTGCTTTTAACACAAAGTTTTTCGTCTTTTACAATTTAACCCCAACACTTTTTACTTTCAGTTTTGATCCCTTAAGAAAAATTTAATTGAATTTTTTGGGAAAGATTTATCTTTTTATTTTTGAAGAGCGTTTTTTATTATAACTAGGTTTGATGGAGCGCTAAACCGAATCATTCTCGGTTTGATAACATAACATAATCTAGGGAACAAACGGGTCACGGTCATAGTGTATAGCGCAACGCAAAGTAATAAGTTTTTTTGAATTAGGTGTGGCATAGTGATTATGTTCTCCAAGACTACAAAAAAAAATGATCAAAAAATAAATAATGAGCCTTTGTTCCGGTGGTCAAGGGGGAGGTGGGAAGGTTTACTCTTCGGAGGTTCCTGCTCGGGCGTGAGTTCAATTCCCGGCACATGTGAGTGCTCTAAAAATGGGGCATCACCATTGTAACTCTGTAGGGGTTTCGAACCTGGGAGTTGTGCCGGGTCGTCGAGCAAGGGGAGTGCCCACTTTGCGGAGCCCCTGCCGGTTAATCTGCGCCGTTCAAAAAAAAAGAAAAGAAATTCAAACCTTTATGAAATTAACCCAAGATACTACATAAGTGCAATAATAATTCCAATTACTAATATTCTAAATCAATTGTTTGGTTGATGCTATTCACACTGTAACAATTTTCCACTCCTTTTTGTCTTTCATTCTCCACAATATAATCGCTGTAGAACAACATAGATCCGGATTAAAGAACAATAATTTCGAAGGGAGATTTTGGAAAGTAATGGATAAAAAAAGACCTAAAGTTTTTGCCATAGGAATTAGTGTGGGAATTGCAAAGTCCACCATCCAATACCAGCTTTGTTGCTGCTCTCAAATCCATTAATTTCGCAACAACTCCAGCCCTGATAAGATCATGATACACATGATAATGTCATGATACACACATCTATTTATCTGAAAATGGAATCTAGATTGGATTAAAGTTACTTTACTATCTTTCTATTGTACTCAAATTCAACTCATATATTAGGTGTTCACAAACTACCAAGAAAACTTTGAAAACTTTTGTGGCGTAAAAAGAAAATGTGACCAAGTCAATTATATGGTGAATGGATAATAACGATAACTTTAAGTCAACAACAGATGAAAAGCCAATATAATAAAGTAGCATTGCAAATTTAACTTCATAGGAAAAGTGTTTTGAGTTTGATCTTAAAAAAATATATCATCATCATCATCATCATCATCATCATCATACTCAGTAAATCCCACCAATAGCAAAGCTAAGGTAGGGTCTGAGGAGGGTAGATGTAGACAGCCTTACCTCTACCCCGTAGGAATAGAGAGGCTGCTTTCGGTGAGACCCCCGGCTCGATTGTAGTTTTGTATCAAGCCTTGGACCTAAGACACATAACACTCAAACAATCAGGACAGAGACTGATTGGTGCATGTACCCCCCGTGTCTTTTAGCTATCAACGTCACCACATGATGCATGATTAACCATCCGCCGCTTTTAACATTATTTTCACGAAATTAGTAAAATAACGTTAAAGTTAGTACCATTTCACTTAAAAAAATATATGCAGATGTGAATTAAAAAAAACACTTTACATCCATTAGTTGAAAAAAACTACTCCCATAGTTCACATTGGACCAAGTGTGCTTCACCATTCCACCATTTTCATGTTTACATAATATGTCATGTTCGACATGTTTAGTAAAACAATCATATTTAAAATGTTTAGAAGAAAACGATCATGCTACCTGTTTGATAGAATTAAGCTTTCACTAATTATACAAGTCGACCCGTCTAACACATTTAGTAAAATTTTAGAATAAGTAGTTTCTATAAAATAAGTAATTTAAATATCACACATTTAATGGGTCTTGAATTAAATCAACAATTGGGAAAACTGAGTGAGCCTAAACAGACATCACTGATGACCTGACCTAAAGCTGACCTATTTAACCAGCCTGTTAGTGTTTTGTGATACAATGGTTGATGTGTTGTGTAACTTTTGTTTACAATGTATAATGTCTTGATTGTAGGGGTACCTGGAATTTATCAGGGTAAGGTTGACAAAAAGAACCTCTGTCGCCTGTGACTTGGTCTTCTACTGATTGCAGTAGTCGATACTCCAAAAAAATCTGAATATGGTGCAAACATATTAAACATGATTGTTTGAAATTTTTGGTTGGCAAAATAAGGTTGTTGACTACCTACTACTTGTTAATCACTTCCGTTAAGTGGCGCGAGTCTTTCGTAGCCATGTAGATTGAAATATAATTTTGGTAAATGATTGTTGTCAGGTATTGGGATAATGGATGCAGGGGGTCCAATTCGAAGGTTAACCTCGTGTGACAGTATGTTAACATAGCGCTTAACTGGACCGCAAACGTAGTCTTCGATGCGATAACACATCAGCATATTGAGCTTTGATTCAGCATACTTTCTGTCAGTTATTTGCGTTATCGCCTGGATAGCATCACCCTGAATGAAAGATCAAAAAACGCTTATAGTTATTTGTTGCATCAGAAACAGATGTAGCATGAACATAGATTAATTGTATTGTTACAAACTGGTCCAAAAATACGTAGCAAGTGTATGGTGGCTCTAAATGGGGAATCCATTTCCTAAAGATGCGGACCCGTATAGTTGTACCGGGAGTTCCTAGTTTGAGAGCGGCAATTCTTTTAGCATCCATCATTTTTTACAGAGTGATTAACTGTGGTAATAGTTTACAACCAACACTCACCCCACCAAATTGGTACCTTCAGTGGGGTTTACTAATTGATAGAAGTACTTCAATCACAAAAAAATGTCAAATTGCCATAAACCTATGGCAGGAAAAACATAACAAAATTTAGTAGGAAACCTGCGTACAACGGGGATGCGTACCTAAAACCACTTCCTTCTTCCTCTCCTGCCTAAAATTACAACCCTAGGTTGATCATATTCATTGGAAAACCCTAATTTCAACAGAATTTGGGAGAATAAGTATACCTGGGGATGGATTGAGAGATCCGGGAAGGCGGTGACGACCTGTTGCTGTTGAGCACTGATCTCAAATGGTGAATCCGTGACGAAGGACATAGGCAGTAGGATCTCCGGCGACGCCGCCTTGTGTAGCACACGGAGTTGCCGGAACCCTAACCGGACAACCCTTCCCAAAACCCTGCAGTCCCTCTCTTCTCGTATGGCCTCCTTTTCCCTCTCTAACGTCGTTGTGTCGCCGACGTCGACTGACGCCAGTTGGAGCCAGACCGGTAGTAGCAAGGGGAGGCGCGGTGTCGATGTCGGTAGAGGCACGGTGGATGACGCGTGTTGTGGGGGAAAGGAGTGTGGATTGGTGTCCGGTGGCCGGATTTGGTGGTGCCTGAGATGGATGGTGGAAGGATGATGGAGGGTTGATGTGAGGGTTTTGAGATGAGAAAGTGATGGTGTGTAGTCTGTATTGATGTTATATTAGAATAATAATAAATTTAGTATTCATTAGCTTCGTTTATTAATATATGTATAATATAATATAATATATGTATAATATAATTTATGATGAATAAGCCAAAGTCAAAACACTTTTTTGTTAAAAGTTTTTTTAATCTAACAAAAAACAAATAATTTGGATTAAAACGGTTATGTATGTATGTCAACCCGTCATGTTTTGTTTGAGTTCATATTAATATTTTGAGTATGTGCTGGTCCTGACCCGTTAACCTGCAGAATTTATTTGTCTAAGAGTTTTTTCGTTAATTGTATTAAGAATAATAAAAACATGTAAAGAGAATAAAAGCATATATTAGCTGTCAAGAGTTTTCTCGTTACTAGTTTATTTCAACAATTTTTTTTTTTACTTTTTACTGTTAAAGATTTAATTTTATTGTAAAAAATTAATATTATTGTTAGGTCAGAAAGAAAAAAAGTTAGGTGAATTTCTCAATTCATATTATTATTAGCGGAAAAATGACTACAAACTACAGAATATATTAATTTTTTTTACTTAATATCTTTAGTGAGATTTTATAATAAATATTTACCGAACCCATATCTTAACAAGATTGTGATATTTAATAAATATATCTATATCTCCAATTCGAAATTAGGGTAACTTGGTAAGCAATCATCATTCTGTATCATTTATATATCTATATATCTCCACACACTACTCACATGCAGTTCTCTCCCTAAATTCGACCAGTTTGTGATTTTAAATTCGCGAAACTTTTTGAAAAATGGGCTCTGAGTTTTTAAGAGTTAAAGGCCTTCTTGATCGTATTCGTGAAACAAAAGAAGAAACAAGAATGATTGGTGAAGTTTCAAGGATCAAAGCCATTCTTAATAGCAGTGGGTATAAATCTGAACGGGTCTTGTGTGACTTGTTATCAAAGCTTAAACAAATGGTGGTGTCTATGAAGGTTCTTGATGTCACACCCCCAAAATACCACCTAGGGAATGTCTCTGTTAGGCGTATGACGTACCAACAATGAGCCACTAATTACATTGAACCCATACATGTTTCAAAATAAAGTTCTCGATTATTAATAAAAACACCATCAACAAGTTTAAGTGAAAACCAAAGATATTCAGCGGAAGCAAAATTAAACAGTTTCAAAACCAAAGTATAGTATCAAGAAATCAATAACATAAATCCATGCAGTCGACCCATGACCACTCCAGCTACTCCAGAAGGCAAGATCCAATGCAATACGTCTAACAACCTACAAGCATGCAAACAAGTGTGTCAGACTACGCTGGTGAGTTCAAAGTTTTGTACTTTTGTTACCGAGTATAGTTACCAGATGCATGTACTAAACAGTTTAACAAGTTAATTTGATGTTGTTATTAACTCGATTACCGAAATGGCTACAAGATGTGTTTGCCCAACCCCAATGTCTCTATCAAAACATTGGTCATGCTTTAAGGAAATTAGTTCACGCCCGTCCTCCCCGATACGGTGTGAGGGTGCCAAACCTAATAGCGCTATCAACTAATAACCTCGTTGCCTCCCTGGCAACTGTCGGTAGATGTAAGGGGTCTTATGTGATAGAAACTGAGTAATAATAACAAACATCCCAATAAACTAGCATTCCTCCCCGGAACGTTACCCGTTATCCCTCCCCGGGATGCATGCTTGGAAAAAGAGCAGTGAACCCACCTTTGGTTCGCTCGGTAAGACTTAGTTACTTGTTTGTCAAAGGATTACACACGCCCTATCATGGTTACCATCCACATTCAGTTTTGAGTGCACATGATCCACATATTTCATGTACAATTAAGTCACGTATTCATTGTTCACATAAGACACATTTATCGTACGTGTAATGCACACACATCATTCGAGTCATGATAGTTAATCCATTCACATAGTGCCATTTTATAATCACTTAACATATAGTAGCTCAAACATACTATATACATACATACATAACTTACTGGCATATATTTCAAGTCCAATTATTCATCATGTGCGGCCCCATGTCTTAAACTGGCCCGTTCAAATTATAGCCAAAGGTGCGGCCCCGTTAACAAATGAGACCCAATGTCAATTTAAATAAAAGAAACAATGTAATCTAGTAATTCAAATAAAAGGAAACAATTTAGTTTAATTCGTGTATTTGTGGCCCAAAACGATCTGGCCCAAATTTAATAAACCAATACTTTACCCACCATTTAATCTTAACAGCCCCATTTATTTACCTAACCCGATTGACATGTGGTCCGGCCCAATTTAGTTGCACAACAATTCAGCATCAAAGTTACCCAGACATGTTCTTACACTCTCATAATTATTTTCCTAACCCTATACCCCCTAATCCTCACTGACCATCGATGATTATACAAAACCACGATGCCGTTTTTCTTGACATTAAACCATCCTAAATCGCCACTTAAATCATCATATATATCAATCAACATTAATGAAGTTCAACATTAAAATCATCAATACAATCTAACATTAGAAACCAATACCCAATCGACTCACATATATCGTACCCGTTTGTAACTCTTGAAACGCCTAGATCAATTTATAACATCACCAATCATTATAACAGATTCATTAATAGTTGAAGGAATGTTCATCAAGGTTAAATAACATGCGACTCTAACCATACTCTAGCATACTAAAAACATGATCAAACGTGAAAACAAGTTCTTCACATATATAAATCACACCAGCAACTTTGTTAATCAATATCATTCATAAACAAAATCATTACTCATTCAAGAAATCGACTATGATAGGGGATCAAATCAATTAAAGAGAGTAATCAACTAACCGAAAATCAAGATGCTAAGGCTAATCAAATGATGTATAGAACTTGGCACGGAGAACAATCTCTAAAGAAAAGGGCTTCGACACAGGGGGGGGGGGGTTCTGTCGTACGTAGAGTATATAGGGGAGTAGGATTTGTTTTGAGTTTAAGCTTAATCAGGAACATTACATGCGTATCATATTTGATATAGGTTTGGGGCGGTGGACATCTTGACCAATCTGGGCCAAGCCCACACACTTGGCTTCCGTAAACAGCATATACTAATTGACTTGGGCAACATATATTAATTGACTTGGGCTTTAATCAATATATATATTAATGGGTTGGCGGGGCTTCAAAGAATTGGGGTGTGGCCCAATTAAAACAACCATTTTAATAAAAACAAGATGACGTAGCCCAATCATATACACGACACAGGATTCGGGCCCAGTTTACACACTTACACACATTTACTCAAACACATAATACGTTTAGCTGTTATATTACATTCACAAGCGTTTACCAATTTATCGCCGCAGGGAATATACGAAAGAGAAATAACGAGAAACAAGATCACGTGACGAAGAGATACTGACCTTGAAAGTTAGGGTTGTCACATCATCCCCAACTTGAAAGAAATTTCGTCCCGAAATTTGACAAGCAAGCACAAGAAGTGAAGTGATAAATCAAGATTGTTGCGGATTTTGCTCAGGTGCCACATCATCCCCAACTTGAAGAGGAATTTCGTCCCGAAATTCACCAGTTTCATCAGATTTAGACTTGTCGTTAGGAAAAAGTTGAGGATACTTGAGTTTCATCTGATCTTCTCGCTCCCACGTGAACTCCGGTCTACGTCTTGGGTTCAAACGAACTCTCACAATTGGAATGCGACTATGCTTACGCACCTTGACCTCCCGGTCCATGATCTCTATAGGCTCTTCGACAAACTGCAACTTGTCGTCAATCTTTAGCTCTAATAAGGGTATCACAAACGTTTCATCGGACAAACACTGCCTTAGATTCGAGACATAAATTATTTCATGTACGTTACCCAATTCGTCGGGTAACTCGAGTTTTTAGGCGACGTGACCGATTCTTTCTAGAATTCTGAATAACTCACCGTAACGTAAATTAAGTTTGCCACGCTTCCCAAGCGTACCACACCCTCCCAGGGTGAGATTTTTAACACGATACGACCATCTACAACAAACTCCTAGTGTTTCCTAAGCTTATCGTCTTTCTTAACGGTCACTCGATGCCGCCAAACAATTTCCAATCCAAGCAATCCTCCCAAGGGTTTCGTGTACAAGTCCTGGACCCGTGTTTAGGTGGTCATCCACCACAATCCACGAAGAAATTGGCATTATCATTCAAGCAATGCCCCAAACAGAGTTGTCTGAATACTAGAAGGGTAACAGCTACAGTAGAAATCAGCCAAAGGTACACGTCCTTCCAATTTACACCAAGTTAATCTCACACATGCTCGCAGCATGTCTTCGAGTGTCAGGGGGGGGGCTGTTTACTCAAACCGTTCGTCCTATGTTGACAAGTAATACTCATGCCTATACGTGAGTCAAGGGTGTTGTGTATCGCTTGTCATAAATCAGGTATAGCTCAAAATAGGAGGTAATAGGAGTTGGCACCTCGTGCCTATAAGCCGCCTCTCTCAGAGGAACATTCGCAACTTGTGAAGACTCGTCAGTTCCTTGTTTGCAAGCAAGTGTGTTGGTAACGTGAGACCGTCAACGATCACCCAGGTGATAATGTTTCCATTTCGAGTTGTAAGTAGACTAGCGACAAAATCCATGGCAGTCTGTTCTCATTTCCATATATGTGCTCTGATTGCTAATATCCCACCTTGACTTTCCCACATGTCAAACATCGTTCTCATGCGTGGCTATATGGGCCTTCAGGCCCGGTCACCAGTACATGGTCTTCAGGCTCTAATACATCCTATCAAAACTCAGATGAATAGGATATCGAGGCCCGTGTGCTACGCCTGCGCCAGTCCCCTAAGGTTGCTGTATAGTGAGATCCATATTCATTCCATGAAGCAGCAAATATCGTCCAACCTGCCAAAGGTTGCTTCCCCATGCCCCGCATGGGTCAATCTTGAGAACTCTCTTCCTTCAGTTCTTCAGTTTGGGCAAGGCGAGTCTGATCAGGTATGTTAGAGTGGATAGCGAGCTGCAAAGCTCGTGCACGTCCAGGTTTCACGGTCATATTCATTCAAAAGTTCCATCCAGCGATGCCATCACATGTTTAGCTCTCTTGAAACAAGGGTACACCGGAGGCCCTTGTGATCGGTCTAAGTGGTGCATTCGGTACCGTCCAAGTAATGCCTCCAATTTAAATCCAAGGACTACGGCTTCCACCGTAGGTCGTGAATCGAGCAGTTCTTCCTGTAAGTCCACCACGTGGGCCATCTCCTTCTCGTGTTGCATCGATTTGTAACTCGGACTCTGATTCGAACCATCATGGTATACCGCCAAATCATCGGTTCCCTTGGATAGAAGTGATGCTCAGTGCATTGCAGGGTTGGGTTTCAAAAGCTGAAAAGACGTTCTCTTGTTTTATCTCCCATGAATTCACAGCTCCCCGCTGTGCTAAAGAGGTTGAGGTTGCGCAATCTTCGAGAATCCCATTATGAATATGTGATAGTATCCAGCGAACCCAAGGGATTGTTGTATCCCAGAAGGAAATCAGGATTTGCATAAGGTCAATCTGAAATTCCACCTAACGACGTGGAAGTAAACCAGGTAACTCTTCAGAAGACATGTTAGAAAATTCGCGAATAACTGGAAGATACTCGATCTTCCTTTCTTAAGGTTGCGAATCGGTGACAAGAGCTAGTATAGCAGGGTAGCCCTTCCGTAGACACTTCTGGGCTTTCACGACTGAGACGATGCCAACAATGGCACCACTACGATGATCTTGAACTGATAAGAATTCCCCACTGGGGAGAGGGATACGCACGATTTTCTCTTTGCAGAGAATTTCCGCTTGATGCATGGATAATGTAACACCTCGAAAATTCGTGTTAAATAAAATAACGACACGTGTCGTGTAAGACAAAAAGCGTTATAAACTCGGATTTATTAAAAAATGTTTGACAGGATTTAAAAGTGTCGTTATGTTAACTTTTGCACCTCTGAACGACCTCGTTATAAATCCCAAGACTCAAAACATATTAAAAACATGTAGTATATGTTCAAGTTCAGTGAATTATAGCAATGAATGATTCATAATTTAATTGGTGGACTCCTACGAAGAAATTTGCACGGTAAACCTTATTGTTCGGCACTTTCTAAAAGACTCCAGGACTTTCACACAACATAACATGGTGGTGCATACTATACATGACCCAAATTTGAGGCCCCATATTGATAAAAAAAAACGGCCAAGAATCGTTTATACTCAGTTGCCCCTTCAAATCATTGAAAAGCCAACATTTTGGTCCCTGATGAATTGTTGCGCACCGCAACAAATATTTGTTACGGTGCGCAAGCAACTGCCCAGCAACAGAAAACCGGCTGTAGCCAGTTTAAACGCGATTCTGACCTCTTAAACGAGTTTCCTCTTACCCCTTGGCCCCTAAACACTCCCTAAACATGTAGGACACATGTAGGAATGTTGTGGGCAGTAGTAGACCTTGTTGTCAATGCATTGTGGTGAGTAAATCCACTATATAAGGGCCTTTAGTTGCAAACAATTCATCACATCTTCATCTGCATTCTTGGAGCACTTCTGGAACTCAAAACCTTCTCTCAAGTGTTCCCTAATCAAGCTTAGGACCTTTGTAAGTTGCCTAACCTTCTCTAATTAACTTTAGCTTAGTTATTTAGCTAAAAGTCAAACCGACGTAATTACGGTTTGACTTCGAGATTAAGTATTAATGGCTCAGTCATATCTCGAATCAAAAGTAGTTACGAGTTGGTATTTATATGGGTAATAAAACCTCAAAAGGGTTTCCCCTGATCATCACTCTAACCAGGTCAAAAGTCGGGTCAAACTTATATTAAAAAAGTCAACAGGAAGCTTAAAATGCTATTTATGCATAATTAACATTGTAGATCATATGCAACCTGTTGGATCATTGTTATAACTTGGTAATAAGTGTAAGAACATGTCTAAACATGTTCAACCCGACAATTTCCTGTTTAGACCCGTTTCGGAGCCGAAAGTCGCATAGTTTGACTTTCACTTTGACTTTCAGTTCTGACCCGTTTAGGCATGTTTTAGAAATGCCTCAGAGCTTTAATTGGATTAGGTTACTTGTTAGTACAACCCTCTGTGATTATACACCTTGGTTCATTAATTATCCAATTAATATGCGTGTTTCCGTTAATTGCTCATATGTTGACCATTATGCCCTTATTACCTTAAAACGTGATTTATGAAAATGTAAAAGTGTAGAAACCTTAGTTACTGATATATAAACTTGTATGCAAAGTTTGACATCAGTTTGACTTGTAGATTAAGAGTTATGCTCATTATCGCAAATTTAAAGCTTTATGTTAATAAAAGGGCGTAATTAGCGTATAGCCTAGTTAAGCCTACTTTTTGGTACCAAACTTAATACCCACTGATGTAATATATTATTTTGGGGTTTTTAAAGATTTTTAATTAATTTTAGGCTGAGCATAACTAGTAGTCGTAGGCTTAATCCGGTAATTGTCGATTTTGCCCTTACGGGCCATAAAATGAGTTTTACTGATCTAAACGACTCCAAACCTTTTGCTACTGATCACATATGTTAAATAAGTTATTTTAAGCCTGCTGGAAATATAAAAATATCAGATTTAAGTATCGAACCCGGAAATGGCCTTTAATCGCCTTATTTAGCGTTTTTAACGCATAGTATGTATTAAAATCATATTGAGCATACCCAGGTTGATACCTACTGATATATGAGGCAAATTATAATACTTTAACAGTAAGCAAAGGTTGTTAAACTCAGACTTCAGTTTTGAGCTTTTCGGCTTATGTGAAATTACCAAAATACCCCTACGGGGCATAGTTTGGTTATAATTGATAAATTTCACATATATACTTTATCCTACTGTTATAACTCATAAATTTGAGTATGTTTACTGATTACATCAGACCTGTAACTCAGTTAAACACTTAAACCCTTTTACAACCTTTAAAATGACCAAACTACCCCTACGGGGCCTAGTTTGTGTTTAAACACGTTTCGGGCATAATGAAAGACATCTTTCTGATGTCACAACATATTTGAGGCATAATTAACTTAGGAAACCTGTATATGGCTCTCATGAATACCCGTCACGCTTATTACGCGTACGGTTCGGTTTATGTAACAAGTTTACATAAATTAGCCGAAACGGGTCAAACCCTATTGGTTTTATCTCAAAATCCAGAATGTGTATGAAATACCCATATAAGAAAAGTCTCTGAACATGTCGGGTTTAAATCACATTCTATTCCGGTCTTCGCTAAAACGTGCGTACGAACCGTATCTTCCTGTAAGACTAACCGGTCTAAGCTTAGGCTTAATTAAAGACCCGTTAGCATTCTAATAAGTTATTTATACCATCATTCCAGACTAGAGCCTTCCGGTAAATGGTACCTACGCTTACTTAAGTGAATACGGCTGAGTTATTAAATTCTTACTATTTAAGGCAGGAGCTAGCTCAGGTAAATACTCTTAACTTATTTTCCCTATATGGGCTTGGGATACGGCACTATAAAAGTACCGCTTGGTCGGGTGTGTAGTTATTTAAATCGTATTGTGATTGATGTACTTACAACCCGTTTAATATGTATTATTTGGTGTATGGCCTTTGGGGGTTAATGACCATGTCCCGGATATCCTTGGCATCATTTTACGAAATGGCCACGACCTAAGCACGGGGTGTAGGCATACACCTGACAGCTGCATTATGTAAAAACTGGTAATCCACTCCGAGGTATCATCCTTGTGGGCATTATACCGGAACTGGTAATCCACTTAGAGGATGATAGCCTGTGGGCATTATACCTGTGGCGTGTCAGTTAATCTAGTCCGACCCTACAAACCGGCCCTAACGGACGACAAATAAGTAAAACTGTATACAAGATTATATACAAATAATTTTCCCAAGTTAAAAAGGTTAATTTTGCCTCTGTGCATTTTAATCAAATTATAAAAGATATTTTTGTGCCACGTGCATCCAAATCAATTTTCTTAAACCATTTTCAAATTGAGTCAGTTGAGTGTATTTACCAGTGAAAACTGACGTATTTTCCAAAAAGGTTAAGTGACAGGTACTGAACGAAATTGGCTGGAAGCTCAGGGCGCTAATAAGGAATCTTGCAAGTTCTAGGCGTCTAAAGTCTGTTGAACAAATGATATGTTTTAAGATCCGCCTGTGGATTCTTTACTCTCCGTTGTAATACTGGATATTACTTTATATTCGGAATGTAATAATATTTATCTTTTGCTTCCGCTGTGCATTCATATATATTGTGTTGTTTGACTATTACGTTGCCAACCACGTCACGATACTCCCCACCGGGCCCACCGGTGACACGTGGAAAGTCGGGGTGTGACAGGTTGGTATCAGAGCCAACACTGAGTGAATTAAACGCTAGCCTTTTGCGTTTAATCTCAGTTACACAATTGCACATTCTTGAGTCTAGACAAGAACATAAGACAAATCCAAATTCGTTTCATTGTCTTTTAATTACTTCCTTGTTATTTTTCTGATTAGCCTTTGCATGGGCAAGTCATTTTATCAGAAGTCCCGTTTAGGGCAACCATATACTTATTTAAATTTTAAAGGAACGATTATGTTTAAAAATATCATTCCTATATTATAAGATCTACCATTATAATAAAATGGCAAAATCTAAAAAGGACGAGACCTAGCCATACGTCACATTAAGACAGGGCCAAGATGGTAGTTCCACAATTAGATTCAGATCCTTGTTAACAGTTCAATTTAGAAATTTTTCTGCGTTAATTATTAAAAAGAATCTAAAGGGTAAAACCTAGCTTAAGTGTCACTGCAGACAAGGCCAAGATGGTAGAACCTATTCAAGAGATTCAAATCCTTATTAAACATTTGAAAGCATATTAACATGCTTGACAAAGTGTGATGCGATAAAATCACATAAGTCATTTTTTTTTGGATATTCTAAAATCCCTTATTTATATAATCATCCCTTATGGATGAAGTGCCCACGGGCTATAATTAACGTCCTCTGGGACTAAAGACAGTGGTAGCCTACAACTCCCTGTCAAGGAAAGGTAATGAACGTTGGTTCAAACCTCAAATGCTTCGATTCTCTGAAATCCTAGCATATAATTTATAGTTGTCCATATGACTAGGCCTTTGGTGCCACGAATAAAACTGTTACTGTTTTATAATTAGGATAAATTATTATAGAAATCCTAAATAAATTTGATTAATAAATTAACCAAATATGGTCTCTGTTTACCATGGTTAAAGAATTACCCTAAGGGGCAATTCCATAATAAACTATTGTCCTTGTTTTCTGCAACAGTTCAATTGTAATGGCTAACTCAGACGAGGGTAATAGTCATCCAGCGGAGGTTAATAATGACGCCCGAATTAATCTAACTGGTGCGGAATTAAAAGCGATCATAGACGGCGCAGTTACACAAGCTTTGGAAAGGCAGTACGAGGAGTATAGTGGGACTCGTAGTAGGACCCTATCTACACAGCCTTCAAAGCCACCGTCCAATAACGACGACCCGAAGAAAAATGATGACCGACACTCCTCAAACCACAGTGCTCCATCTCAGCAGGTCATACTGAATAAAGGACCCCTTGCTAAGGGTTGCTCCTATAAATATTTCGTTTCCTGCAAACCCCGGGATTTCACTGGGGAGAAAGGAGCCATCGATTGTATGACATGGCTGGATGAGATGGATACGGTTGTTGATATCAGTGGATGCGCTGAGCGAGACGTGGTCAAGTTTGTGTCGCAGTCTTTCAAGGGTGAAGCTTTAGCATGGTGGAGATCTCTGATTCAAGCCACCGGGAAAATCCCACTGTACAATATGTCGTGGGATCAATTTGTTGCCCTTATCAGGGAAAATTTCTGCCCTCAGCATGAGGTGGAGAAGATAGAGTCCGATTTTCTATCCTTGGTGATGACAAACCTCGACTGTCAAGCTAACCTAACGAGCTTCAACACTATGTCTCGGTTGGTTCCATACCTGGTAACCCCGGAACCAAAACGGATAGCTCGTTTTATCGGTGGTTTAGCCCCCGAGATCAAGGCAAGCGTAAAAGCTTCTCGGCCAGCGACTTTTAGATCAGTAGCTGACATTTCCTTATCCCTTACTTTAGATGCGGTCAGATTGAGATCGCTAAAGAAATCTGAAGAAAGTAAGAGGAATCGTGAGGATGATAACTCACGAGGATCAGAGAAGAAGCACAAGGGAAACACTGATTCTAAGAAGTCTGGGTTTGGAAGGAACAGTCAGCGAACAGAGGAGAAGCCAAAGTGCACGACTTGTCAAAGACGCCACTTTGGAAAGTGCAGATCTGAATCCAATTCTAAGTCTGAATCACCTGCATGTGGGTTATGCAAGTCTAAGGAGCACAAAACTGTTGATTGCAGGAAGATTAAAGATGCCACATGCTACAATTGCAATGAGAAGGGGCATATAAAGACCAACTGCCCTAAGTACGCGAAGAAGCCTGAAGAGGCCAAGAAAGCAAACGCATGAGTCTTCCAGATGAATGCCAAGGAGATGATGCAGAATGATAACTATATAGCAGATACCTTTTCATATCAAATAGTTTATGCATGAATTTTATTTGGTATTGGCACATATGATTCTATAATGAATGATAAATGTTGAGAACTGTTGTCTCCGCTTGATTAAGACTCCGGTCATTTAATGCGAGGTAGAAATTGACCGATGATACTTTAGAAAATGCTCCAACAAATTCTATATTGATATTTAATATCTATTAGAAATCACTCTTTTCTGATACCCTTATGGCAAACTTTCAAACTATCCAAATTCATCAGTATATTAAAGACAGATGTGACATTTTGATCCCCTGTCAAAGAGATGATGGACTAGGTCCAACCCTTAAATGCCATTGATGGTCTTTTGTGACCTAGGCTAAGTGATATTAATATAATTTTTAAAATGACGTTCATTAAGAATGTTAGTGCCTTATTGGCCGGAATAGTTTGATGAAACCATGGTTAGTATAAAGCCATGAGGATGATGAATAGCAGTTGTCGGATCGCAACCAAGAAGTTGATTCGTTTAGTAATAAGGACTATTTTTCTGTTCCTGTAAAAAAAAAAAATGGTGGAACCGGTCGTCCCCGGAATCGAACCTGGGTCTAGGCCACACCCTTTCGCGCGCCTAGCCAACCGAGCTAGGTGCCTAGTTTGTGAAAATTTCCATTCTGATTAAATATAAGCACATATAGTTGATATCTCTTTAATCTCTATCGATTTCGAATACCAAATGGTATGACAAAAGCGCTATATGAGGATTGGTGTATCTTAATAAGTTCCATAGATTGTTTCCATGCCTGATCAGTATGGAGGTTTAATGCATGGGATCACAAAGATATCCCAATGATCATATGGTACTAAAGTCAACTAATGGTATTCAAAGAAGATATCCAGAATGGAATTGTCCAAATAAATATTCCCTGGTAAAGAAATATGTGAACTCGTAACATAAATGTGTCACTTAGTAGACACGAGCGTTGATGAGTGAAATGGAGCCTGAGATATGGGAATCTCAATAATCTCCTTGTACCTTGATTAGCTTCTCCTAAGACTACCCTGTTTACCTCCCAAGAGGCAGTAGCGTTAAGATTTATATCCCATTAAGGCTGTATTATTATGAAATCTCCAAGACGGCTAGTACCATCATTGGGAGAACCGAAAACCTGATTAAGTAAATTTTAAGATAGGAGATTCATATAGCCTAACTCGATATTCTGAAAGTTTGATGTTGTTAGGTAAGAAAGACGGTTCATTTTGCTTATGCACTCATTACCGCAACCCTATTTTAACAACAATTAAGAATTTCCCTCAGCTACCCAGGATCGTCGAATTGTTCGACTAACGACAAGGATTAGCTATTCCTTAAAATTAGTTAAGCAATGGTTGGATAACCCTCTCACCTTAAACTAAGCTTTTCTATAATAATTGATATGTAAGTATTAAGGCTGCTCCTTGGGAGACCTTGTATAGATGGAATGTTAAACATCTATTGTTAGATAGGGAATTGGTAAGTCCAGTTAGCAGGACCAGAGATAATCTTTGAAACGACGGACAAGGCTGTTTAGATTCGTGACCGTCTCAAAGCTGCCCGAGATAGGCAGAAGAGTTACGCTGATCCAAAGCGTAAAGCTTTTCACTTCGAAGTAGGTGATAAAGTGTTGCTTAAAGTATCGCCCTAGGAGGGGGTGATGCGAGTTGGTAAGAAAGGCAAACTAAGCCCGAGATACATAGGACCTTTCGAGGTTATCGAACGTGTCGGGTCAGTTGCCTATAAGCTAAACTTACCTGAAGAGCTCAGTGGAATTCACAATGTGTTCCACATCTGCAATCTGAAGAAGTGCTTCGCTGATGAATCACTGGTTATACCACATACAGATGTGCATATAGATAAGAGCTTAAAATTTGTGGAAAAACCTTTGTCGATTGAAGATCGACAGGTAAAGAAGCTTCGAAGGAAGCATGTACCTATTGTAAAGGTCAAATGGGATGCCCGTAGAGGTCCCGAATTCACGTGGGAGGTTGAATCCACCATGAAAGAAAAGTACCCTCATTTGTTTCAGTAAATCTCGGGTCGAGATTTATTTTAAGGGGGTGAGGATGTAACACCTCGAAAATTCGTGTTAAATAAAATAACGACACGTGTCGTGTAAGACAAAAAGCGTTATAAACTCGGATTTATTAAAAAATGTTTGACAGGATTTAAAAGTGTCGTTATGTTAACTTTTGCACCTCTGAACGACCTCGTTATAAATCCCAAGACTCAAAACATATTAAAAACATGTAGTATATGTTCAAGTTCAGTGAATTATAGCAATGAATGATTCATAATTTAATTGGTGGACTCCTACGAAGAAATTTGCACGGTAAACCTTATTGTTCGGCACTTTCTAAAAGACTCCAGGACTTTCACACAACATAACATGGTGGTGCATACTATACATGACCCAAATTTGAGGCCCCATATTGATAAAAAAAACGGCCAAGAATCGTTTATACTCAGTTGCCCCTTCAAATCATTGAAAAGCCAACATTTTGGTCCCTGATGAATTGTTGCGCACCGCAACAAATATTTGTTACGGTGCGCAAGCAACTGCCCAGCAACAGAAAACCGGCTGTTGCCAGTTTAAACGCGATTCTGACCTCTTAAACGAGTTTCCTCTTACCCCTTGGCCCCTAAACACTCCCTAAACATGTAGGACACATGTAGGAATGTTGTGGGCAGTAGTAGACCTTGTTGTCAATGCATTGTGGTGAGTAAATCCACTATATAAGGGCCTTTAGTTGCAAACAATTCATCACATCTTCATCTGCATTCTTGGAGCACTTCTGGAACTCAAAACCTTCTCTCAAGTGTTCCCTAATCAAGCTTAGGACCTTTGTAAGTTGCCTAACCTTCTCTAATTAACTTTAGCTTAGTTATTTAGCTAAAAGTCAAACCGACGTAATTACGGTTTGACTTCGAGATTAAGTATTAATGGCTCAGTCATATCTCGAATCAAAAGTAGTTACGAGTTGGTATTTATGTGGGTAATAAAACCTCAAAAGGGTTTCCCCTGATCATCACTCTAACCAGGTCAAAAGTCGGGTCAAACTTATATTTAAAAAGTCAACAGGAAGCTTAAAATGCTATTTATGCATAATTAACATTGTAGATCATATGCAACCTGTTGGATCATTGTTATAACTTGGTAATAAGTGTAAGAACATGTCTAAACATGTTCAACCCGACAATTTCCTGTTTAGACCTGGTTCGGTGCGGAAAGTCGCATAGTTTGACTTTCACTTTGACTTTCAGTTCTGACCCGTTTAGGCATGTTTTAGAAATGCCTCAGAGCTTTAATTGGATTAGGTTACTTGTTAGTACAACCCTCTGTGATTATACACCTTGGTTCATTAATTATCCAATTAATATGCGTGTTTCCGTTAATTGCTCATATGTTGACCATTATGCCCTTATTACCTTAAAACGTGATTTATTGAAATGTAAAAGTGTAGAAACCTTAGTTACTGATATATAAACTTGTATGCAAAGTTTGACATCAGTTTGACTTGTAGATTAAGAGTTATGCTCATTATCGCAAATTTAAAGCTTTATGTTAATAAAAGGGCGTAATTAGCGTATAGCCTAGGCGTCTAAAGTCTGTTGAACAAATGATATGTTTTAAGATCCGCCTGTGGATTCTTTACTTTCCGTTGTAATACTGGATATTACTTTATATTCGGAATGTAATAATATTTATCTTTTGCTTCCGCTGTGCATTCATATATATTGTGTTGTTTGACTATCACGTTGCCAACCACGTCACGATACTCCCCACCGGGCCCACCGGTGACACGTGGAAAGTCGGGGTGTGACAGATAACCAAGTCCATGTCAACGACCACGTCAAAACTTACACAGGTATCGGGAAGTAGGTCAATGTCGAACACTGGACCCATGCGATCAAGTTTACAACCAAAAGAACATGAGAAGCTTTTATCGATTTACTACCAGTTAATTCTACTACATGCTTATTTTACAAGAGGGGCGGGAGTCAGTCCTAACTGGCGACTGAACCCCAGAGACACATAACTCAAATCGGCACCAAAGTCGAATAAAACAGAAACAGAAAAAG
This sequence comes from Helianthus tuberosus, assembly GCA_030545235.1. Lineage (NCBI taxonomy): Eukaryota > Viridiplantae > Streptophyta > Magnoliopsida > Asterales > Asteraceae > Helianthus > Helianthus tuberosus. Next base: position 187,958,972 of record CM060417.1, read on the forward strand.
ATCATTCAAAGAAGACGTACAGGTCTCAGCATTGCCCTTCATTGCGAGCTTCCCCAGCGCCAATAGTGAACACCCTCCCGTGTGCACCATTTCCCCCATTGTTGTTGTTCCTGTTGTTATTGTTCCCAACATTGTTGTTGTTATTGGCATTCTGATTCAGCTGAGGGCAATCCCGCTTGATGTGGCCCTCGTCCCCGCACTGGAAACACCCTTTCTTAAAACCCTGATTCTGCTGAGGTTGTTGCCTTTGCTGTCGCTGGTGCTGCTGATTTTGCTGTTGCTGCTTTGGCTGTGGAGCTCTACAGTCTTTGGCCTCATGGCCCACCTTCTCGCATCTACGGCAAGTCCGGACACACTGTCCATAGTGATGATAGCCACATTTGTTGCACTGTGGCTTCTTTCCAACATAAGAGCCCTGATTCTGATTGCTGTCCTGGCCTTGATTAACTGAAGAAAACTGACTGAAACTGCGATTGTTGCTGTTATCAGGCCTTTTCTGAGATTGACTTGCACTGGTTGCTTTGTTAGTATCGTTCCACTTGCGCTTGTTATCACTTGCAGGTGTGGTAGCTGTAGCAGTCGAGTTAGTAGCAGAAACACGTGTCGGCACGTTGCCACGTTCGACCTCTTGGTCTGTAATCTTATGCGCCAAACGGACGATACGGGGCAGATTGTCTAGGTTGGCAGCAGTAACGTACCCCTTAACAGCTGGTGCTAAGCCCTTGAGATACAACTCGATTCGCCGATGTGGGGGTCGAGACAGGTTAGGGCACAAAGTTGCTAAATCATTAGACCTCCTCGTGAATGCTTCAATCTCAGATCCCTCCATCTCCAGATTGTAGTACTCGTTCTCCAGTTTCTGAACCTCATCTCGAGGACAATACTCCTCCCTCATCAACTCCTTAAAGTCATCCCAAGTGGTGGCATTTGCCATTTCGATACCCAGCATCTGAACCTGGGTATTCCACCACGTCAGGGCACCATCCTCGAGTGTGCCTGTAGCATACTTCACTCTGTCCCCAGCAGGACAGTTACACATCGCAAATACCGATTCTGCCTTCTCAAACCATCGCAGGAGTCCTACAGCCCCTTCAGTCCCATTGAAGGTCTGTGGCTTACAATCCATGAACATCTTGAACGTACAAGCAGGTGGAGCAGGTGGAATGTTTTGATTCGTAGGTTGACCTAAAACGAAAGAACGTACAACGCACAGGTAAGATTCGAGTATACGACACAAGGATAGAGAGTAATTGGCACATATCGTACCAGCCTGGTAAGCCGCTAGGGCTTCAGCTACACGAGTGTTGATTAAGTTGGTTAATTCGACCTGCGTCATAGCAATGTGGCCACGTCCACCACCTCGGCCTCCTCCACGTCCACTCATGGTTCTATATAAGAGAAGGGAACTATCTTAAGGGTCGAAACGAGGTAAAAGTCATGTATCACGTTAAAATCTACTAACTATCAAGTTTACACATAGTAGGGCAGAATCCTTCTCACGCTCGTTAAGCCTCACTGGGACTTACATGCACCTTACGTTATTATTATGTGTGCACCCATAATAATAAAGCAATTTGCATGCTTATCTCAGTGCCTCTTAACTTGTGCTAGAAGTTTCCCCCGCATTCAAAATAGCAAGCAGTGGGTACTACAGGATTATGATTCACAAAAGTCGAAGAGTAGTGTTACACTATCAAATCACCATAGTGTCTAGTATGTCGTTTTCATGTAAATTGTGAGTGTGTAACTGCTAAATAAGTAATGCATAAAGTAACAGAAGACGAACCTTGCAATCTGGAGCTGAGTGTCATGGTCGATTTTCGAAGTTGTTCGGTTATAGTCTGGTTTTATAAAAACATTTTAAAACCAAGTTCACTATAACCAGTGGCTCTGATACCAAACTGTCACACCCCCAAAATACCACCTAGGGAATGTCCCTGTTAGGCGTATGACGTACCAACAATGAGCAACTAATTACATTGAACCCATACATGTTTCAAAATAAAGTTCTCGATTATTAATAAAAACACCATCAACAAGTTTAAGTGAAAACCAAAGATATTCAGCGGAAGCAAAATTAAACAGTTTCAAAACCAAAGTATAGTATCAAGAAATCAATAACATAAATCCATGCAGTCGACCCATGACCACTCCAGCTACTCCAGACGGCAAGATCCAATGCAATACGTCTAACAACCTACAAGCATGCAAACAAGTGTGTCAGACTACGCTGGTGAGTTCAAAGTTTTGTTACCGAGTATAGTTACCAGATACATGTACTAAACAGTTTAACAAGTTAATTTGATGTTGTTATTAACTCGATTACCGAAATGGCTACAAGATGTGTTTGCCCAACCCCAATGTCTCTATCAAAACATTGGTCATGCTTTAAGGAAATTAGTTCACGCCCGTCCTCCCCGATACGGTGTGAGGGTGCCAAACCTAATAGCGCTATCAACTAATAACCTCGTTGCCTCCCTGGCAACTGTCGGTAGATGTAAGGGGTCTTATGTGATAGAAACTGAGTAATAATAACAAACATCCCAATAAACTAGCATTCCTCCCCGGAACGTTACCCGTTATCCCTCCCCGGGATGCATGCTTGGAAAAAGAGCAGTGAACCCACCTTTGGTTCGCTCGGTAAGACTTAGTTACTTGTTTGTCAAAGGATTACACACGCCCTATCATGGTTACCATCCACATTCAGTTTTGAGTGCACATGATCCACATATTTCATGTACAATTAAGTCACGTATTCATTGTTCACATAAGACACATTTATCGTACGTGTAATGCACACACATCATTCGAGTCATGATAGTTAATCCATTCACATAGTGCCATTTTATAATCACTTAACATATAGTAGCTCAAACATACTATATACATACATACATAACTTACTGGCATATATTTCAAGTCCAATTATTCATCATGTGCGGCCCCATGTCTTAAACTGGCCCGTTCAAATTATAGCCAAAGGTGCGGCCCCGTTAACAAATGAGACCCAATGTCAATTTAAATAAAAGAAACAATGTAATCTAGTAATTCAAATAAAAGGAAACAATTTAGTTTAATTCGTGTATTTGTGGCCCAAAACGATCTGGCCCAAATTTAATAAACCAATACTTTACCCACCATTTAATCTTAACAGCCCCATTTATTTACCTAACCCGATTGACATGTGGTCCGGCCCAATTTAGTTGCACAACAATTCAGCATCAAAGTTACCCAGACATGTTCTTACACTCTCATAATTATTTTCCTAACCCTATACCCCCTAATCCTCACTGACCATCGATGATTATACAAAACCACGATGCCGTTTTTCTTGACATTAAACCATCCTAAATCGCCACTTAAATCATCATATATATCAATCAACATTAATGAAGTTCAACATTAAAATCATCAATACAATCTAACATTAGAAACCAATACCCAATCGACTCACATATATCGTACCCGTTTGTAACTCTTGAAACGCCTAGATCAATTTATAACATCACCAATCATTATAACAGATTCATTAATAGTTGAAGGAATGTTCATCAAGGTTAAATAACATGCGACTCTAACCATACTCTAGCATACTAAAAACATGATCAAACGTGAAAACAAGTTCTTCACATATATAAATCACACCAGCAACTTTGTTAATCAATATCATTCATAAACAAAATCATTACTCATTCAAGAAATCGACTATGATAGGGGATCAAATCAATTAAAGAGAGTAATCAACTAACCGAAAATCAAGATGCTAAGGCTAATCAAATGATGTATAGAACTTGGCACGGAGAACAATCTCTAAAGAAAAGGGCTTCGACACAGGGGGGGGGGGGGGGGGTTCTGTCGTACGTAGAGTATATAGGGGAGTAGGATTTGTTTTGAGTTTAAGCTTAATCAGGAACATTACATGCGTATCATATTTGATATAGGTTTGGGGCGGTGGACATCTTGACCAATCTGGGCCAAGCCCACACACTTGGCTTCCGTAAACAGCATATACTAATTGACTTGGGCAACATATATTAATTGACTTGGGCTTTAATCAATATATATATTAATTGACTTGGGCTTTAATCAATATATATATTAATGGGTTGGCGGGGCTTCAAAGAATTGGGGTGTGGCCCAATTAAAACAACCATTTTAATAAAAACAAGATGACGTAGCCCAATCATATACACGACACAGGATTCGGGCCCAGTTTACACACTTGCACACATTTACTCAAACACATAATACGTTTAGCTGTTATATTACATTCACAAGCGTTTACCAATTTATCGCCGCAGGGAATATACGAAAGAGAAATAACGAGAAACAAGATCACGTGACGAAGAGATACTGACCTTGAAAGTTAGGGTTGTCACATCATCCCCAACTTGAAAGAAATTTCGTCCCGAAATTTGACAAGCAAGCACAAGAAGTGAAGTGATAAATCAAGATTGTTGCGGATTTTGCTCAGGTGCCACACTTGAGGTATCCATGATCGGAGTGAGTGTTACCAGCCTTATGAATCACGCATCAAAAGACGTTAGGCGGACTGCAAGGATGCTTGTCCGATCATGGAGACGCATGGTCGGTGAATGGGTGGCTGTTAATGATAATATGCCTGCTGTTCAGAATGAAGAATGTGGTGAATCAAACAAGAAATATCCACCCATTGAGAAACCACTGGGACCGACAGGGTTTAACGTTACAAACAAAAAACCTAAAGAACCCAAGTTACAGCATAAGAAACCATTAACTATGGTTGTCTTGGAGAAACAATCAACCGCAGTGGATCGTCGGAAGCCTTCTGCTGCTGTTGAAACAATGAAGTTGCAAAAGCCGACAATATCGGTTGTTTCGTTAACGAGGTTGGACAAAGAAAATGTTGAAGAGAAACTTGAAGCCACTAAAAGAAAGATACAAGAACGTTATAAGGAAGCAGAAAAGGCCAAGAGACAAAAGAATACAAGTGATTGAAGTGCATGAAGTGTTGAGGCTGGGTTTGGCTCGTAAACACCAAGACAGCAGGTTTGGCAAGCACATCAGCCATCGTATTAGCTCGGTATGATGATCGTTGTAAACATCCTGTGACAAGTGCTAGTTATGTATGAAAAATCAGCATCGTAGCTGTATTAAACAAAAAACTCTAGTTGACATCTATTTTAAATGTTCATAAACACGAGCTTCGAAATCTGTTAGCAGTTTGATGACATAGCTTCCTTATCTACCATAAATGCACAATAACCCTTAAACTATACCAAGTTTTGCAATAAGAACCTTATATTAATTTTTATACAAGCAAATTTGTTTATACATCATACACATAACAAATACATATTTACATACATGTAAACATTGAGAATCGTGTTTATAAATTAAAAATACATGCACTTCGTTTGAATGGCAAAAATGCATATTCCTATAATCCTATCTAACATTCCCCCTTCATAACTAGCTGGTTAAGCCATTAGCAAGTATACGTACATAAATAAAAGTTAAAATTAAATTTTCATCTCGATAGCTAGATAAAAATCAAGTAGAGTATGCGTTGTACACAAGTCAGATATAAACTCAAAATTTTAGCTCGATAAGGATTTAACGCTAAGCCAAATTAGTTGTATGATGGGCTGTTCACGAGCCGAATCGAGTCGAGCCAGGGCAAGTTTGGGCTCGGATTTGAAACCGAGTTGAAAATCCAAGCTCAATCTCGACTTGGTTTTAAACCGAGCTGGCTCTGCTTGGTTTGACTTGATTTTGAAAAGAAAATTTAATACACAATGCTCAGAATTCAGTAGTCTAAAATATTTTTCATCTGTTCAAAAGAACATGTTTAAAATAAGCTCAATGTTATACATCACAAAACAAAAATCAAGTTCAACACAAAATAAGTTCTAAATTTCAACTAAATTTAAGTTCATTAGCATGGTAATCAACATTCAGATATGCTATAGATAACAAATTACAATCCTAAATATATAAAAATAATAATAAGTTTTTTGTGATATATCATAATGTATATAAAAAAAATGTATACATGCAAGCCGAGCCGAGCTAGGCTCGCTTTCTAACTGAGCCGAGCCTTCAAAATGAGTCAAATTAAGTGAGTTTTTTCCAAGCTAAATCTGATTGAGCCTCGAGCGATCTACGAGTCGTGAGCTTTTTGGACCGCCCGTAACTTGTGAACAGCAATATAACGTGTGCATTTATTTTTATAAATGGCATCAAGGCTGGTACTGTTGTTTTGTTGGTTTGTTCCTCGTCAAACTAGCTGATAAAATCCATTACCAATCACTGCTATCTATCTCCATCGCTTTAATTAACCTGAATCTGAATCTCTTAATAAACCGTAAGTTGTCTCTATCGATTAAGCAGCGATTCAGTTGCTTTTCTAGCTAATTTTCTTCAGTATTGATCTAGTTTTCTCGAATATATGCTTCCAGAAGAGTTATGTTACACCTGATCACGGTAATATGGACTTAATTTCTCCCCCTTTGTTCCTGTTTGGTTGAATTTGTTGATGATGATGATGATGAACAGCTAACCTAACGAAAATTAGTTACTCGATTGTTATGATTTGTAGCTGGTAGCTGATTTACTAGCTGATCCGAAGTAGTTAGGGTTTATATTTGTTAAATTATGATATTTACTGGTTCCTCTGTTTATTTTGTTCCTTTTTTAGGATTTTGAAGCTTTGATAATAAGATTTTGTGTATTTGATCTGCTCTTAAATGGTTTGGAACATCAATCATGTAGATAGGATTCAGATTTATCTTCATTTGTTCTCATTAAAACCTCCAAAATGCATATTAATGTTAGTGGTCAGTGTTTATGGTACTTGTGTTAATCCAAAAATGTGACATGCCTTATTTGAATTCTTTGGAAGATAGATGAAACTCTTTATATTAACTGTTTCCGCCTTTTGTTACATATTTATAACAAAAGAGTCGTGCACAGAGTGCAGAGGGTCATGCACAGCAATTTCTCGACGCCAAGGACAGTGGCGAAGCTTGAGAGTTCCAACCGGGGGGTCGAAAACGTATATACCAAAAACTTCTATAAAACCGGGGGTTCAAAAACGTATATACCCAAAAATTTCCATACGAAAAACTACATACTCTCCACTAACGAGCGAAAAGTTCGGGGGGTCGGCCGCCCCCTCCCGCCCCTACAAAGCTACGCCCTTGGCCAAGGAACCAAAGTTTTATTTTCGGTAGAATTGGATATGCCTTTTAAAAGGGGGTTGCGGCGCAGCTTGTTGCCCGTTTACGTGCCATTCTTATGTGATTTTTCTACGGTACAAGTATTCGATAAGAGAGGTATAATGATGGGCCATCATATTAATGCTATTAATATTTATAAAAGAATATTTAACATGGTGGTTTGAGTAGTTTACTCATCATTGTATGTTAATGGTGGTTTACACTTTACATCTCCCATTATTAGTACTTTTATATGGTTGTTTGCTATGATTCTCTTAGCTACATTGTATATTATCTTGGATTACGACACTTTTCATTGTGGTTTTATTTTGTTTGTCATGTTTTGAATGAATCTCATCTTGTTCAGATCCTTTTTACGTAACTGAAATCAAGCCATGGGTGATGGTCCTAGAGGAGTAGAAATTTTCCCGGATCATTTTCAGGCTTCAACGTCTGGTGTGGAAACCCCTCAAACAAGAAGTCCATCCACTTCCTGTAGCAAGAGTGAATCAGAGGTATCATTCACGGAACAGATATAATTATACGTTGATCATATTCTTCTTAAGAAATGGTATAATTTATAGATTGATTTCATTTAAGTTCGTTTGATACGCATTAGCATAGTTCCAGCAGCCGTTTATGGGCAAAAAGAAGGTTAAAAAGTGCTGCATCCATTTTGAACTTGCTCAGTCCACGGAAGCTTTCATGGGTAAATGACACAAATGGGCAAGAAAAGGTTGAGTTTACATCTTGATACATGATCCGTCGACCTTCATTTAATAGAGTAAAATGCCATTTCGTCCCTGAGGTTTGGCCAGTTTTGCGACTTTCATCCAAAGGTTTGTTTTTCCGCATCTGAATCCAAATATTTGAAATCTTGCCATTTTCATCCGACACGTTAACTCCATCCATTTTCTCCGTTAAATGAGGGGCATTTTAATCTTTTTAGACATATTTTTTATTAAAATTAAAAAAAAAAACACTATAAGAAATGAAGATCCACCTTTCTTGACTTTCTCCCCACCAAAACCCTTTAATCATCACAAAAATGTCTAAAAAGACGAAAATACCCTTGACTTAACGTTAAAAAATGGATGGACTTAACGAGTCGGATGAAAATGGCATGATTTTAAATCTTTTGGATCCAGATGCTGAAAACAAACCTTTGGAGGAAAGTCGCAAAAGCAGCCAGACCTCAGGGACGAAAATGACATTTTACTCTTTAGTATATTAATCCCACTTTTTTAAAGATTATTTCGTGTTGTATTTAGCAGGTTGTATTATCTTCTGCAGAAGTAAAATCCCTTCAATCAGAACTTGCTGATTTAGAGGAAAGAGAAGCTCATCTGAGAGCTAGGTAAGGAAAATCGATATGTCTGATTCAATAATAACAACATGCCTTCATATTAAAGTTAACTTTGTGCAAATGGATTGTTACTTGCAGGCTGGAACACACTGACGAAATTCTGCGTTCTTGCCTTCTTTCAGGCTACTTATACATGAGAACCGTATGTTCCACGACTGTTTTCCTCTTTATATAACATTGAGTTCATATTTTAGTAACTGACGGTTTTCTAAAATGCCGTTTAATAGAGATGGGAAACATTACCTGGAGAACCACTTCCTCTTGATGACATGGAAGTCGATGACTGGCTTCCTCGTTTTGTTGTTCTTCATGGACCATGCATCTATTTGTATTTTCTGTGCACAGGTGATACCGTGATTCCCTTCGTTTACACCGTCTTATATCACTATGCACACACATATATCTATTTATAGTTCTATTCATGATTTGATTATACATGCACTTGTTTGTAAAATTGGCCTCATGATAGTTGACTTTTTCTGACCAGCCTAAAACTGTTGCAGATATAAGCCCTCAAGACTCAACCTTGTTATCTGACATCATTGAAGTGGGGCCAATGCCACATGTCGTTCAAGAAGATGGCGAAACTCGATATTATTTTTATATAGTAACTCGCCTTGGAATGAGATACGAGTGTTCAAGCACTTCTAAAATCCAGGTACAACTTGCTAGAATTTTATCAACTTATATTGATTTCTTCTTTTTGTGGATGTCATCTTAAATTTTCTTGTTAAATAAGACGTACGCTCACATCTCCATTTCATTATCTCTTAGGTGGATAGTTGGTTGACGGCGTTGCAAGACAAATGCAAATTGGGCTCACATTCAAGCTGAATTTTTAATCACAACCAGACAAATGACATCAGATTGTGCACTTATGGTAAATGGTATTAGATGATTAGATTAGATTGTTAATAGTTGTCAGATTCATGGTGGGCTATGAAGCTTGTTTACCAGTTCATTGAGATTGATGGAAGTTGTAGTTCTGCATGGATAGTCAAAGGTGTGCCATTTTTTGTGCTTTTTTTAGTGTTTTACCAATGTATCTTTTTATCTTCTTTGTATTTGGTAGAGCACCAACAATGATATCTTCGAAAGTGCTATGAGTCGTAAAACGGGTGGGTTGGTTTGAAACAGGTTCATTTAAAATTGGGTTAGGGTCAAAACAGTTGGGTCATAGCAGGTTCACATGCTATATGATTTTGTGACCATTAGTAGCGAGGGATGGCAACAATGGTGGCAATGAAGATAACAAAGTTAGAGAACTTTTTTTTGTTTAAAAGTCCATTCATCCTCACCATTTATCAGTTCTAGCCTAGTAGTTCCTTGATGCAATATTTGCCCTTGCCGAGTAACCGCTCCCTGTGTGACTTCGGGCTAGCCAGAGTGCCACCGTGTGTTGCCTTCCTGAGTTCCTGTCGTACAGTGGATGTGGCGGCGCTGACAGCAACTATTTACTCTTGTTGTCTAAAAACTAAAACGAAAACAAAATGAGAAAAAATACCACTTCCTCTTATTTACAGATGCAAGTAATATTCTGACAACCACACGGTCCACGTCCGCCAAGTGCAAATAATTCACACATGTGGAACCAAATTCGGCAAGTTTTCCAAAGTCACCGTGAACATGATCAGGGGGGGACAAATGTAAGGGTTGGGGCAAATCGGACCGTTCACCAGGGATGACAAAAGGATCTGAGCCGACAGCCCCATTGTTTATGGCGAGATGATGGTTTACTTGGAGAGCCCGAAAAGAAAAGCCTTTCAACAATAAATCCATAACGGTGCATAAATTACTGGAAGACATTAAGGTTAACTCATTTTCATGGTTATAAAAAGGGCTAAGAATAAAGTGATACGCCGATCCTCTTGATGTAATGTTATTTCCTTTTAGGTCATGCTTACTCGCCCAATGACCCCTCAGGGACACCTTGGTGTCACATCACCACTTCCTCTATCATTCACCCCACCACTTAATCTATGTTATGCGATCACTCATCCATTTCTTTTAATTTTTAATACACAAATAAATCAAATGCCAATACAAAGGTGCCTTGTGGCATATATTGAACGTGTTAAGTTGAGTGACGAGGGGGATAACCACCGTCTCCACACTGCAAGCTTACGGGATGAGGGGGCGACTAGTCATTCCTCGGGGGCCCGCAGAATGACATTATCGCCCCACACCCCTCTTCCGTAAATACGTGAATATAACGTGCTACCTAATTGTCTTTTAAGGATATATTTTATAGTACAAGCACCTTGCTAGTTACATTATTTCATTAACAATAATCTCCGCCGTTCTTTGAAAAATATACTTCCCCGTTTGCGATAGTTTTGTGTGTTTAAATTTTTTTGTTAGATTTTAAAATTAATTACATGGTTAGTACCTGTGGTTAACCTATTTTGTCATTTCCATACTAATGGTTTCACCATTAGTATACCACAGGTACTAACCGTGTAATTATTTTTACACATGGTTTTACCATTAGTATCTATGTTACACTAATGGTGAAACCATTTGTAAAAGACTAAATATTGGTATCAACGGTATAATTTTCAATAAACAAGTATGATAATGGTAAAATGGATAAACGCCTATTCAATATTTAATTTTAAGATTACATTTTATGCTTATAAAATATTTTGGTATTCTTAGACCAAGCGTTGCCAAAGTGGGCGTTTTTTTTTGCCCAATCTCGCCCAACCACGCCACCACCTCCGCCCCCGTGGGCGTTTTTTTTGGTCCAAATGAGTTCCGGCGTTTTATATTTCACGCCCTAGAAGAATTGGGTTGGCCAATGACAGTTATCTCCTTTTCCTTTGGCCAATCAATTTTTTTCATCATTTTTTAATTTATTTAATTCTTTACAACACTTTTAAGTTTTAATATAATGCTCACATCCCACTACACTCGTTTTAAAAAAACGCCCCTTTACTGACTAGGACGACACATGGCAGACAACGCCCAAAGATGAGGCATTATTCACCATAATCACTACACATGGTCTTATAATACTAGTTTTTTATTACTAGTTTTTTATGTAAATCATATGATACTATCAAATATAACCATCTCATTCATTTTGATAATACAATTATACAAACTAGGTTTAAAGAAGTTTGTCGCTTTGCGGCGAATTTCTTTTGTTATTTAGTCTGTGTTTACATGTGTTTTGAAATTACTACGAGCGTGTTGCGAACGGAACTGCTGACAAGAATAAAAAGAAAATATAGAAAAAAACACTAAAAGATAACCGAAAGAAAATCAACAAAAAAAGTTGTATAGTAATGATATTGTCCGTATGAAACCCGTGGTCAGAGATGAGCAAATTGTTCTGGGTACCGGTACCAAATTTGCCGAACCGAAAGATCTTAAGTACCAATTCGGTACCGACTTTTGGCGTTCCTGGTACCGCTTCACTACCGTTTTTTACCTTCATATACCGGTACTGTAACCGGTATTTTCGGTATCAGTACCGATTCTGTATCGGTTGGCACCGAGCTCATCCCTACCCCTGAAACTAAAAAATGAAAAAAAAATAAAAGTTGAAGAAAATCAACAAAAAAAAGTTGTACGATGCCATTGTTCATACGGTAACCGTGATCAGGGATGAGCAAATGGTACCGGGTAGCATCACTGAATTTCCAGAACCAAAAGATTTCCAATATCAATTCGGCACCAACTTTTGGCGTTTTCTGTATTAGTGTCGTTTTTACATTCATGTACTGATACCGAATAGGGCCGTAACGGTATTTTCGATATCAGTACTGGTTCGATACCGGTTGATACCAAGCTTATTCCAACCCCTGATATTAAAAAAAGATTAAAGTTATAAAGTAAAGAAAATAACTATTATTATAATATTAAAATAATAAAAGTTTAAAAAAACTATATATTATTATAATATTAAAATCACTATTCATTTCAATTCGTTTATTAATAATACGAGGCTTTAGGACCCGCGCATTACGGCGAAAACCAAACACAAACTACACGTAAAAATGTTGATTCACATACATGCGTTATGGAGTGTTAACTTGCCAAATTTAGACGACGAAAGAGAAAACCCAAAAAAATACAAATGTAACACGTCATAAGTATTTAATAGCACCATGAGTAAGTGGGTGTTTGGGATTCCTCATTTTCATCAACTTATAACTTATTAACTTTTTAAAAAGTTAAAAAGGACTTCTAATCTGTTTAGGATTGTATATGTTGTGAGGAAATAAGTTAATAAGTCACAATTTATGACTTATTAACTTTTTAGAGAAGTCAAAAATGACTTATAATAATAAGTAATCCCAAACACCCTCTAAATATTGTCTTGTAAAAAAAATTCTCATGTCTGTGAATTGAGAAAAAAAGAGTTTAAACCCCCTATAGAGATTAGAGATGGAAGTTGTACCAAACACAATGGTCATATATATAAGCTCACATGTAAACAATTTTATACTTTCCCTCTCTATCCAATCTCTGCAAACAAAATTTATCCTTTAATTCTCTCTCAAAAAGCAGATCTAGTTATAACTGTTAATAATGTAAATTGTGTTTAATTAAAATTTAAGAAAGGGATAATCAACTATAGAAAGGGCAAGAAGGTAATCACAGTATAGTGGGATGTTTAGCAAATAGCATTTCAAAAGAGCACCACCACCTCCCCCTGTTGACCACAGAACAGCTCTCTAACTCTCTGTCTCTACCCAGAATCCTTAAATCCCATTACTAACCCACTTATAATCTTACATCGTAGGCAACACCACTCGCCACCGTCAGGCATCAACCACACCATCGTGCTTCCCAAGATTCCATTTTTAAACCACACCCCTCCATAACAATCAAATTTTTACACATGTTTATAAAAACTTAAGGTTTTTTGAAACAATAATGGTTGCCATGACTAACACAACCACCACCAAACAACCATGGTCTCAGTTTGTGTTTTTAAGTGAACATCTTTAAAAAAAAAGGTTATTCCCAACCCTACTACCACCCCCACAACATCTTTATTCGTTCCTCCACCATCAAATCTCCGGGTGTCTTCACCTCCATCGCCGCCGCCACGGTCACCACAGCAGAACCACCGTTGTTGGTCGGTCATCTGACTTGTTCCTACCACCGCCACTGTCGCACTATCTCTTTCACACTCTCTTTCTTTGAAAACAGTCGCCAACCAACCCTAGCGGCATCCCCGTTGTTTGCCTCGTCAACCTCTCTGTTACCACCACCGGTATGCCAGAAAAGAGACGATGTCACCATTACAGCCTTGCATGAGCTTTAATTTGAGTTTGGAAGTGTGATAGCCCATGGGTGTTTAGTTTGAGTTTCGAAGTGTAATGGGTGTTGAAGTTTGTTAAATGAACCTACAACATGCTATACAGCTGGACCAATAATATTTAGCAAAATTGAACAGTAAAAATACCTCACAACCACAATTTGATAATTAATATAGAGGAAATATAATATATAATATATAATATAATATAGAGAAAAATGCCCGGATAGTCTCTGTGGTTTCGCCTTTTTTCACCTATAGTCCCCAACTTTCTAAAATTACCTGAATAGTCCCCAAGTTTTCAGTTTTTGTTCCCGGATAGTCCCTGGGTCTAACTTCAGTTTGTTTTCCCTGTTAAGTGGGTGTGAAATGACCAATTTACCCTTAATGTAAAAACAAAACAATTAATATGTTAATTCAGGTGGGGCTCACATGGTTTATTATAAACATATCCTTTCTTTCTCTCTCTCGTTCACTATACCCACCAGCACCCACCACTACCCTCCACCGGAGAACCACCACCACCACCACCGCCGCCGCCGCCTACCGCCTCCAATCATTGCCTCTTCAGCCAATCAACCACCACTTAATCCGCCACCATCCACAGACCGGAAAAACATGACACTGCTGAAGAAAAAACATGACCGGAAACAGAATTCCGGCACTCACTCCTCCCAATCTCCACCGCACTTTTCACATAGTTCACACACTCACCACCACCCAAATCACCTTCACATTGTCCCAACACATAAACCCCCTGATACGCACCAGCATAATACCCCTTCCCATTCGAAACCCCTTTCGGTACCAACGACAACGCCGCCTCTAACCTCTCATCAAATCCGGACCCATCAACCCAACCCGAACTGCACTTTTTATACAACAACTCCGTCGGCGGCGCCTGCTGGAACCCGACAACCTCATACCGCATGTAGCACCCGACAAGCTGTGCTCGAGCCGCAATGGTGTCTTTGTTGCAGACGTGTTGAATGGTGTCGGGGAGTTTTTGGACGCAGGTGTTGCAGTCGGTGTTGGAGAGGTCGTCGTGGCACTGGTAGAGGCCGGTGATGGAGGTGGTGGTGGGTTGGTCTGTTGTTATTTTTCCGGTGATGTAAGGGTGCAGGTGGTTATTGGTGTTTTTCCGGTGATGCAGGTCAGCAGGTGATGCAAGGCAGCAGCCGCACCGGTCGTTCATGTGTTTTTCCGGTGATGCAGGTCAGCAGGTGGTTATGGTGGGTCTGAGATTAGAGAGAAAGAGGGAGAAAGTGGGAGAAAAAGGGTTGGGTAGATGGTGGGGCCCCTTCTTTATTAGTTTTTTAATAGTAAGGGCATTATAGTCATTTTACACCAACTTAACTGAGAAAAGTAACATCTATCCACGCAAGGGACTATCCGGGAACAAAAACTGAAAACTTGGGGACTATTCAGGTAATTTTAAAAAGTTGGGGACTATAGGTGAAAAAAGGCGAAACCACAGGGACTATCCGGGCATTTTTCTCTATAATATATAATATAATATATAGAGTTAATTACCCGAATGGTCCCTGGGGTTTCACGTTTTTTCACGTTTAGTCCCTAAATTTTGAAAATAGCAGGTATGATCCATATGGTTTGTCATTTTGTTACTCGGATAGTCCCCTGACATTTACTCTGGGGACTATCCGAGTAACAAAATGACAAACTATAGGGAGCATACCTGCTATTTCCAAACTAACTGACATCTACTCGGGAGACTATACGAGTAACAAAATAACAAACCATAGGGAGCATACCTGCTATTTTCAAAAGGTATGGACTAAACGTGAAAAAACATGAAACCACAGGGACTATCCGGGCAATTAACTCTAATATATAATATAATATATAAAATATAAATTCGTTTATTAATATATATTAATTTATCCATCATGATTTTCTTTAAGTGGGTGGTACTTTGATCTGGAAAGGAGTTAATTAGTACACCAAACCCCCACGTGATTCGCAACGGACGGTTGAAAATGCAAGATCTGGTGCCACGTGGATCCTATTTAAACGTAAGCCCCATTCGGGTTTTAGGTTTTGGGCATCCAACTACAAAATCACACGCAGCATATGATGCCTTAATAATTTACTAGATTTCACATCAGTTACAACCCTCAACTTTATGTCACTTTCAAATATATACCCTTGAATCTAAGTTCATTTTTCAAATTAAACCTTTTCATTTTCAACACTAAATTTATCTATTTGCTTGTATATTACCTTTTTTCTTTTTCAATTGTAATGCTTGATATATGAATTCCAAAACTCTATGTACGTATATACTTCCAGCAGGGCGAAACTTGTCCTTTGGGATATGTAATTCGTTTATTGGTAAAATAACGTACATTTATTTGAAAATTTTTATTCATCATCGTTTTAATTGAGTATTTATTGTGTCTTGACGATAGATGTAAAAGGTTTGATTATAAGAAATAACACTTTCCAATATTTGATAGTTCCATTCAAAAATATGTTTTTATGACCTATGTGCGCCATCCTTAGTTAAATTTGGTCAATATACTTTAAAGTTTTAACATTACATTGACATATTGTGCTATCTTAACGTTTTTTCTAAAATATATTTGAAGGTCAAAACATTAATAATTGGTACATTAAGTATTAACCTCATCCAGCAAAAACATAAATACTAATCATACATGCCATAAATACCAATTAGACTACCAGGATGCTTGTTTTAGCTCTTAATAGGTTTTTAATGGTTCAGACTTCTTACGAGTTCATTACTTAATGATTCAGACTGGTTGTTTCGTGAGCAAATGTCAGAATGGTTCAACATTTGTCTCTGAATGGTTATGCATTTACTGAATCTAAATGGTTAAGACCTCTTATCTGAATTGGTTAGATATTTACTCTGAATGATTAAACATTTTACTGGCTCTTAATGGTTTAGACCTCTTACCGATTCAACACTTAATGGTTCAGACCTCTTACCGGTTCAGCACTTACCCATTTAGAAGTTGCAAAACAACCCCTATGTGTAGTGGTTTGACGCCACCTGCCACACCACCCCAAGGGGACGCCAAACACCGCGCCGAAGGGATTTGGCGAGAATGGGGTAATGTGCGTGAAAGCTGCAACTTGGATATGTGTTTTGACCTTTTTTCAGCCAATGAAAAGCATCCAAACAGAGGGGAGGCGCTAGTGGGCTCGCGACACTACATTACACCCAGTCTTATAAATTACTATTCTATCCAAAACTAAGATGTGACGGTTACTTTTTGTGTATTACAAAGCCATTTTTCATTTATTCACATAGTGTAGATCTCACATTTTCCCGAAAGCTTGTCTTTTCCAAAGACCATATAACTTTCATATACATCAAATGTGTTCTTATTTCCTTCGAGTTGGACTTTCATTTAGTTACCAACAATCCTCTAGTTGCTACCATACCAACTCATAAACCAAGAAAGCTTGTTTACAAATTTCACTTCTAAACTCACATAATCCATCTTAAACCATCATTCAACATTTATTAAAAACATTAAAACCAACCTTATGGATCAAACAATAACCATTCTAAACCCAAAGGACTAGTTTGCTAACTCATACAAACCTCATGGGCCACTTCTATAACCCCTTCTTTCCACCAACATTGGTAACCTCAAATATCCAATCACAATCAAAACCCTCAGCCTCTCTGCTCAGTGCTCATACTCTCCCCCAAACTCACCATTTTCAGTAATTTTTTCACAAATTATTTGATCAAATTTGGAGAATGAGTTCACAGATTTTCAGATCTGCTTCACGAGCCGCTAGGTCGATCGTCTCATCTGCTTCTAAGCAGAAGCGTCTCTTCTCCGGTATCATTTTCCGCTAGTTTTTGTTAATTAGTTTGTATTATTTCATAAGCATTTGTTCGTGTTTTGATCTGATTGTGATTAGCTTGATTGTTATGATCGATATGCTGTAAGTTATGTATTGCATGTTGTTTTGAATTGTCGGTGCAAATTGTTAACGTCTTCCGATTAACCGTCGATGATCAACTTGTATTATTCATAAGCATTTGTTTATGTTTTGAACTGATTGCGATTAGGTTGATTATCGATATGCTGTAAGTTATGTATTGTGTATTGTTTTGAATTGTCGGTGCAAATTGTTAACATCTTCAGATTAACCGTCGATGATTAACTTGTGTTATTCATAAGCATTTGTTTATGTTTTGAACTGATTGCGATTAGGTTGATTGTTATTATCGATATGCTGTAAGTTATGTATTGTGATTTGTGTATTGTTTTGGATTGTCGGTGCAAATTGTTAACATCTTCAGATTAACCGTCGATGATTAACTTGTATTATTCATAAGCATTTGTTTATGTATTGATCTGATTGCGATTAGGCTAGTTGTTATGATCGGTATGCTGTAGGTTCAGTATCGCATGTTGTTTTGATTTGTCAGTGCAAATTGTTAGCATCTTCAGATTAACTGTTGATGATTTAAATTTGGAAATTAGAACTTGAATTTTATGTGTTTTTGTTAAGTTTTGTATTTCATAAGCATTTGAGATATTTACTGAAGTTTTGTTAATCGAGTTGTATCAATCCGTAAGCCTTTGTTTATGTTTTGATCTGATTGCGATTAGGTTGATTGTTATGATTGATGTGCTGTAAAGTATGTATTGCAAGTTGTTTAGAGTTGTCGGTGGATATAGGTGTGATGATGTTAACATCGGTTATTTTTGTGTTCTTCAGATTAACTTTTGATTATTGAAATCCTGAGGTTAGAATATGTGTCTTATTTGTTTTTGTTAACTTTTATAGTTATTTTATTTAATTCTAGTTTAGTGATATTGAACGATTCAGTTGAATCGTCCATTATTTTTTGTATTCGAATACATATCTATGTTACAGTTATCATTTATCGAAATATTTGTTTTATTTTAGTTGTTATTAAGTGAGGGATATTAGTATATTATGCAGTGAGATTGCTGCGGCAGGGAATTGAATATGTTTGTGTCTAGCAATATTTTTTTTTGTATTTTTATTCTTGTATAGTAGATTTAGAATTGAATTTTTATGTAGTAACTTTTTTTACAAGGCGGGTGAATTTCTTAGTTCAATTAGTGAATTTACTCTGTTGAAGTATGAAAATTAGGCTTTATGAAGTCTCGAAAGGGTGATCAGAGGGAGTACTGTTTTTATTGTGCCATTTTTCATATGTATTGGTAACTAAATGAATATTTTCTTTCTTTGTGGCTATGCCATATCAATGGTATGACATTCCATAATCGGAACACCGAGTCCAAGTCAACAGTTATCACGCAGCATGTATAATTTACATATTGTTGTTCTTTCATTTGTAGAAGGACGATCTGTTGCTGCTGCCACAGCTGTTTCGGGCAAAGGAGTCTTGCCAGCACTAGCTTCTTTTGGGCGTGATTATTCTGGAAACTCATCCAGCACATGGATTGCTGGAGCACTTGCTCTCCCTGCTGCAGGTTTTCACCTTTTTTAATCTTTTATCATCTGACCAAATTACCCAGTGCAGAAGTATTTAAATTTAACTGAAACTACTTTTGAAATCTTTTAATTTTTATAACAGCATACATGCTTCAAGACCAAGAGGCACATGCGGCACAGGTATTACATTATTTTACAGTTTTCATGATTAAAAATCGTTAAGCATGACACTCTTTCTTTCGATATATCTTTGAAGCATGATGGATCTTTTATATTTCTTGTGTAGATGGAGCGTACTTTCATTGCTATCAAGCCAGATGGTGTGCAAAGGGGACTGGTAATCTAGCCACCATTATTTCTATGCATTTTAGATACTCTTTTTTTTGTATAACTGTTGGTCGTGAGTGTGACATAGTAGCTATTCACTTTATTACAACTAGGGGTGTGCGTGGGTCGATTTTGGCTCAAAACAATAACCGATCGGGTATGGCGGTTTTGGTTAATCGGTTTTAAAGGTTATAGTGGGTCGGTTATGGTGGTTAACCGTTAATTTAGGCCTAGCTAAAAATAGCTCCAACCTCCAATTTTTCTTTGACCATGGAATAAACTGTTATTACACATATATTCAAACTTTTATCAATATTCAAACAAAATGATATGATGTAAACCATAAATTAAAAAAAAAAAAAAAAAATCAATCAAAACTATATGATATAACCTATAAATTTTAACAAACATCAACAAAAAACATCAAATTTTGTATATGGTTCGATTTTTTCGGTTGATTCGGTTATGGGTCGGTTTTTTCAGTTTTTTGTACATCCCTAATTACAACAGCTGATAAGAAGTAAGTACTTTTTAGTGTCTTTTCTTCTTCTTAAACAAGTTTCTCATCAACTAAACCTTCCTTTCACCAGATTTCAGAGATTATAGCTCGGTTTGAACGTAAAGGGTTCAAACTCGTAGCCATTAAGCTTGTGACCCCTACAAAATCCTTTGCCCAGAAGCATTACCATGATCTTAAGGAAAGACCGTTTTTTGATGGGCTGTGCGACTTCCTTAGCTCTGGTCCTGTTCTTGCCATGGTAAGTAGCTAGAACCAAATTATTGATCTTTCTTTTGTATATATGCATTGCGGCCAGTTATTCTGATCAATCATTCAATCTTTGATGCAGGTTTGGGAAGGTGAAGGTGTGATCAAGTACGGGCGTAAACTCATTGGAGCCACCGATCCACAAAAATCAGAACCGGGAACTATCAGGGGTGATTTGGCTGTTGTTGTGGGAAGGTACACACATAAAAGAAAAAATACGATTCTAATTTATATGAACCCACACGAGTTCTAATTTTTATGCAATTCAGAAAAAGTTAGGAGATTTTGTAGCATGATGAGTTAATGATCATTATGTTGTGGTTTGTGTAGGAACATCATCCATGGAAGTGACGGTCCAGAAACCGCCAAGGATGAAATCAACTTATGGTTCAAACCAGAGGAGTTGACGAATTACACAAGCAACCAAGAAAAGTGGGTCTATGGAGTCAACTAATGGCATCTGTTTTTTGCTTTGTCGACTGCCTAGGCAAATTAGTTCTTCGGCTGCAAGAATAAAAACCAAAGAATAAAATGTCCTTTTTTCCTTGAAAATGAGCAAAACAGTATCAGTTTTGTAACTTAAAATATTCTCAAAGACCATCTTTATAGTTGTTAAAGACAAATATTCGATGGTTTGGTCGTTTATGGCGTGACTGGGTGGTTTGAACCACAATAGTAAGATTTAAAAGATTTTTTTGATGATTTTAAGACGCTTACACTTACACATATTACTTTTAAATCAACTGAATTGATCAAATAAAAGATAATCTACTGTTTTACATCAATATTTTAAAACTAATGCAAAAGTAGACCATTAATTTGTTAAAATTTTCGACATGAACCTTGATATAGCTGTAAATACAATTATCAATGAACCCACCTTGGTTTAAAAAAGCGAGCTTAAAGCGTGAGGCGGTGAAGCGCTAGGGTTGTTTTTTTTGCTCTGAGGCGACAAATCACGTGAAGCGTTTTGAAGCGCGCTTTAAGCCTGATGCGCCATTGGTTTGAAGCGACGCTTCAGCCCAATCAGGTCAGATTTGGGTTTTTTTATTTAGGCCCAATAGTCTCTAATAGGGTTTAATTGAGGCCCGCTACTTCTTTACCCTAAAGAAAGAACGTTAGTAAACATCTTCTGCCGCTCCCTCTTCTCCATCGATTCTTCATACTTTCTCCAATAATCGACCTTAATTTATGTTTTAACTATGTTTTTTATGTGTTAGGTATGTTTTTAATCATGTTTTTGTGTTTATTATTGATTAACATGTAGAATAAGTCATATTGACGTGTACAAATGTTTAATGTTGATTGTTAACTAATCAACAATCAGTCATGAAACAAATGTTTAATGATAATTCCGCTGCAAAATGTTTAGATATTCATCAAAATGCAAATCAACATAACGCAAATACACTGATCAGTTCATAATAACATCAAATAATATCACTTAGTTATTTATAAACCATTCATAGATTTATTTACTAGTAATAGTTAGAAATCTGCAAGATATACTAGAAATAGTACTTCAGTCAATTAAACGTGTTACACACACGTCTAATCTCTCCTCTTTTTGGATCGGTCTTAATTCCGATTCGACCCATTTTCACCATGGACTCGACAAAATCCGCCTCAAAAGATGGTTTGACTGATTCGTTGGTAACCCTAAAATACGAGTCCAAAATTCCTTTGGTCACTGGATCATCCATGAGCTTTGCATCAGATTGTAGCACTGCAAAGCCATTCCTAATGTTTTCTAGGATCTGAATGTCGAAAGTGTCACCACTATTATGATCAAACGGCAACCTGACGTTTGTATCTCCGTTTGGAGGGCAAGCGTCCATTAGTTCTGGAAGGAGATCCTGATCTATACTTGGGTCCGGACCCCCACGAGGCGAGAAATTGTAGAGCCGATCCATAAGGAAGAAACATGTTGTTCTACCGATAGTATGTGCACCCTATGCAGTTAACTCGGCCGATATAGCGGTGCTATATCACCGATATCTCGGTTATCGGACCTAGCTCAACTTCTCGGTGTGCCATATCGGTCCATATCTCGGTGGCCGATAATATCGGCGATAAATACCGCTATATCGCCGATATTCTGCATTTTTTATATCGGCTGTATCGGCGAGATCTCGTTTGGGCCTTTTTTTTAATCCAAAAAACTGTATTTTAATCCAAAAAAACTGTTTTGAAGGTTTTTTCTGAATCCTGGTTTAAAAAAACGAAGCCTAGAAGGTGCAAAAAGAAGAAAACACATGCCTGTTGCGACTCCGACAATGATTTCCGGCGAAAAATTCTGATTCCCTGATGCTTTCTGTTGGAAAGTAGGAAGAAGAAGGTGAAGAAGAGAGCGGCTGGGGTGTTTTAGCAGGTTTAAGGTGAAGAAGAGAGCGGCGATGTTTTTTTAGTGTGTTTTAGGTTTAGGGTTTTATAAAACTTAATGTATTTTAACATTTAACCCCTTTATCTTTTACGAGTTTCCATTTAGTACCTAAAAGTGGTAAAAATTACATTAAAAAATGTAAAATTGGTTTGGGTTTGAAAACAACTTAGTTTAACACTAAATATGACTAAATTGTTGCACTAATTAATTCTAGATGTTAATATACATATATTATAGAGGTTCTAGATATTAATATACATATATTATATAGGTTCTATATATATATATATATATATATATTTATGCACTATATTAGAAATTACCGATATCTCACCGCGATAAACGATATCTCACATATCGGTCCTTGACCGATAACCGATATTTTTCCGCATTAACTGCTTAGTGTGCACCTAAAAATTTGTCATCATGAAGTAAGTAAATAAAACTAAATGTCACTATTAGAGATGTTTATAAGTATATGTAACCAGTGGCGGACCCATGATTTTTTTTCATTGGGGTCCACTTTTTTCGGTATTCATATTTTTCACAACCATACATTAGAATTTCCGGGTCGGTCGTCATTTGGGTCGGGGCGGGGCGGGCGAGGAACATAACAAAATACAATATCATAACAACAATATATAATCATTCGAAATGGAAAACAAAACTTACAAATTTCTAAAGTTATTCTTTACGAGTTTCATCCTTTAAAAATGCCCACTTGCAAATTTTAAAGTAATTCTCTACGAGTTTCATCTCTTAAAAATGTCTAACTACATTTTCGACTGGAGCATTCACAAGCAAATCTCTCAACTGGAGAGGTCTCTATATTTCGAGAGATAGAGGAAATATTTGCTCCCATCCCACCCAAATCGTAACAACAATTTTGTTACAAGTGAGATAGAAAAAAAAAGAAGAGAAGAGTACCACCACTGAGAACCACAAGGTCTTTATCATTAAGCCCTTTCTCAAAGAACTTGCTTTTTAGAAGCTGAATTGAGTCTCTAAAATCAGGCATCTCGTCAGCCAATGTTTTATTTGAAACAAATCCATCTCTTCTACCAGTTTCAACTTTATAATTTGGCCCAAAACTCTATCAACCAGACACAAACATCAGATCATCCACACAAACACATAAAAAAACTGTAATTGCAAAAAAAAAAAAAAGAGAGAGAATGCAAATAACATACAAAAGCAACAACATCTCTAACAGCAATGGCCACAATATCAGCACAAGAAACCACACCAGGGCACACAAACTCCACCTGAGCTTTTGCATCCTCTATCACATTAAAACCTCGCACCCCTAGATGCGCAGGTGCTTCTTTCTCCGAGATCGGCCCATTATCTATCAGAATTGATCCATCACAACCCTGAAACTCAACTGAATCATCCCAAAAATCCATACAAAACCCGTAAATTCATGTGCTTTCAGAGTTAAAGAAACTAAAGAACCTAAACAAAGCAGTCATGGAAGTGAAGCCTGAGCAATTACGAAAGCAAAGTTGTTATCCTCTGCGATGCGTATTGTTTAGATTTAAATTCAAAAAACATGGTTTACCTTTGGTGGGGGCAGGTTGGATTATTGGATAGTGAAAGGTGCGTTGGGCTTTGTTATCCTCTGCGCCGTGTACTGTTTAGATTTAAATTCAAAAAACATGGTTTGCTAGAGTCGAACTCGGGTTCTCTTTGTAACTTACAAGGTGAAATACCACTCCAACAGCTTTATCTTGTTACTATGGTGTCCATATTATTTTTATGGGGTCCTTCAGAAATTTTAGATGTTGTTGCTTTCGTAATTGTAATCTCTTTATATAAGAATAAAAAAGATTTTTAATAGGTGATGAAACAATGGTTAACCAGGTGGGTTAACTCACGGGTCTCGTCAAGAGGGTTAATCCCTTCTTTCCGAGGATCGCCGGCTGGATCGTCTGGTGGTGGGTTTCCTGCACAAGGAAACAAGCCATGACTCGCAACAAGGAGGATGGGGTGGGGGTGCTCCTTGTTACCACTCTCCGGCGTGAGAATCAGTAGTTTGCTTGGGAAGCAAAGTGTGATAGTAGTAGTAGTGAGAGAGTTGAGAAGTGATACCTCAAACCTGGTTTGGGGTGAGTATTTATAGCCGAGGAGTAAAGGAGGGTAGTTGAATAGCTAGCCTGACATCGCAAAGCTATTTGCAGGTGTGTCAGACCTGTCGGTTACGGTGGTGATGCCACGTCCTGCTGTGGTGTCAGACTGTTGTATACACGTGGGCCGGTAGGCGACTGTTCCCAGTGCCACTTGCACTGTGGTGTCAGACCCACTTGCCTCGTAGGCAGGATGCGGTGCCAGGCCGCATCGCTGCTTGCGGTCATTGATGTTGTTTCCGCATTGGTTGTTCCATCCATGATTTTATACGGGATGCGGTGCCATGCCGCATCGCCGCTTAGTGACTGTTACTGTTGTCCACATCCCTTGTCGTGACGAAAATGTTCATAGGATGCGGTGCGGGGCCGCATCGCTATGCGTAACATTGGTTTCCGTCCTTAAGGTAAGTCTTCTCATCATTGGACAAATTGGACCGCTGTGTTCGCGTGTGACCACGCGGACACAGGTGAGTTTATTGCTGGTGGAGGTTTTTGATAAGGGTAATGGTCATTCGCGGTCATGCTGACGCGAGATCTGGGACCATACCCCTTCAATAGGGTAAGAGAATATTGTTTTAGTTCTCCTTCATTATTCTAACATATGGGGTTACATACAGGGGCGGACCCACATAGAGTGGGTCGAGATCCCCGGACCCCAATGTTTTTAAAAATTGTAATAGAACCGTTATATTAAATTTCAGAAGGACCCCATAAAAATAATAATATGGACACCATAGTAACAAGATAAAGTTGTTGCAGTGGTATTTCACCTTGTAAGTTACAAAGAGGACCCGAGTTCGACTCTAGCAAACCATGTTTTTTGAATTTAAATCTAAACAGTACGCAGCGCAGAGGATAACAAAGCCCAACGCACCTTTCACTATCCAATAATCCAACCTGCACCCACCAAAGGTAAACCATGTTTTTTGAATTTAAATCTAAACAGTACGCAACACAGAGGATAACAGCTTTGCTTTCGTAATTGCTCAGGCTTCACTTCCATGACTGCTTTGTTCAGGTTCTTTAGTTTCTTTAAATCTGAAAGCACATGAATTTACGGGTTTTGTATGGATTTTTGTGATGATTCAGTTGAGTTTCAGGGTTGTGATGGATCAATTCTGATAGATAATGGGCCGATCTCGGAGAAAGAAGCACCTGCGCGTCTAGGGGTGCGAGGTTTTAATGTGATAGAGGATGCAAAAGCTCAGGTGGAGTTTGTGTGCCCTGGTGTGGTTTCTTGTGCTGATATTGTTGCCATTGCTGCTAGAGATGCTGTTGCTTTTGTATGTTATTTGCATTCTCTCTCTTTTTTTTTTTTTTTTTCAATTACAGTTTTTTGTGTGTTTGTGTGGATGATCTGATGTTTGTGTCTAGTTGATAGAGTTTTGGGCCAAATTATAAAGTTGAAACTGGTAGAAGAGATGGATTTGTTTCAAATAAAACATTGGCTGACGAGATGCCTGATTTTAGAGACTCAATTCACCTTCTAAAAAGCAAGTTCTTTGAGAAAGGGCTTAATGATAAAGACCTTGTGGTTCTCAGTGGTGGTACTCTTCTCTTCTTTTTTTTCTATCTCACTTGTAACAAAATTGTTGTTACGATTTGGGTGGGATGGGAGCAAATATTTCCTCTATCTCTCGAAATATAGAGACCTCTCCAGTTGAGAGATTTGCTTGTGAATGCTCCAGTCGAAAATGTAGTTAGACATTTTTAAGAGATGAAACTCGTAGAGAATTACTTTAAAATTTGCAAGTGGGCATTTTTAAAGGATGAAACTCGTAAAGAATAACTTTAGAAATTTGTAAGTTTTGTTTTCCATTTCGAATGATTATATATTGTTGTTATGATATTGTATTTTGTTATGTTCCTCGCCTCGCCTCGACCGCCCCGCCCCGACCCAAATGACGACCGACCCGGAAATTCTAATGTATGGTTGTGAAAAATATGAATACCAAAAAAAGTGGACCCCAATGAAAAAAAATCCTGGGTCCGCCACTGGTTACATATACTTATAAACATCTCTAATAGTGACATTTAGTTTTATTTACTTACTTCATGATGACAAATTTTTAGGTGCACATACTATCGGTAGAACAGCATGTTTCTTCCTTATGGATCGGCTCTACAATTTCTCGCCTCGTGGGGGTCCGGACCCAAGTATAGATCAGGATCTCCTTCCAGAACTAATGGACGCTTGCCCTCCAAACGGAGATACAAACGTCAGGTTGCCGATTGATCATAATAGTGGTGACACTTTCGACATTCAGATCCTAGAAAACATTAGGAATGGCTTTGCAGTGCTACAATCTGATGCAAAGCTCATGGATGATCCAGTGACCAAAGGAATTTTGGACTCGTATTTTAGGGTTACCAACGAATCAGTCAAACCATCTTTTGAGGCGGATTTTGTCGAGTCCATGGTGAAAATGGGTCGAATCGGAATTAAGATCGATCCAAAAAGAGGAGAGATTAGACGTGTGTGTAACACGTTTAATTGACTGAAGTACTATTTCTAGTATATCTTGCAGATTTCTAACTATTACTAGTAAATAAATCTATGAATGGTTTATAAATAACTAAGTGATATTATTTGATGTTATTATGAACTGATCAGTGTATTTGCGTTATGTTGATTTGCATTTTGATGAATATCTAAACATTTTGCAGTGGAATTATCATTAAACATTTGTTTCATGACTGATTGTTGATTAGTTAGCAATCAACATTAAACATTTGTACACGTCAATATGACTTATTCTACATGTTAATCAATAATAAACACAAAAACATGATTAAAAACATACCTAACACATAAAAAACATAGTTAAAAACATAAATTAAGGTCGATTATTGGAGAAAGTATGAAGAATCGATGGAGAAGAGGGAGGGAGCGGCAGAAGATGTTTACTAACGTTCTTTCTTTAGGGTAAAGAAGTAGCGGGCCTCAATTAAACCCTATTAGAGACTATTGGGCCTAAATAAAAAAACCCAAATCTGACCTGATTGGGCTGAAGCGTCGCTTCAAACCAATGGCGCATCAGGCTTAAAGCGCGCTTCAAAACGCTTCACGTGATTTGTCGCCTCAGAGCAAAAAAAGCGACAACCCTAGCGCTTCATCGCCTCACGCTTTAAGCTCGCTTTTTTAAACCAAGGTGGGTTCATTGATAATTGTATTTACAGCTATATCAAGGTTCATGTTGAAAATATTAACAAATTAATGGTCTACTTTTGCATTAGTTTTAAAATATTGATGTAAAACAGTAGATTATCTTTTATTTGATCAATTCAGTTGATTTAAAAGTAATATGTGTAAGTGTAAGCGTCTTAAAATCATCAAAAAAATCTTTTAAATCTTACTATTGTGGTTCAAACCACCCAGTCACGCCATAAACGACCAAACCATCGAATATTTTTTCCTTATGTTATGACCAGGTATGTATTCAAGTCTTAACAACTGAAAAGTTAAGATAATACCACATAACTGAGTAAACCAACAACCAACCGTATACACAGGGAGTGAACGAGCGAAGGAGAAACTTACCTGAAGGCTGAACGACAGAGACTCGCTTAGGCATCGCAGATCCAGGAAAAGAAGCAAAGAACGGCCCTGCCTAATTCTGGAACTCACCATCCTCCATTCTCCTTCAATAAGCCGTGGGCCTAGCTAAACTCCTTGAAGATAAATCATCTTCTAATTTTCCATCTCCTGCAACTTCTTCACCCCTTGTTGCCAATGCTCAGACAAGTGCCACCTTAGTACCCCCTATTCTAAATCCGCCCCCTGCTGCATGCACCAGTTTATTTCAGATTAACCTTATATGAAACAAAACCCCACATATTCAATTTCTATTTCCACTACGCCAAATCCGTCAAAATCAGAAGAAAATCAAAGAAACCCATAGTAACGTACTATCACGGGAATTCTTAATAAAATGACACAAACCCATATCGTATCTAGACCAGAATCGTATAAAAAGGGAAAAAGTGAAGCGGCAATCTTACCTGGCCAGAAGGCGTTTGGCTGAAGAAAAAAGGCAAGATTATGAGCGGTTGTGGAGGTGGAAGGCGGAGTGATGATGCGATGGCGGTGGAAAGCGGAGTGGTGGTGGAGGAAATCCCAAATTGAAGCAGTAGGGTTTAAGGGAATGTGATATGATATGGAAGGGTAATTACGATATTACAATTTTAGCCCTTTGATTTTGGTAGCTTTAAAATTTCATAAAATGACAAATTTAGTCCCTAAACCTTCTACTTTGAATTTCCAAAACCACGACCTCATCTTTCAAACTTTGTCAGCACCAACCCTCTACTTTGGTTTTCCACCATCACCCCCATAGCTCTTACAAAGTTACGCCACCAACCATCTTCTTTTATATTTCCACCAACACCCCCTCATTTTTACACATTTTCGCCACCACCCCTATACTTTTACATTGTCTTTTTTAGACTTTGTTTTTTACCCCTTGCTCTATTACTCCATTTTTACATGTCACACCCCGAAATATCAGAGCTGGCATGACTGGACCGGTATCTTCATTGCACAGCGGAAGCAAATAAGCTAAGACTTCTAGAAAGTGAACGCCGCTAAGTACTCGAATTCCTATGGGTTCTCCTATTCCAACTGTTCCATAGTTTTGAAAATGCAACCTGAGAAAGAACATGCGAAAAATCAATATAAAGTTGAGCGAGTTCATAGTTTGTTTTGAAAAGATTTAAAATAAATCTTTTTGATAACCGGTTTTAAAGTTGTTGAGAAAATATAGTAAAATTATTTTCTTGGCATGATATATGAAAAAATGTGAGTCTAGCCCACAAGAGTCTTTGTGCATTGCACGAAAGAGAATGGGCCGAGCCCAAACGAACCTTTGTAAGCAGGATCAGCGCGTCCTCTTACTTAGGTATAATTTGAAAAACGTTACCAAAGTTTGTAAATCCATGTATTTGTGAGTTTACATCAAATGAATCTTAAAAACATTTGAAATTTGAGTATCAAAAGTTGGTATGTAAGCGTCTATGAACCTAATGATCATTAATGTGTAGCTAAGACATTAATATGTGTGCCGACATAGGAAGCACTCAACCCGGTAGACGATTTAAGTGTCAATTCACTTCGACAGGGACACAAAAGCACTCTAAGTGGCCGCACAAAGACCGTGAGTGGGGCTCGCCCGTACCCGATAGATCTACCCCCTATTCCGTGGTCCTTAAAAGGATTAATGGTGCCTAAGTTAGCGCATATTCGCACATGATCCAAGAATTCATTCCATAGCTTAATCATACCCTAGTTAATATGTATTTCAAAAGAAAAGGGGGACATAAACCCATTGGGTTGTCTCGTTGTTCGTACGCAGACCAACCCAGTCCCATTATTGTGACTAGGACATCCCCGTCACTAGTCATGAAAATCATGCACGTTTGCGAGAATACGCGTTTGTTTTGTAAAACCGGTATATTTAGTATAAACCTTTCGTAAACCATTCGAGTTCGTTGAAATTCATTTGCAACATGGTTTATAAATATGTGTTTTCGTTCATCGAAATAGTGTTTGCTTTTGTAAAAACTTGCATGTCTTTCCACCCCCGAAAACATTTGTAAAAATGTAAAACCGTAAAAAGTGGGGTTTCACCCCCGAAAACATTTGTAAAAATGTAAAACCGTAAAAAGTGGGGGTTATGAACTCACCTAGATATTCCTGTGCAAAGCTAGCTTAGCGTGATTCCGTAGTGTTGTTCCAATAAAGTGAATTTGCTAGCGTGCAACTATAGCATTCCTAATCAAGGAATACTTATAAGTTTCTAATAAAACAACGTAGTTAAACTACGTGTCCGAGCTCTACCGAATCGCTAACAAAACGACTCTACGAAGGAAGGTGTAGGTGAATAATGGTACGTATTCGAAACATCGTATATGATACGGCAATATATCGTTGTAGTTTTCGTATGGTAATAAATATATATTCAAAAACTTGACGTGTGAAATAGATATTCAAATTCACGATATTTGAAATAGATATATATAGTTTTGTTTATTTTATAAAAGTGTTCTAGTTTCAACGTGTTTCGTAAATCGCCGCCAAATTAAATGTATCTTTATAATAAAACTCTAATTCCGTTAAGTAATAAGTCACCAAATAAATATATCCGTATATGTATTTTATAATAAAAACTCGGATCGTTTTTATAACAATATACGTTTCGTAAACCAAGTTTTTAACGAAAATCGGGCAGAGTGTCCTCTGTTTTTGGACGATCCCGACAACCTATGTGTCGATTTATTTATCAAAACCCAATCAACAATTAACTCAACATATATACTCGGTTCGAGCTCGGTTCGTGTAACTAAACTCTAACTAGAGTATAACAACTAGCTTCGATTAAATTTGTTAGGGTGAACGGGGCACTTAGCGGGGAGTGGTGCGGTGATTGAAGTCCCCGAGCGGGAAAACCGCCGCCATCAATTCGGGGAGGGTAATCGGGGAGGGGGATCGGTGTATGTTCACCGCACAAGAATTGATGATTTAAATGTTGGGCAACGGTCAAATATTAAAAAAAAAAATTCAATTTTAACCAATATAAATAACCAACTTAAATCTAATTTTTTACCACACCCATTCTCAAACTTACTCTAAAAATCTATCAAATACAACACAAAGCCAAACCGAGCAATGGAGAACCAACCCCGCGAAGCCAAGAAAAAATCTAAGGGACGCGACTCGCAACCGTCTCGTGGTGGTTCGAGCGGTGCAAGTGCACAACCACAACCCCCTTTCGGATATACTTCACAACCCCCGTTTTTTTACCAACAACCTTCACACCCCTCCTTTTACAATACCCAACCACAACCCACTTTCGGCTATTTTCAAAATTTGTTATCAATGGATTCTCAATCCCTCGCCTTCGACCCGTATGGTTTTCGTTCCCCACAAGTTCCATCTCCACGAGAAAATGTTGAACGTCCTCTACCTATTCACGAGGACGAGAAAGTAGTGCCCGAAACTCAAAATTTGGGCGACTATGAAGATGACACCGGCGACGATGAATATAATGTGGATGAAGACGCCGGCAACGAAGAAGATGACGCTCGGGATAAAAACGGAAAAATGGAGCGCCAAAATTGGACAAAAGTCCAAGAAGAGGCGTTGGCGAAGACGTGGGTACATTGCTCTACCAACAAAAAGAAGGGCAATCAACAAACCCACGATGGTTTTTGGCGTAGGATTTTAGATCATTATAACGCCACCGTTAGTGGAAGTAACCGGACCGTGCATCAAGTACGGTCTAAATGGACCCCGATGATGACGAAAATAAACTTTTTCAACGGCCTATACCAACAAGCGGTAAAAATTATATTTTTTAACGTTGTATATTTTTTAATTTTGTTTACTAAGTTCATATGTTTTTAACACTTGTTATTTTATAATATGTAGGATCGCACACGAGGAAGCGGGTGTAGCGATCTCAACGTGATGAAAGTCGCTTTAAAGATAGATATCCGAGCGGTTTTCAACATGTCGAGGCATGGGAGGTCGTTCGAAAACACGACAAATGGGCCCAAGTCCCATTGTTGGGTGAGGAAGGGGAAGGTTCGGCACAAAAAAGAAAGCCCGTTGACGTGGACCCTTCCATACCCGATATGAACGAAGACCCCTCGCCACAAAGAACATAACGGCGAGACAAGCGTCAAGCGACATCGTCCGAGGGCTCGGCCGAGTTGGCGGCACAATTCAAAGAGTACACCGCCATGAAAGAAGCGAAGCACGCGATTGAATTGAGGAAGAAAAGAGAGTCGGAGGCTCGCGAGCTCATAACGGAACAACGCGAGACGATGAGAAACTACGCGCACGATCGAGATATGAAAACATTCCTCAAGCCGCATGACGATGTTCCGCCGGAAATGTTGCCGTTCATCCTCGCCCGAAAGCGCGAGATCGCTAACAAGTACGGGTGGCCGTGCAATTTCTAAAATTTTTATGTAGTATTGCGATGTAATTTTTATTTTATTAAATGAAATGTAGTTTTTTATTTTATGAAATTATGTTTTACTTTTTATATTTTCTTAATTAAAAAAATAAAAAAACAAGCCCCTCAAGAGAGGAGTGCCGCCATCAAATTGAGAGTGTGAGGGGAGTTAAGAGGGGAGTTGACGTGGCGCGTGCTGATTGGCCGTGCGTAAGAGAGGGGACTCCCCTAAGAGAGGAGTGCCCCTCTCACCCTTACCGGTTCTTCGAGTTGACTGAGTTGACTCGGTTTGACCGAGTCAACCGAGTTGAACCACACCAAAGCAAGTCCAAACCAAAACCCGAACTCCAACCGAAAGCTGCCCGTTTGACCGAATTAACCGGCTCCAAGTCTGACCCGTTCTGACTGTGTGTGGACCGAGCCCGGACTGAGTTGACTGTTTGACCACGTTTGACCGGCTTTGACTGTCGAACCGAAACCCAAACCGTGTGAACCGATAACCGAGCGGAGCTCCGAAATAAAAACCCCAATCATAACAGTAACACTACCAACACCAACTTCCATTCTAACAAAGAATTTAAGACATGGAAATGGGAATGAAATGCTCAAAAAAAAAAAAAAAAAAAAAAAAAAACGAAGTTGAACCACGGAACCGAAGCGGAAACTGACCTGAACCGAACATCCTGACTTTGAATTATCTCAAACTAAACCAACCCGAAGCACCCTAAAGTTGACCCGACATCGAACCGAGTTGACTGAACTTCGAACCCATTGAACCATGTGATCCGAAACTGGATCTGAAACGAGTTTGTACTCTTGACTACACATCTTGAACCGAACAACCCGAGCTAGAACAGTAGCACCACCACCGCCTGTTCTCGTCGCCGCCACTGTCGTGGCTCCGACGGTGCCGCCGTCGGCCACCACCAATACATCCAAAGCCAAAGAAAATGGGTTACAATCTGCGTAACAATTCAAGTTTACCCGAAAACAATTACTCACCGAAGGTTTTGGAGACGACCATCATTAGAAAACGACCGAGCACCACCGCCGTCGTGTTCTGCCGTCGCAGGCCGACGGCGCCTTGCCGGCTCCGCTGGTCTTTCTCTTCTCGTCTTCTGGCTCTCTCTCTCTTCTGCGTTAGTGCCGCCGTTCGCCACCACCGGTTGGTGGTGGCTGGCCGTTTGCTCGAGGATAACAGATGGGGTAGGGGTAGGGGTGTGCTCGTGACTGCCATAGGAGATGAGGGAGACAGGAGGTTGGGTTATGGTGTGTTTGTCGTAGAAAGGGCGCTGGCTCCGTCGGTGGTCTCATCGGAGGAGACGAGAGGGTTCACCTAAAATTATTACTTTCAAAACTTAAATCATAGAAATCCACATAAAGGGGATGGAGTATTATAGTGGGCTCCAAAATAAAATGATTTCACATTCCTAAAACAGAAAGTGCTCTCTCTACTCATTGGGTGTTTGTTTCCTCGTTTAAGGCAGGCAAAGACTGCGGGGTATGGGGCGGGAGTTTGGGGGTGGGTAGGGGGAAAACGCCCAAGCCACCACCCCGGGTGGGCATGGGTTTCGGCGTGGCCCTTGGGGCATGGGTTTCAAGCCGGGCGTGGGGCGGTTTGGCCATCCTAGTTGGCTGAATATCATTGGCTCACCCGCCACGTCATAGCGGGCCATCCCAAAAGTTTTGAATTTTTAAATTCAAACCGTTGGCTTGGCCAAGTGGTCACCCCAACCGGTCACCCAAACCCCAACATCCCCTATAAATACCCCCAAACCCCACGACGAAGAACTTGCCCTAGTCACAAGCGTCGTTGGCTATGAAGGGGCGGCCACCGGGCCAAACCAAATATTGGACGGAAGCTTTCGCGGCCTACCGACTAAACGTCGGTAACGACCGCCACAACATGAACTCGTGCCAACATAAATGGCGCGAGCTACGTCCCAAGCTCGAGCGTTTCAAGGCTTACTACGAAGCCGTTCCCGGGGGCGAGTTAAGCCACGAGGACCGGGTGGCGGTGGCGAACATAGAGTTTCGCGGCAAGGAAAAAAAGGCGTTCGACAAGATCGACCTTTTTGAAATTTATTTAACGCTTCAGGTTTCTTATTTTGTAATTTTTAGGTTTATGTAATTTTATAAATATTAATGAAGTTGTATGTTTTTTTTTATAAATGTTTGTGTGATTTTTTTAAATTTTGTATATTTTTTTTTAAACTACCCTGCCACGCGGTGCACCCAACCCACGCCCCACCATACCCCGCGGACACGTACCGGGCAGTGTGGGGCTCCCATTCCACGTGTCAGCACCCGCCCCAACCCACGCCCAACCCAAGCCCCACCATACCCCGCAGTCTAAATATCTAGTCCAAGATCCACCGTCCATACCATGGTCCCAACTCCAATTCAATGTTCTGACATTTTTAGTGCTTTATTTCTTTTGTCCATTGACCTTTTTTATTATTATTATTATTATTATTATTATTATTATTATTATTATTATTCAAAGGCTATTGTGGGTTTATTGTGTCCCGGAGGAAAAGTACATGGGATCAAAATTTTCGGATAATACCGAATATGTGAACTAGGGACTAATTTTCTCTATAGCTATTCAAAGGCAGTGGGGTGGGTTTTGTTGGGAAGATAGACTGTAGGTGGGATAGGTAGGGCTGTAAACGAACTGAACGAACATGAACAAGGCCTTGTTCGTGTTCGTTCGTTAAGGAAATAAATGTGTTGACGAACGGTTCATGAACACTTACCGAACGAGATTTTATGTTCGTGTTCGTTCATTAAGGAAATGAGCGTGTTCGCGAACGGTTCACGAACACAAATAAATTTGGCGAACGCGAAGAAGGATAAAGATAGATGGCCCAGAGAGTAGCACTCGAACTTTAATCCCTTATTGTGGAACGAGGGTCGATCGTATTCGCCGATATAAATAATGAGAAATGAAAGGGAAATAGTGCATAAACAACTCGAAAAAGGGTTTCCTAGTTTAATTGTTAGGGTAATAAAATAAATAAAAGTTTAATAATATAAAAAGCACACATAAAATATATGTAAGTACAAAGATCTTCAATTAAAACATAAACATACGAACATAAACGAACGCAAATCAACGAATGTTCATGAACACGTTCACGAACACCTTACCGAACGTTCACGAACACAATCGAATGAACGAGACCTCTGTTCATGTTCGTTCATTTAACTAATCGAACGAAATTTTTTGTTCATGTTCGTTCGTTTATTAAACGAACGAACATAAACGAACTTCCCGCCGAACGGTTCACGAACTGTTCACTGAACGTTCGGTTCATTTACAGCCCTAGGGGTAGGGGTGGAGTGGATGGATGAGTTTGTTTTTATATTTTAAGAAATGGTGGGCCCACTAACATGATTTAATTAGATTTTTTAAAGTCACTAGTGGGAATGCCCGCGCGTTGCCGCGGATGCGTCTGTTTTGTCGCCTCTGTATTTGGCCTGATGAACACAATAGAATAGTTCTTAAAACCCGTTACCAAGCATGCATCTTTATTTTTGATAACTAAAATGAAGAAGCTTGTAGGTTTACAGCACCTCAAAGTCACCATCATGTTAGCTCAAATTGTTGCGTGTTATAATACGTTTTTCAAACACCATCGATTTCTCAAACGAGTTCGTAAATGGGCCATGTGGGTTGAGTATGGGGTCAAAACAGGGATAGTTGTAGGAACTAGGTTCACTTTTTATTAAAAATATTAATAAAATAAATAATAACGAAACCTCGTTATTCGTGGGAAATACTAGTACAATACCGGGTACATAAACTAAATAAACAAACGTAAAAATACAATTGAATTATACCAATCTTGATTCAAGTCGATGTCTTTGGAAACTTCAACCGCACCTACGAGATGGAAACTCCGCTGCAAGACAAGCAAAACTGTTGACGGTTTTGGTTAAGGCACGCGTTCAACACGCTTCCCTTAAAACAGACTCCGCGCCTCCTCTCAGACGGTTCTGTCTCCCAGGGTACAACAACCGGAACAGTATGTGTACTGCCGGAGATGACTCTCACGCCCGAGATTCCACCGGGTATAATTTGGTGTTCTTTATTTTGTAGGGAAATACTGAGTTGTGTAAAAAGACAATTTAGAGAATACTCTTCTCTAAATTTCTATGGAACAAAAGTTATTTTGTGTGTATATTTCTCTATTTAGAATGAACCTTTACGTTCATACTTATACTCACACTATTGAAAGACTTATTCAAACCTATTAAAATTGGTCATAAACAAGATAATTAATCTTGTAATAAAACCAGGTTTAAAGTCTTCATAAATGGATTTTAGTAGTTGGTAAAAAAACAACCGTTTTCATTCATGACAGAATTAAACGTTTTTTGAAACCGTTTAGACATTAACTCTAGTGGTTGCCCAATATGACTAGCCGCTTGCGCTCGCATGTGAACTTGTGCCAAGGCTACTGTCGGACCGACACTTCGGCCTGCGCCATTTGAAGTCCGCGTACCCGCGCTTTTCGAAAGCCGCAAGTCCTGAGCCTTCTAGACTTGCGCGCAAACTGCTCCTCCGCCAT
Source organism: Helianthus tuberosus (assembly GCA_030545235.1). NCBI lineage: Eukaryota > Viridiplantae > Streptophyta > Magnoliopsida > Asterales > Asteraceae > Helianthus > Helianthus tuberosus. Next base: position 187,996,388 of record CM060417.1, read on the forward strand.
AGCCAATAATAGACACATAATGAACTTGTGTCATGCGCCTACGCCACCCAAGGTGCGCCATAAGCTGAGTCGCCACCCGCCATATACCTGACCACGCGCTCATGGACAAAAATACAAGGCGGTGTGCAAAGTGCTAAGTGCTCCACATTGCGCCCATGGCCTACGCCACGCGTGCACATGTGAGAGGAAGGGTGCGCCGCACCCTTTAGGGTCCCACTAGTTTTTGTCCAAAGGTAGACAATATACAAGGAGTCCTCCTCCTTATAAACCACTACAAGTTTTATCATCCCACCTATGTGGGACAAGTTGACAAAACTTAATCCATTTTTCTCATCTTTGTTTGTTCCAAACATACAACTTCAAGCTTCGATATCTCATTCATCTTAGCTCTCTTTGGACATAGTTTGAACACAAACCCATAAATAATTATTTATACAACACATATATAAATATTATTGATGTCCAAAATATTTAGTGAAAAACACATTTTCACTAAATTTCCAACAATCCCCCACATGAATGGAGATCGATGAAAACACCCAAAAATTCCCCGATAAAACCTCGACAGTCGAGTATTGCAGGATAGGTAGGTTTTGCCTTTGAACCTTCCTTTGTGAAGCATACTTAGTCTACTAGGGTTTTGTAGACGTGATGTCCTTGAACAACCCCCCATTTGTGTAAACGACAATATACATTCACACAATACTTTCCCTAGCCGGGTCATCCCCTCACTATCGTGTCCTATTATGGTCCTGGAACACTAGCCTGGTTCTGCGAGAGCTCTAGGATTGCGCACCCCACAATGCCATTCGAAGCGACCCTACTTCTCTCTCACATAGGTGATTCCTTTGAATCACTAAAAGCATTATGGTTACTATGATTTCCACAAATCAATTAGCCATATATTATGCTTAGCCTCACAACATTGTCACTGAATATTATAGGAATGGACTAGGACGTATTTAAACACCATTTTATAGTTTTAGGGGGTATATGATGTCACGTCCCCAGCCCCGGTTTGACCCGGTCAGGAGCCGCGAGACAGGAACCCGTGGTATCTATGATGCGACAGCGGAAGATTTTAACAGGATCTTTTTAAACTCAAAATACCCGATTATTTTATAACGCGGGATAAACCCCGTACTTTACAATAGAGGAATTTCACAATTAAATTCCCTGATTTATTAAAACATGTTTATTCATTTTAACTGAGTCACCTCTTCAAGCTTGTTAGTGCTCCTTAGCACGTTTTCCTTGATTTACAGCAGGTCGCCTGAAACATGTTTTAAAAATATTTTATCAGCGGGGAAATAATGGCGAGTCATTCAAGTATGTAAAATGACACATTAGTTATCAATTACAGCATAAGAGCGATTACAATGGCTTCTATCTTATTTTTATCTGGCGCCGTGTCACCTGGTGACGATGGTCATACCACTATTGGGTCTTTCCCCAAGTAGTGACGTTTATCACTGTTAGGATTTATTAGCCTAACCCGTGAGAAATTAGTAATGTGCACAATACCCAACTAGCTAGTGATTAAGATAACCACGACTTACTCCCTGTAATTATAACATTTGAAAATGGAGTATTGTAAAATACTTTTGATAAAAAGAGAATAACTCACATTGCAGATTTATACGGGCAAAGTTTAGCCTACTGATTAGCCTTGTAACCTAAATTTAAATAACATGCACACGAACTAGGTCAGTAACTAATACAGCATTTACGATAACTCACGAGATTAAACCCTCACAATGAATGACAAAGTGCGATACTTAAACATCCATCAAATTCACGACGAATGACAAAGCATAACCCTAATGTGGGCAGCACTTAAACATCCATTGGATAGTTTCAATCGATCGGACATTGAATCGTAGCAGCGATTGAGTTAATACCCTGTATCGTTGCAGCGCCTCGCTATTATAATTGAATTTTCGACTTTGGAGCAGTAGCAATTTGTTTCTGAAAGTTTGTTTCGACACGGACTGAAAACTCCTGAGCTAAGCTATTTATAGGTGAAATTCAGGCCTGTCGCGGCCCGTGTGAACTCCCGGCCACCCTTTACGCGGCCCGCGTAGCCACCTAGTCTACGCGTAGATCTGGTTGGTCACGAGTAGGGTTGCCATGTGTATGCCACGTGGCTCGGGAATGCTTATCCGGTCAAACCACATGTTGACGCGGCCCGCGTAAGACTAAGCCAACTCTTACGCGGCCCGCCTGAGCACCATTATTCTTGATTTCTTGTTTTTTTTATGTATGGTATGGTTTCAGGGGTCCGGGTTTTCACTTGTGGGTTATTTTTAGGACATTTTTGAGAGTCCTTACATCCTCCCCACCTTATTTAAAATCTCGTCCTCGAGATTTACCGAAATAAGTGAGGATATTTTCGCTTCATTTCTGATTCCAACTCCCAAGTGTATTCAGGTCCTCTCCTTGAATCCCACTTGACTTTGACAAGCACCAGTCGCTTGTGTTTGAGAAATTTAATCTTTCTGTCTTCTATCTGAAGAGGTTTCTCAACGAATTTTAACTTTTCATTTACCTCTATATCTTGAAGAGGTACTACCAGTGATTCGTCGGATAGACATTTCTTGAGATTGGATACATGAAATACATCATGTACTCCAGCTAACTCTTCTGGTAGTTGTAAGCGATAAGCAACTGGTCCTATACGTTGAATTACTGGGAATGGTCCAACATATCTTGGACTTAGCTTTCCTTTCTTACCGAACCGAACTACTCCTTTCCAAGGAAAAACTTTCAAGAGTACCTTGTCTCTAGCTTGGAATTCTAACGGCTTCCGTCGATTATCTGCATAACCTTTCTGGCGATCTCGAGCTGTTTTTAGTCTTTCCTTGATTTGAGTAATTTTGTCGGTAGTTTCTTGCACAATTTCTGGTCCTGATATTGACTTTCTCCTATTTCTGCCCCAACAGACGGGAGTTCTACACTTCCGTCCATACAGTGCTTCGAATGGGGCAGCTTCAATACTTGAATGATAACTGTTATTATAGGAGAATTCGATTAAGGGTAGGTGGTTATCCCAATTTCCACCAAAATCTATCACACATGCTCTAAGCATGTCTTCCAGGGTTTGGATCGTCCTGGATCGTCCTTTCACTTTGTCCATCTGTTTGAGGATGGTATGCAGTACTTAATTTTAACCGAGTTCCCATAGCTTCTTGGAAACTTGTCCAGAAATGGGAAGTGAAACGACTATCCCTATCTGATACAATGGACAGTGGAACTCCATGTAAGGATACGACTTCATCTACATATAACTTGGCCAACCTTTCCATGCTAAAGGTTTCTTTCATGGGTAGGAAATGAGCTGATTTGGTTAATCGATCCACAATTACCCAAATCGCATCGTTACCTTTTCTGGTTTTGGGTAACTTAGTAACAAAATCCATTGTTATGAGTTTCCATTTCCATACAGGCATTTCTAATTGTTGTAGTAGACCTGAAGGTTTCTGGTGTTCTGCCTTAACTTGTGAACAAGTTAGACATTTAGAAACATATCTAGCTATGTCCTTTTTCATTCCTATCCACCAGAAATTATTCCTTAAATCTTGGTACATTTATTGTTACCAGGATGCATGGTATACCTAGATTTATGAGCTTCTTCTAAAATTTTATTTCTTAATTCTTCTTGCTTAGGTACCCAAATTCGTTTCTTATGGAATCTCCAAATTCCATCTGCTCCTTGCTCTAATTCTTTTATCCGTCCTTTCATTCCTTCAGCAACATCCTGGATTGCTGTTTCCTGAACATCTTTTAATTGTTCCATTAAATCTAACTGTAGATTTAATCTAAGAGCACGAACTCGCTTTTGTTTTTCATGATACTTACGACTTAAGGCATCTGCAACTACGTTTGCCTTTCCTTCGTGATATTGAATATCACAGTCGTAGTCACTTAGGATTTCCATCCATCTCCTTTGCCTCATGTTTAATTCTTTTTGCCCAAATATATATCTTAAGCTTTTATGATCTGTATAGACAGTAAACTTACTTCCGTACAGATAATGTATCCATATCTTAAGGGCAAAAGTTATGGCTCCTAACTCTAAATCATGAGTCGTATAGTTTTCTTCGTGCCTTTTCAATTGCCTTGATGCATATGCAATTACCTTCTTGCGTTGCATCAGCACACATCCTAATCCTAGCTTAGAAGCATCACAATATACTTCAAAATTTTCTGTTCCTTCCGGTAAGGCTAGAATTGGAGCATTTGTTAACTTCTGCTTCAAAATCTTAAAGGCTTCTTCTTGTCTAGATCCCCATTCAAATTTAACTGCTTTACAGGTTAGCTTAGTTAATGGTACATCTATCTTGGAAAAATCTTTAATAAAACGTCTATAGTATCCAGCTAATCCTATAAAACTTCTAATTTCCATTGCTGACTGTGGAACCTTCCATTTGGTGATTGCTTCTATCTTAGCAGGATCTACGTGAATGCCTTCATGATTCACCATGTGTCCTAAAAATTGCACTTCTTGCAGCCAGAATTCACACTTCGAGAATTTGGCGTAAAGTTTCTCTTTTCTTAACAGAGATAAGAGTGCATGCAGGTGCTGACATTGTTCATCCTAATTCTTGGAATAAATAAGTATATCATCGATGAAGACAATTACAAATTTACCCAAATACGGTTTACAGATTCTATTCATCATGTCCATAAATGCTGCAGGAGCATTTGTTAACCCAAATGGCATGACTGTAAACTCGTAATGACCATACCTAGTTCTGAAAGCAGTTTTAGGTATGTCTTCTTCCTGTACCTTCAATTGATGATATCCGGAGCGTAAATCTATCTTAGAAAAGTATCTAGCTCCTTGTAATTGATCGAAAAGATCATCAATCCTAGGTAATGGGTATCGATTCTTAATTGTAACTTTATTCAAGTCCCTATAATCGATACACATTCGCATCGAACCGTCTTTCTTCTTTACAAACAACACTGGCGCTCCCCACGGGGATGAGCTAGGTTGTATAAATCCTTTGCTTAGTAATTCATCTAATTTCTTTTTCAATTCTAGCATTTCCGTGGGTGCTAACCGATAAGGTGCCTTGGCTATCGGTGTAGTTCCAGGAATTATATGAATTCTAAATTCGACTTCCCTATCAGGTGGTAATCCAGGTAGTTCTTCTGGGAATACCTCTGGATATTCCGATACTACTGGAATTTCCTTAATTTCTTTACCCTTAGTGTTAATGATTACTGAGATCATATACACTATTCCTTGCTTTTGTTTATGACTAGCAACTTTCATTACTGAAATGAACTTTAAGGGCTTTTGTGGCTTATCTCCTGTAATCACCACTAATTCTCCTGTAAATATAGGAATTTCTATGGAATTCTTATCACAAAGAATTCGAGCATGATTGGCTACCAACCAATCCATTCCTAACACCACATCGAATCCGGCTAGATTCATAGGTAACAGGTTTGCCGAAAATTTATGGCCTAAAAGTTCTATCTTTATATTTTGCAAAACTTTATCTATATTAACGGAATTTCCATCTGCCGTTTCGACTGTAAAAATCTGCCTAAGTTTGGTTAAGGGTAAATAAAGTGCTTGGCAGAATGAAGTATTTATAAAACTTTGGTTTGCACCAGGGTCAAATAATACTTTTGCATAAACGTCGTGAACTAGAAACGTACCAGCTATCACATCAGGAATTAGCTCGGCTTCCTGAGTAGTTAGGTGGAAGGCTCTTACATTCTTCTTGTTAGTTCCTTCTGCAGTTTTGGCTTTGTTATCAGCTGGTTTGACCAATTTTGGGCAGTCTGGCCTAATATGTCCAGCTTCTCCACAGTTGTAACAGACTATGGTTTTCTTCTTCCTGCAGTCATCTTCTTGGTGCCCTGGGATTTTGCAGAAATTGCAATATCCTTTGCATCTTCCAAAATGTTTTCTTTTACAGGAATTGCAAAATGGAACAGTGGAAGATTGTCCAGTTACTCTTCTTCTAAAATTATTTCTGTTACCCATACGAAATCCTTGGGTAATCTTTTGGGCTACTTCCTTCTTCCGGTTTTCTTCTCTTGTGCGTACCAGTTCGTCAGTCAGAGTGTTAGCTAACTCTACCGTATCATCGATCGTGCGGAGTCTCGCACCCTTGACAATATTACGAATCTCGCCAATTAATCCCCAAATGTAGCGAGATATAAGTACCGGTTCTGGCGAAGCCAGGGTTGGTACCACTCTAGCGTATTCGAAGAATGTCGAAGTATACCCTCGAAAATCAACGCCTACCATCTGATGATTTAGGAATTTATTGGTCATTTGCTCCTTTTCGTACTCGGGACAGAATTTTCTTTCTACAAGACTTTTAAATTCTTCCCAATTCATAGCATATGCCACAGTTCTTCCTTTAGCTTGTAGAACTGTATTCCACCATTCTAACGCCCCTTCTTTGAAAAGATGTGACGCATACATGACCTTATCGTCCTCAGCACATTTACTTATCATAATTACTGCTTCAGTTTTCTCTAACCAACGTAGTGCAGCGGTCGCCCCTTCGTTACCTGCAAACTCAGCTGGTTTACAGGCAAGAAACTCCTTATAAGTGCAACCAGGTGTTGCAGGTTTCATTTTCTTAAGGAGTGGAGCTTGTATCCCCTCATTGTCGTTATTAATATGGTTGCCGCCTCCGTTTATACTATTACTGAAATTATCGTCATTTGTACGCTTGCTAGGAACAATTTGTTGAGGTGCAATTGGATTTCTAGCAGCAGCAAGGATTTCTGGAATAGCATTGGCTATTCCCTGAGCAACGATATTCTCGATATCTTGCCTATTTAGAAATTGATCCTCCTGGTGTTGCTCATATTGATTAACTTCATTAACTGGTTCATTACCAGCATTTGCCATCTGGTAATTTAATTTATATAAGTGATTAGCATAAATAATTAATATTTAAACATAACAAAACAATCGCACATAATTATATTAACATGTATAGCCAAAAAATTTGTCGATTTCTTGACTTTCATTTTATATATTATATTATGCATCCGTACACAATGTTATCTTACAAACGTTTTATTATTTTAGATTATTACACATACTGATTTTTATTACTATTATTATTATACAAACACAACTTCACAACCCCACTTTTCCCTCGTCAGCTAGCATATTAAAAGCGATGTTCCCTCTCATCATATTTCCAGGAGATTTGTCCTCATATCTCCCGGGTCCTATTCCCTGCATCCATCAACTCCTCGCCAAAATCGCGGAGTTCAGCTAAGTTTTCATTACTCATTGGTGGGTTTGGTACAGGTTCTGGGTCGAACTGAGGGAAAAAGGTATAGGGATTATTTAGTAGGTTTTGGAATTGCCAATCGTTGGTCCACCATTCGTCCATTCCTTGTGGTTGGGTGTGAATCTAAGGTTCTGGGATGGCTGGTTCAAGGTTTATTGGGAGTTGAGTTTCAGCAGGATAAGTAAAAAGGTTTTCATTGACAGGTTTAAAGGTATCACAACTTGCCAATATGAAATCTAGCTCTTCCTGTAACGTCATTTCCTTAATTTGCTTGGAGCTTTCCCCAATTCCCATTCCTTCTTGTTTAAAACTTTCCTCGATCGCAATCCCTTTTCCTTTATCCATGGGATTTTCTATCTTGGAAATTTTCCTAGTTGCTGGTTTTCTTCTGCGCACACGTCTCCAACCCACAAATCTTCTTCTTTTCTTAGGTTTTGATTTCTCCGGGGTGGAGCTTGAAATTCCATAGGTTCTTCCACATCGGCCAAGTAACCAGTAAAATCTCTGGAAACTTCCACTTTTACGGGATAGAGATTGAGATTTTCTAGAGCTTCAGATAATTCATTCATGTTGTTTAGTATTTACAAAAAAAAAATTAGTTTAAAATTTAGTAAATTAATTTTTTACGGAATCACAAAAAAATAGAATCATAATTTTACTATTACTTACAAATCTAATAAACCATTTTATTGAAACAAAATATTATTTTTAATACAATTAATATTATTTTAAAGTTTCTGGCTAATAGATAATATGGGTGCTAATACTAGTTCAGGGTGTTGGGAATTTAAAAGTCAGCATTTACTGCTACCGTAGCTAACATATAAAGATTTGCCCATTTTTCATCTAATTTATCTTCCCATGGTGGGTTGTTGCCTATTTCATGGGTCTCTTTTATTATCACCTCTTTGGTTTGTAACTTCCTCATTTTCCCTTGACTTTTTCTAATAATTAAACTTCTTTTATTAGGGGAAAGGGGTTTCTCATACTGTGCCTTTCGAACAAATATTCCCTCCGCAGTGTCTGCTAAGTATCCTGAGGAATTTGATTGAGATGAGGATCCCTTATCTTTTGGTACACTATCTAATTTAAGATAGATATCCGACATTTTCTGCTTACCTATACTGTAACTAACAAGTAGCCAGTTAATAAAGCACATAAACACAAAATGGTAATCAAGAAAATTAAGTATACTTAAATACTTAATAGGCTTAAATCAGTGGCTCTTTCAGTAGCTCTGATACCACCTTTTCCTGTCATGGCCCCAGCCCCGGTTCGACCCGGTCAGGAGCCGCGGGACAGGAACCCGTGGTATCTATGATGCGACAGCGGAAGATTTTAACAGGATCTTTTTAAACTCAAAATACCCGATTATTTTATAACGCGGGATAAACCCCGTACTTTACAATAGAGGAATTTCACAATTAAATTCCCTAATTTATTAAAACATGTTTATTCATTTTAACTGAGCCACCTCTTCAAGCTTGTTAGTGCTCATTAGCACGTTTTCCTTGATTTACAGCAGGTCGCCTGAAACATGTTTTAAAAATATTTTATCAGCGGGGAAATGCTGGCGAGTCATTCAAGTATGTAAAATGACACATTAGTTATCAATTACAGCATAAGAGCGATTACAATGGCTTCTATCTTATTTTTATCTGGCGCCGTGTCACCTGGTGCCGATGGTCATACCACTATTGGGTCTTTCCCCAAGTAGTGACGTTTATCACTATTAGGATTTATTAGCCTAACCCGTGAGAAATTAGTAATGTGCACAATACCCCACTAGCCAGTGATTAAGATAACCACGACTTACTCCCTGTAATTATAACATTTGAAAATGGAGTATTGTAAAATACTTTTGATAAAAAGAGAATAACTCACATTGCAGATTTATACGGGCAGAGTTTAGCCTACTGATTAGCCTTGTAACCTAAATTTAAATAACATGCACATGAACTAGGTCAGTAACTAATACATCATTTACGATAACTCACGAGATTAAACCCTCACAACGACTGACAAAGTGCGATACTTAAACATCCATCGAATTCACGACGAATGACAAAGCATAACCCTAATGTGGGCAGCACTTAAACATCCACTGGATAGTTTTAATCGATCGGACATTGAATCGTAGCAGCGATTGAGTTAATACCCTGTATCGTAGCAGCGCCTCGCTATTATAATTGAATTTTCGACTTTGGATCAGTAGCAATTCGTTTTTGAAAGTTTGTTTCGACACAGACTGAAAGTTCCTGAGCTAAGCTATTTATAGGTGAAATTCAGGCCTGTCGCGGCCCGCGTGAACTCCCGGCCACCCTTTACGCGACCCGCGTAGCCACCTAGTCTACGCGTAGATCTGGTTGGTCACGAGTATGGTTGCCATGTGTATGCCACGTGGCTCGGGAACGCTTATCCGGTCAAACCACATGTTGACGCGGCCCGCGTAAGACTAAGCCAACTCTTACGCGGCCCGCCTGAGCACCATTATTCTTGATTTCTTGTTTTTTTATGTATGGTATGGTTTCAGGGGTCCGGGTTTTCACTTGTTGTTTATTTTTAGGACATTTTTTAGAGTCCTTACATTTGAACATATACACTAGCTTATACATAAACATATATATTAGCTATGCCCCCACAGTGACTACCCTTCGGTTCATGATTAAGTTTTCCTATTGAACCTAGATCTTGGGATCTCCAGTCAAATAGGTTAGGTTTCCCTCATGTCCCTTTTTTCATGGGCTTTAATCTCATTCCACAACTTGATCTCCTATCAACCCACTGGTTGTTGGATTCAAAATTATTTGTTGACTTCGCTAATTCAACAACAATAATTTTCAGTTTAGATCAGTTGTTCTAACGTGTTCTTGACTCGCTAGTCACTTTTGCCTTTTAATCGATTCATAAGACTTATAACTCGTGATCTCAACCTGGATCCAGTTATGTACCTCGTCTTTAGAATGACATGAAACTCAATTCATGGCTAGACACGTTTTCACCATGCCTTTGGTGTGTCATGACTGACATCTTACTAGATTTTGAATCTAACCAATAGGCATTCGAGTCCAATCTGCTCGATTGACTCCATATAACCATTGTGTACTCCACTTGGTCATGCGTTTGCAATATATGCAAGTCACCCCCACATTTAAGTGTAATTGGATAGCATCCAAATGGGGCGATGAAAGGTTCTCCCTTTCATTTCGAGTTTGAGAAAACTTCTCAACTCCCATTTCCACATTCAAATGCAAGTCACCCCCACATTTAAGTGTAATTGGATAACATCCAAATGGGGTGATGAAAGGTTCTCCCTTTCATTTCGAGTTTGAGAAAACTTCTCAACTACCATTTCTTCATACCCTAAAGGGTTTGTTTCTTAAATGGCTCCTCCCCCACATTGCTTGCATTTTAATTAAGTATCCCTTTGGAATAAAATGAAGTTATATTTATAGTTTTGTGTTAGCACAAAATTTGTTCTTGTGTCATCACATATTTTGAATGTTTAAAGTTAATTTAATCTCCGTCGAGCATATAAACTAACAAGTATTAGTCTAGCATGCTTTAGACCACAATACTCTAGCATGTGAACAGAAGATGCATCATTCTGATTCTTCACAGCCTTAAGAGATAACGCACTATCTCTTCTGAACATTCGTTTCTTAGTTTAGACACAATAATGAAATTTCATTTGACCATTCCAAAACCATCGGTTTTTAGGAAGGCCTCAAAACCATCGTTAACTTCATCCATTAGGATCATAACTCGTTTGCCTTTTTATCTCCAAGGCTTCACCATTGACATCCTAAAGACTTAAATATAAGTCTTAATCCAAGTTACTTTGATGAAAAATCTTTGTATAAAATCAATTGAGTCTTGAGATATAGCCAATTAGATTGACTCTCAACAACAACGCATTCACGTATGCCTATAGTGATATATACATTTACGTTGTTGTTTCATTAATACCATGTATTGGGATACTCTCCCAAATTGAGGACCAAGCCTCCACATAGTTTAAACAACATTGATGGTGGTACAAGTCCATCACTATTGTAAATTTCCATTAATAAATTTTCTAAATTTATTAAACTCATTTACAATAATAACATATATTTCTTTCATATGTTATATTCTTTGAAAACTTACATGTGCATTTTCATGTTGATGCTCTCAACATTAGATGACATATCTCGTTTTCGTGCATTTCATCTTAAACCATACACCACGTTTCTCACGAACTCGTTATACGTTTGATGTTTGATTTGTGACTTATTACATAAGTCATAATCACAACCCGCTAGTTGTGTCCGTGTAAATTAGTTTTTACACTTTGTATCAAAATGTGTATCCTTTTGACAACTTATTAGTAGTCCAAAATAACGGATACACCAATGATATCTAAACATCAAATCCCAAAGTGTTATTATTTTCAACACACTTTAGAACGAAATAAACGCAATTACATCGTTCTGTCATGTTTTGAGGTACTCCCTCAACGGAACACATATAACTTGTTTCGTCTTGAAACTCTAAACTTGAATAATCAAAAGTTGTCCAAAATATAAAGTTGTTTACAATTAACTACTCGCAAGTAGTTGAGCAACTTATTATATTTATAACAACATCGAGTTGTTTTTCACCAAATAGTCTTTCCGAGACTATTATATGGTTGAACACGTTATACTTCTCGTGGAAGTAACGAATCACTTGTAATTCGCAAAGACATGTTTTATTCGTTCAAAACATTTCTCGTTTTTGCAAGTGTTTTAAAATAAACTATATATTTTTTATGTTTTGATTACAAATCAATACAATAAACCTTATAATAGTTTATTTAATAAAACAGTTTCAAACTTGCTCATTTGAAAAAAGTAAAACGAATACACATCGTTTTAATAGTTGGTTTATCATATTCAAACCATTTCTAACTGCTGTTAGATAATAACGATTACCAATCGTTAAAATGACTGGTTTGTATGATAACCAATTCCAATATGCTAATTAGAATTTAAATGTTTAACAAACATTCAAAATGTAAACCGCTTCTAACGCGCTCGTTAGAAATAAAATGAATAAAATTATTCACTTTTGGTTTATTTAAATGAACGGTTTCTAACACGCTCGTTAGAAATAAAACGAATACAATTATTCTCTTTTGTTTATTTAAATGAACGTTTTCTAACACGCTCGTTAGAAATGAACACAAATATTTCTAACACGCTTGTTAGAAAATATATAAAACGATTACAAATCATGTTAAATAGTTTATCATAGTTAACCCGGTTCTAACCCGCTCGTTAGAAATTAACGATTGCAAATCGTTAAAATAGTTGGTTATAAGATAAACTAATTCTAATACGCCTATTAGAAAATTAAACGATTATTTATTGCCATAAGCTGTTTTTGGTTTATATAAAATAAACGTTTTCTAACCCGCTTGTTAGAAATAAACAATTGACAAAGTCGTTAAATCGTTTCTAACACGCTCGTTAGAAAAATAAACAACTATCAAATTCTTTAAATCGTTTCTAACACGCTCGTTAGAAATAATCGATTACAAAATTTGTTTCGAAGTTTATAAAAAATATAAACTATTTCTAATACTCTCATTAGAAATAAACAAATAAAAATCGTTTAAATGTATGTGGAAAAAATCTGTTTCTAACTCGCTCGTTAGAAATTTAATAGTTTAGATGAAACCGTTACAAGGTTTATTATCCAAAATAATTGTCTCCAACACGCTCGTCGGTAATTATTTGAAATAATAATCTTTTCTAACATGCTCGTTAGAAAATCTAAACGTATTTAAACTATTGTTTCTAACACGCTCGTTAGAAAATCCAACCGTCTTTAAAACATTGTCCTAACACGCTCGTTAGAACATATAGATGTTTTAAAACTTATTATTATATAAAATAATTACTTCTAACATGCTTGTTAGAATACACAAATGTTTTAAAACTTGTAATTTTATAAAATATTTACTTTCTAATACACTCATTAGAAAATATATGTGTTTCAAGACTTTTAAAACCAACATTAATATATCAATTATGGTTACTAACAAGCTTGTAATAAATAAATTAAACGTTACAAACATTTAATTTGTATGGGGTTACAAAATATATATTTCTAATACGCTCATTAGAAACTTTTGGTATTTCAAAATCATATTGAAATACATATTATTTTGTATATGGTTCTTTTTATCTAAACACGAACAAAAAACATGAACTCCAAACTTGAATCGCGTTCGTTTTTGTAACACGATATTCGGATTAAAGATTGTACTCCAATCATAAAAATAATCCAACTAGTTTGTACTACATATTATTTCCCAAAATAATATTTACAAGATTTTAACAAAAATCCATTTAAATATTTTAACTTTCGTGAACCTAAATCCTCGTAGAGAAGGGATTTAAGATTGTAGCAACAATCTTCACGAAAGTCTGTTTTAAGATTGTAGGAACTAGGTTCACTTTTTATTAAAAATATTAATAAAATAAATAATAACAAAACCTCGTTATTCGTGGGAAATACTAGTACAATACCGGTTACATAAACTAAATAAACAAACGTAAAAATACAATTGAATTATACCAATCTTGATTCAAGTCGATGTCTTTGGAAACTTCAACCGCACCTACGAGATGGAAACTCCGCTGCAAGACAAGCAAAACTGTTGACGGTTTTGGTTGAGGCACGCGTTCAACACGCTTCCCTTAAAACAGATTCCGCGCCTCCTCTCAGACGGTTCTATCTCCCAGGGTACAACAACCGGAACAGTATGTGTACTACCGGAGATGACTCTCACGCCCGAGATTCCACCGGGTATAATTTGGTGTTCTTTATTTTGTAGGGAAATACTGAGTTGTGTAAAAAGACAATTTAGAGAATACTCTTCTCTAAATTTCTATGGAACAAAAGTTATTTTGTGTGTATATTTCTCTATTTAGAATGAACCTTTATGTTCATACTTATACTCACAATATTGAAAGACTTATTCAAACCTATTAAAATTGGTCATAAACAAGATAATTAATCTTGTAATAAAACCAGGTTTAAAGTCTTCATAAATGGATTTTAGTAGTTGGTAAAAAAACAACCGTTTTCATTCATGACAGAATTAAACGTTTTTTGAAACCGTTTAGACATTAACTCTAGTGGTTGACCAATATGACTGGCCGCTCGCGCTCGCATGTGAACCTGTGCCAAGGCTACTGTCGGACCGACACTTCGGCCCGCACCATATGAAGTCCGCGTACCCGCGCTTTTCGAAAGCCACAAGTACTGCGCCTTCTAGACTTACGCGCAAACTGCTCCTCCGCCATAGCCAATAATAGACACATAATGAACTTGTGTCATGCGCCTACGCCACCCAAGGTGCGCCATAAGCTGAGCCGCCACCCGCCATGTACCTGACCACGCGCTCATGGACAAAAATACAAGGCGGTGTGCAAAGTGCTAAGTGCTCCATATTGCGCCCATGGCCTACGCCACGCGTGCACATGTGCGAGGAAGGGTGTGCCGCACCCTTTAGGGTCCCACTAGTTTTTGTCCAAAGGTAGACAATATACAAGGAGTCCTCCTCATTATAAACCACTACAAGTTTTATCATCCCACCTATGTGGGACAAGTTGACAAAACTTAATCCATTTTTCTCATCTTTGTTTGTTCCAAACATACAACTTCAAGCTTCGATATCTCATTCATCTTAGCTCTATTTGGACATAGTTTGAACACAAACCCATAAATAATTATTTATACAACACATATTTAAATATTATTGATGTCCAAAATATTTAGTGAAAAACACATTTTCACTAAATTTCCAACAATAGTGGTATACCGTACTGGTCAGGCAAGTTGACCCTCAACATTTTTGTCCAAATATTATATATGTTTGATGAAAAGGAATCAACCATTGAATTATACAAGTTCTTTGGAGATTTGAAAACTGGGGCTGCTTTAAATGGAACTAGGTGTAGCACCCGTGTAACCACACGGGTAGGTTTAGTAATGATCGAAATCAAATACTAAAAAACAGATTATAATATATCATTTAAATTTTGGTCTTTAGTTATATATCTTTATAAAGTAATGTTAAAAACAGTATGTGTGACCACACGGGTAGCTTTAATAACCATCGAAATAGATTATAATACATCATTTTTATTGTTTGTATTTAATACAACTAATCAAATGTTATTGATCTGTTCAATAAAGCCCCTTATATTTGATCCAATTAAGCTTAATAATAGATTAGATTTTGTAGGCCCATTAAAACCCTTATATCAAATCCGGCCCCAAATTCTAATCACTCATCTACCGTTCCATTTCCATCTCCGAACTTCGAAGGGCGACAAACCAACGACAGGGAGTGTTAAAGATTTTTCCTTATCAGCAAAAGGTAATCGAAGACGTATTGATTCGATTTTGTTTTTCTGAAATCTTTGCTTCATGTAATTTTTTATACCACACTTGCATGTATGATTTTTGATCTTAGGTTTGTTCTTTTATATGAACTGTAATTTGTGATCATGTTTGTTTATTTGATTTGTTATACTTCAGATTCCATCATATGAATGTTCGTATTGATGTTCAATTGAAGTTTTTACTTTTGTATGGATGTTCGATTGAGGTGTAGATATTTAGGGCTATGTTAAAAATGATTGTTTATCAGTTGTTGTATAAAGATTTTTTTAAGATTATGATGTTTAGTAAACTTTCAGTTGGTGTTCTTGACAGATTTTATCAGATTATATTTCACATGTTTGGGGTTTTGTATCACACTGTCAAAAATAGAAACATATTAATAAGCTTTAGAAACTCTCGGCAACGAAAATAACATTTGGTATTTCACATTGTTGACATTGAATATACCCAAATAACCTTTTAACGTTATATAATATTTTAGTCTATTAGTTATACTCTTTTTAATTGCATTAATTAGAATAATCTTTTAACGTTTTTCATAAATAATGCTCATCAACTTAAAATCATTGTTGTTGATACATCTGTTGACTTTGGTTAACAGATGGATGAAAATATATGTTTAAAGTCACTGTTGGGTTAAACAGTGTTTTGAGGAGAAAACAGTGGTTTGTCATTGGATAAACAGTGGTTTGACCATGGTCAAGCAAACTTTTGAACCACTAAGAGTCATAGTTTTGCAAACAGTGGTTTGACTTTGGTCAAACAGGCTTTGGTCAAACAGGCTTTGGTCAAACTGATTTTAAAAAAAAAGTGGTTTGACTTTGGTCAAACAGTGGTTGCATACTAATGCTATTTCCTTTCATCATGTTCTCTCAGTTACTTACCATCTTTTAACATTTTTCTCTTTTTATAGAAAGATGTATGGTTTTGCTTGTTACATGACCGACAACCAAAGGAAATCTTTGGTTAGTATTTTAATCTCAGATATGGCAAATTTTTTTCTTTATAACATCATGTTAGACAGTTCTGATTTTAATATACTTATACATAGGTTCTGCCAAAAAAGTATAAACAATGGATAAAAGAGTTTAACTATCCTGTTGGGTTTGTCAAAGTACGGACAACTAATGGGCAAGTCTTTGAAGTCAAGATATATGATATAGGAAACTTCTATTATCTCTACAATGGGTGGTATTCCGTAGTTCAAACTTTGAAACTACAATCTGGATCATGGCTCGTATTTCAGTATGAAGAAGCATTACAAAGTTTCCGGATATTTTATTTCTATGACAATATTGCATTTGCTCCATCTGATTATTTTTACTACAGACCCAATGGCGATTTTGATAAACCTGATGCTATGGTATGTAGTTCGCAATCTGGGTTCGGTATATTTATTATTGTTTCTTATTTATTATGGTTCCGTATATGAAACTACTAATATTTTTTTTTCTCGTTGTAGCATATCAATCGTTTATTTGTACATCACAAGATGGACAATACCATTCCAAATTATCCGGTTGTTATTAGAGGTCCTGGGAAGCATAATTTTTTTGTTCGAATGGATGTTAGTGACAATCAGCTTTACATAACAACTGGATGGGATCGGATTAAGAAGAAATTTTCACTAAGTGATGAACATCTTCTTGTGTTTGAAATGATTGATCTTCACACTTTTGATATGTCTGTTTTCAATTGTTCCAAGGATGCTGATTTAATGTTGCCACCGGAATTATATGCTGCTATTAAGGAAGAAGTGGTAGAAGAGGTTATCAGTATCTCTGATGGTGAAGATGTGGATGACATAACTAAGGACAATGAAACTGAAATACTCGCTGTAACTACGAACAACGAAACTATTCCAGTAGTTTTCCGTGTGGACAATCATTTTGTAAGTTTCTGTAACCAAAAAGTAGTAACAGGACCTTACATTGTGTTAACCATATTATAATACTATCTTTGTTAACATTATTTTTTGTTTGTTACATCGCATTAAAAAAGTTCTTGCTAAAAAACTTGGCTTGGATAGGAAAAGAACTTTAAAGATTGTAGATGCTGCTGGAAATGTTTGGGATGTTCGAGTTGGTATCGAGTCTCCTGATGATCGGTTTTACATAAAAAACATGAAACAGTTTGTGAAGGATAAAAACTTGGTTCCTCGTGAAGAGTTTACCCTTAAGTTCGTCATGCGTAAAGGTATTTTCTTGTTTGACTGAATGGTTGTGGCGCTTTTTCAGATAATGTTATTTTGTATGGAAACAATGTTTTTTGTTTGTGGTTGCTGGTTTGCTCAAAACACTTTTGTAAAGGTTGGTAGTTTAGTTTTGATGTTGGTGGTACGAAGGGTTAGCTACTAAAAAGTTTTTAATTCATATGTTACTGAACCACAAACAAACGGTTGAAAGTATTACTTGTATTAGTTATTTCTTGTCTTTTAGATATATGTTATTGTTATTTATCTTTCATTATTTTATAATTGTTAAAGGTATCATTTTTTAAAAATGTATACTATATTTTAAAACAATTCTGTAAAATAACATCCATTATTATTAGATAAAAGAAACATGTTGATAGGATGTGCAAAACATAATACCAAATAACTTCAAACATTAAAAGAGTTTTCTTCAAAATGCTATTTCTACAACGACTATAGATTTTGTAGAACTTCTTTGTAGACCACGTTAGTTGTGGTTTTACACACTTGTTTTCCCCTGTCACATATCAAGATCTTCAAACCCTTCCTGCTCTTTACTCGTGATACAGCAACGTATAGTTGTCCGTGACTAAAAACCGGCCTTGGAAGATATACGCCTACACGTTCAAGTGATTGTCCCTGGCTTTTGTTGATGGTCATTGCAAAGCATAGAGATAATGGGAACTGTCTTCGTGCAATTTTCACCGGTATTCTTTTATCGGAGGGTGTCATTTTCAATCTTGAAATCAAAGTATGATGACCTATATTATTTCCAGTAATAATATTTGCTTTGATTACAAGTTTTCCAAGTTTTGTTACTTGAAGTCGTGTACCGTTACACAGACCATTTGTTTGATCAGTGTTTCTAAGTAACATTACCGGAGCTCCAACTTTGAGAACCAATTTATGGTTAGGTAATCCTGACAGATGCAATTTGTTTAATACATCCGGAGGAAACAATGCCATGTTAAGGTCGGTTTGATCCTCAGACTCACATAAAGTATCTGAACTGAGATATATCTTTTCTTCACCAGGCATACTATTTAACAGTTCTGTATTTATTGAATCCACAACTTCATTTGTGGGTGCAAGAATGGCTCTTTGTTGGAAGTAATTTTAATTGCATAAAAACTTTTGCATATCCGGATATGTGACAGCGATCAATGAAGATATAGGATTGACTACATCGAGTATAAGTAAATCATCTGGAGTTTCAATTTCCACTTCTCCATCATTTGGACCACCAAGTAGACCGTCACCAAGCCTTAAAATCCATTCAGCAAATTCCTTGGTCTCGTTAAAATTACTTGATTTAGTACCCATTTTTAACCTCATGTTTTCAGTTAACTTGAGTAACTGACAATCCTGCCATATATAAGAAGAATTCAATGAAGAATTTACAATCATGCTTCTGGTACCTTTTGGAATGACTGGAAGGATTTGTCTAAAATCACCGCCAAAAAGCACAATCTTTCCACCAAAAGGTTTGTTCTACAAGGACGGATTATTGGAACGGGCTATATCTCTCATTGTTCTATCCAGAGCTTCAAAACAATGCTTATGTGTCATTGGCGCTTCATCCCAGATTATCATCTTAGTTTGTTTGATTAAGCCTCCTAGCCCACTGTTTGGTTCAATAGAGCATATAGAATCCTCGTTAACATTTATCGGAATTACAAACCTGGAATGAGCCGTTCTACCACCATCTAATAGAAGTGATGCAATACCACTAGATGCAACATTCAACACAACTTCACCATTGGAACGTAACGCAGCTGCAAATGTTTTCCACAGAAATGTTTTACCAGTTCCACCATAACCATATAGAAAGAAAACTCCTCCACTTCCTTTAACAACTGCATTCATGACGGTTTGATACACTTTTCGCTGTTCATCAATTAAAGATTTTAGGGAAGCTGCAAGTTCCTTTTCTAAGATAGCCCGATCATACGAAAGTTCCTTCATTATCAATTGATTGTTCAATGCTGAAGTGTAGTTGTCATGAACATTTGGCATGTCAGTAAAGTTGCTTAACGTACTTCCATAACCAAGTAACAGTTTTTTGATATGTGCTAAGAAAATGTTTTCAATCTCTTCCTCTTTAAGAACCAAATCTAAAAAATACAACAGATGTTTAGTAATTAGATTTTTTAAACACTTGATTAAAGTAAAATGGAATCTGAAATTTTATTTAAGTTTTTAAAATTACCAGGAATAACAGTAATCCTCCGTTGCTGATATAATATATCTTCACATAATAGAGATTTTGTTTCCTTCCAGAAAATACCCGGCCTAGAAATGGAGTTTGACATCAAGAGCATTACAAAAAATGTACGCAAGAAATCAGAAGTAGCCCATCCACTTGCTTCATTAATGGCCATTAAATACTCCTTATCATCGTCCAACCGACCGCAAGCGAAACATGCATCTTTAAAAGTATGATATATTTTTCCATCAACTGTTTTTATATCATTGAAACTCATTGGTCCTATAACGTGATTCAATAAAATTCTCAAGAAATAACAATCACCAAGTGATGGAGGTACATAATGTATCCTACCAACTGCACCAAAAGGTTTTTTTCTACGTACCCACTTTCGTATTTTGCGTATCCATACAAAGTATCTGGGGAACTCTATATACTTCAAAGTTCTAGCAAATGCGTCCGTTTGATTACATTTAATCCATTCTGTGAACATAGACATTTTCACAGTTGGGTTACTGACCACGTCACACAAGTTTGAATTATCGTCATAAACAATAGCCTGACCATCTTCACAGTGAAAAGGTAATATTTCAACAGATGGAAGCCGATAGTGTATGTCAAACTTAAAGATTCTCCAAGCAGCTTCACACGCTGAAATATATCTACAATCAAGATATGCTTTAACTTCATCTACTTCTGTTTCGTTTGAGAGATTTTCATTATTTTTCATTTCCTTGTTTTGAGGGTTCACATTAGCAGTGGAGGTACTTTCGTAAACAGAAGCTGTCACTCTATCCGGACCCTTATTAATGTATTTGAAGAGATATTTGATGGATCCTGTTTGGTTACACCACTAAACATTTATGTGGCACTGATACTTTTTGAGTAGCATAGCATTGTACGGAACCACAAACCTATTGTCAAGTAAGACGCCAATTTTTTCTACTGTATTGCATGATTGATGACGTTGGTAGACAGGATATCCTTCAGAATCAACACAAGTCTCATCTACATATTTTTTCGGAAACTTCTTCAAACATTTTGAATTAACCATGCATGGAGAATGAGGATTGTCTGTACCACAAGGACCATGGATCATAAATTGTTTGACAAGTTCATACAGTGAAGCATCCATCTCTTTGTCAGGTATTTCAGCACTAATAACCAAATCGATTTCTTTAGCCGTTGGAAATTTGCTCTCGGCACTTAAGAACAAACATATATGAGCATGAGGTAGACCACGTTTCTGAAATTCGATTGTATAAATAACTGAAATATTACATCCAAAAAAGTGTTAGTAAAAGTATTATTTGAGAAATTAATTAAAACAAGTTACAGTGACTTACTTGCTTGTATCTCACCAAAGAATTTATGTTTCTTGAAATCTTGAATTAGATGATTGATTTTAATTTTGAATAACCGTGCGATAATATCCGGTCTATCTTGAGGGTTCAACCGTTTGTCTTTTAAACATCTATAAATCTCAGGCCAATTGGGATTACAAGTGACTGTTATGAAGAGATCCGGATATCCTACAACTTTGCAGATTGCCATAGCATATAGATACTTTTGCATCATATATCTCGCTCCACCGGTAAATGAAGATGGCAACAAAATTCGTTTTCCACAATTTGATGCATCGCTTTGCTGTCACACCCCCAAAATCCACCTGCGGAGTACTACCGCTTGGAGGCGCGACTGACCAGGATCCAGCCACCAATCATACTGAACAAGCATTTAAGTAGTTATAAAAATCCACCCAATACAATTGGTGTTCAAACAAAACATAGTTAAGTTGCAAGCGGAAGCATAAGTCTTAAATCAAAACATAAGTTTAATTGTTTCAAAGTTTAACATGGCACACAGTCGTCCATGTCCCACAACGATCCTCCTCCATGCAAGCTCCAGCTTAAGAACCTAAGGACCTGCAAAGCATGTAGTAACGAGTCAACAACAAGTTGAGTGAGTTCACGGTTGGGTGTTCGTTTTAAGTCGTTTCGAAAACAGTTTCCTTTAGCTGGCATCCTGCCGTGGGGGTTACCCCATAGTTAAAAACGTGACTTGTTCATTCCCGGTTACTCTGGCTATCCAGCCGTGGGGGCTACCCCGTGTTAGTTATCTGGCATTTCGGCCGTGGGGGCTACCCCATGTATACACTAGACTCGTTACCATATCGACTGCTGACTGTAGTCATGTTTAAGTGCCCTGAAACTGTCAATGTCTATCATCATTGACGTGCCCCAGATCCATTAGTTCACGCCCGTCCTCTGCGGCACGGTGTGAGGTTTGTCAGACCTAAATAGCGCTATCTAACTAATGACCCGCTCGCCATTGGCCCGGCGATTAAGTCGATATAAAAATGAGGGACTTCGTGATAGAGTTTTGGTCTAGTACGAGTTATCTGTCCGTGAGGACGAGGAATTACATTCCTGAACCTTTGCTGTCCTACCCAAGGAGGACGAGGAACCCAGTTCCTTAACCCCATTCCCAACCCAGGGAATCCCATGCTTTGTAGAGGGTGTGAACTCACCTTGGTTTGCTCGGTAGGTACACAGAAAAGTCAAACAAGCAATGTTGTGGCTACTCACGTCCTATCATAGTTGTATCATACAATCAGGTTCGTATTCAAGTAGTGCACGTATGTTCTACACGTATGCTAGCACGTTGCATGATGTTCATCCATAGCAGCCCAAATAATCATTCACAATTAACAGTACGTATGAGGTCCGTGTAGTAGGCCCAAAGGTCCGGCCCAATCAATTAAGTCCGAACTGAGGTGCAAGCCCAAACAGCGAGTATCCGTGTATGGTCTCGAGTCGCAACTAGGCGTTTGCGACTCGCAACCTGAGTCGCAATCGTGGTTTCGGTTCGTGCTGTTTTGGTTTCGAGTCGCAACCTGACTCGCAACCGAGGTTTCGAGTCATACGGTTCATGTGCTGATTAAGTGTGGTTTCGAGTCGCAACCAGGTGTTTGCGACTCGCAACTGATGTCGCAACCGGGGATTTCGACTCATCAAGCAGTGGTTTCGAGTCGCAACCGGAGGTCTCGAGTGGACAACTGCTGATTCGGAACAGTGTACTATCCAATGAGAATTTGATTTCATGAAACAGTTTGTACTACCCACTTAAACATGTTTGTTTGTCTAGCAATTTACTAAATTGGATCAAACATATCAGATTTCAAATATTCAAGCATGTTCTTATGATATTCAAGTTGTTCTTCATACATTCATCATGTTCATCAATATCCAAGTAGTTCATCATATCATAACTTGACACAACAACAACCAAAATATTCAAACAACTAATCCGATTTTTCGCATAAGTGCAGCCATTTAACAAGCATTTTGATTTGTGACCTAAGAGCATGCAATCCGATTTCATAACATGAATAACAATCGAGCACTTCCAACAACAAATCCGAACAATATGAGCATAAGAGTATATAATCCGAATAATATGAACATTATACAAACCGATTTCATGAACATCAACCATTTATGGTTTAAATCACATTAAATCACAAACATCATTAACTCATCATGCAATCAATCCGGAATCTAAGTATGATAGTTTATTAACATCATCATGTATAAATCTAACAAACCAACATATTATCAAGTCACACAAGATACATCATCATCAACAAAATATCACATCATCATCATCAACAACAACCAAAATCTACACACACAATGGGAATCACTAACCGGTTAGAGGAGTAGTGGTGAAGGATGAAGCTTTGTTTGGTGTGAACAAGCAAATCCGAGAATCCTTTTGTGGTCGGTTGGTTTGATCCGAGAAGAAGGAGGAGGGTGTTGTGGCTTAAGGTTTCCGTGAGGGAGAGAGGGAGAGTATGTGTGGGAGAGTATGTGTGTTATCCAAAAAAATGGCAACAAGACTATCCATCAAGTTTATATATCCACTCCTAGTAATACACCCTAGTGGGCTCTCGGATAGGCTAAGTGTGTGTGTGGCCCAACCGGCCCAATGTTTCATGTGTTCACTCGAGACCACATGGTCTCGAGTCGGGTTCGTGTTGTCTCGGTTCATATACATACTCGCATACACACACATAAGCATACACATAACATAACACATAATCATATAAGTTCACATGTATTCATTAAATCATCACATCAGTTAGTCACTAAGCGTTCAAGCACACAACGAAAGGTTCTAAATTTCGAGTTGTCACATCATCCCCAAGTTGAAAGAAATTTCGTCCCGAAATTTGGTAGGCACTCACTGAGGAAGCTAGTTAAGTTGTATGGTTTTCCTGGGGTGTCACATCCACCCTCCGTTGATCTGGAATTTCGTCCCGAAATTCCGTAGCTTCGGCCTCAGTAGTGGGTGTACTGTTTGCGAACAGTTGGGGATACTTTTGTTTCATCTGATCTTCGCGCTCCCAGGTGAACTCTGGGCCGCGACGTGAGTTCCAACGAACTCGAACGAGAGGTATTCTGGTGCTCTTGAGGACCTTAACATCCCGGTCCGTGATCTCGACTGGTTCCTCGACGAATCGTAACTGCTCGTCGATAGTGAGTTCCTTCAAAGGAACTACGTGGGTCTCATCTGACGGACACTTCTTCAGATTCGACACGTGAAAAACGTTGTGAACTGCTCCGAGTTCCGCTGGTAAGTTTAGTCTGTAGGCCACCCTGCCTATTTTCTCAATGACCTCGAAAGGTCCAACGTATCGTGGGTTTAGTTTGCCGCGTTTACCAAAACGAACCACACCCTTCCAGGGTGAAACTTTGAGTAGTACCCGCTCCCCAACCTGGAGCTCAAGTGGTTTCCTGCCCATGTCGGCGTAAACTTTCTGACGTTCGCGAGCTGCCGTCATGCGTTTTCGTATCTGAGCAATTTGCTCGGTTGTATCTACCACATGTTCTGGACCAGTGATCTGACTATCTCCCACCTCTGCCCAGCAAAGAGGAGACCGGCATTTACGTCCGTACAATGCCTCAAACGGAGCAGTTCCTATGCTGGTGTGGTAGCTGTTATTGTACGAGAATTCCACAAGTGGCAGATGCTTTTCCCAGCGGTTGCCGAAGTCGATTACACATGCACGAAACATGTCTTCTAAGGTTTGAATAGTGCGCTCGGACTGCCCGTCCGTCTGAGGATGGTACGCTGTGCTCATGTCTAGTCGTGAGCCGAAGGATTTGTGCATTGCTTGCCACAGCTCTGAAGTGAAACGTGCATCTCGATCCGAGATAATGGAGGTGGGCACCCCGTGCCTCGAAACAATTTCCTTGACGTATATTTCTGCGAGAGTGGAGAACTTATCCGTTTCCTTGATAGCCAAGAAGTGTGCAGATTTTGTGAGTCGATCCACGATCACCCAAATAGTATCGTTCCCGCGCTGGGATCTAGGTAGGCCAGTAACAAAATCCATGGAAATTTGCTCCCATTTCCATTGAGGTATCTCTGGTTGTTGGAGTAGGCCTGATGGTTTCTGGTATTCCGACTTGACTCTCGCACAAGTCAAACACTTGCTGACGTAAGTTGCTATGTGGGCCTTCATGCTAGGCCACCAGTACGTAGTCTTGATGTCGTGGTACATTTTATCCGATCCAGGATGTACCGAGTAGCGAGACTTGTGTGCTTCGTCCATCACAAGTTCTCGTAGGTTGCCATAGAGTGGGATCCAAACGCGTCCCGTCACGTAGTAAGCACCGTCTTCCTTCTGTTCTAAGCGTTGCCTCGATCCGCGTAGGGCTTCAGCCCTGACGTTTTCCGGTTTCAGTGCTTCTATCTGAGCTGCTCGTATCTGGGAGGGAAGACTAGAATGGATCGTGAGTTGTAAAGCTCGTACGCGCTTAGGCGCAGTGTCCTTCCTACTGAGGGCGTCAGCCACAACATTGGCCTTGCCCGGGTGATACCTGATTGAGCACTCGTAGTCATTCAGCAGCTCGACCCATCGTCGTTGTCGCATATTCAGTTCTTTCTGCTTGAGGATATGCTCGAGGCTCCTGTGGTCGGTGTAGATGGCGCACTTGGTACCATACAGGTAATGCCGCCATAATTTAAGTGCAAAGACAACAGCTCCCAGCTCTAAGTCGTGCGTAGTGTAGTTCTTTTCATGAACCTTGAGTTGGCGTGAGGCGTAGGCTATAACTTTGTCTCGTTGCATCAACACGCAACCAAGACCCTGAATTGATGCGTCGCAATAGACCACAAAATCGTCTGTGCCTTCCGGCAAGGAAAGGATAGGTGCGCTACAAAGTCTATCCTTTAGGTGCTGAAATGCCAACTCCTGTGCGTTCCCCCAGCGATAAACAACGCCCTTCTGCGTTAGTGAGGTGAGAGGCTGTGCAATCTTGGAAAAGTCCTTTATGAATCTCCGGTAGTATCCCGCCAAACCCAAGAATTGGCGAATTTCCTTTGGTGTACGAGGTGCAGGCCAGTTCTTAATCGAGTCTACCTTGGATGGATCAACGTGAATCCCATCCTTGTTCACCACGTGGCCTAGGAAATGGACTTCTCGAAGCCAGAAGTCGCATTTCGAGAACTTTGCATAAAGCTGTTCTGTTCGAAGGAGTTCCAGAATAAGTCGAAGATGCTGCTCGTGTTCTTCCCGACTTTTAGAGTAGATCAGGATGTCGTCGATGAAGACTATAACAAACTTGTCCAGGTAAGGCTTGCACACTCGGTTCATCAAGTCCATGAAAACCGCAGGTGCGTTTGTCATCCCAAAAGGCATGACCAAAAACTCATAGTGCCCGTATCGAGTTCTGAAAGCTGTTTTGGAGACGTCCTCTTCCCGGACTCTCAGCTGGTGATAACCCGATCTCAAATCAATCTTCGAGTAGTAGCTCGACCCTTGCAACTGGTCGAACAAGTCGTCGATACGCGGTAGAGGATAACGGTTCTTCACCGTCACCTTGTTGAGTTCCCGGTAATCGATGCACATTCTGAAAGTACCGTCTTTCTTCTTTACAAATAGCACTGGAGCTCCCCAGGGCGATGAGCTTGGACGAATAAAACCCTTATCCAGGAGCTCTTGTAGTTGCGTGGAGAGTTCTTTCAACTCTGATGGGGCTAAACGATAAGGTGCACGAGCGATAGGTGCAGCTCCAGGAGCTAGCTCAATCTGAAACTCGACTTGGCGATGGGGCGGAAGACCAGGTAATTCCTCAGGAAATACCTCTGGATAATCGCGTACAACTGGAAAATCTTCAATCTTCTTCTCTTTTTCTGAGGTGTCAGTAACGAGAGCCAAAATAGCAGTGTGGCCCTTTCGCAAACACTTTTGGGCCTGAAGGAGAGAAATGACGTTCTCAACAGCACTCCTCTTGTCGCCATGAATCATGAGAGGTTCACCATCGGGACCTGGAATACGGACAACCTTCTCGTTGCAAAGAATCTCTGCTCGGTGTTGAGATAACCAGTCCATCCCAATGACAACGTCGAAACTACCCAAGACAATAGGAATGAGGTCGATAGAGAAGGTCTGGTCAGCGAGAATAAGTTTACAACCCTTGACTATGTGTGTGGCTTCTAAACTCTTACCATTTGCTAGCTCTACGGTGTGCTTGTTGTTCAAAGGGGTTGGAACACGCTTAAGCATTCGACTAACTTCTAGTGACACGTAGCTAGTATCGGCACCCGAATCAAATAAAACTGAAACATAAAATTCGTCGAGAAGGAACTTACCCGCCACAACATTGGGGTCATTCCTTGCTTCACCTTGGCCAATCACAAACATTCGCCCCCTGGCGCCATTGTTGTTGTTGTTCCCATTGTTACCATTCCCCTGATTGTTGTTATTGTTGTTGTTGTTCTGGTTCCTGTTCAGTTGGGGACAATCTCTCTTGAAGTGGCCCTCAGCTCCACACTGAAAGCACCCTTTGTTATCACCTTGCTGCTGTTGCTGGCGCTGGTTCTGTTGAGCTTGCTGACGATTCTGATTGGCGGGGTATAAGCTCCTGCAATCCTTTGCAGCGTGACCAGGCTTGTTGCACCGATGACAGTTGCCCCTGGTGCATGGCCCGCTGTGGTGCAGGCTGCAGCGATTGCATTTGGGGTGATTTCCTTTGTATCCACCACCAGACGATTGCTGATTAGGGCTCTTGTAGTCCTCAGTCTTTCTCTGCTGAGACTGGGACTGAACAGAAGTCGAACCCTTACTTGAAGTTCCATCCCATTTCCGTTTGTTGTCACTGGAGGTACCGGAAGTAGTTGCAGCACCTATGCGTTTTGGTAATTTGTTCTGCTCCACCGCCTGATCCGTGAGACGGTGAGCCAGCTGAACAGTTTGCTGGTAGGTGGCGAGGTTCGCAGAAGTCACATGACTTTGGATTTCTGGCACTAAGCCCTGAAGAAATAGTTCGATGCGTTTGATGGGAGGATCCACCATAGTAGGGCACAGAATTGCCAGTTCGTTCGACCTTTTCACATAAGCTTCAATTTCGGACCCCGTCATCTTGAGGTTGAAGAACTCCACTTCCAGTTTGTGAATCTCATCACGACTGCAGTATTCTTCTTTGATCATTTCCTTAAAAGTTTCCCATGGGGTGGCGTTGGCAGCAACCAACCCTAGCATTTGAACCTGAGCGTTCCACCATGTGAGGGCTAAACCCTCGAGAGTACCAGTAGCGTACTTCACCCTGCGCGCCTCAGGGCATTCGCACATTTCAAACACAGATTCTAGCTTCTCAAACCAATGTAGGAGACCTACTGCTCCTTCAGTGCCGCTAAAAGTAGTTGGTCGGCAGTCCATGAAAGTCTTAAAAGTGCACACGGGTGGCTGAACGTGCTGACCTATCGTAGGTGAAAGGAAAGACAGAGTTTAACACAAAGGTTGGTTCACGAGAGTAGGATCCTAAAGATCCTAGAATGAGTTCGGACTGCAGGATATACCTCCTGCGTGTGCAGCTGCAAGTGCTGCGGCAACTCGTTCGTTGATCAAAGCCGTCAACTGGGCTTGTGTCATGTTAACGCGTCCAGACATGATCTTCACATCAAGAAGAACGTGAGTGAGAGGGGTTCGCGAAAGTACGACGATAAAATGGAGTAAGCACGCACGCGTTCAAGCAACAGTAGTTATACTAACCAAGCATACCATAAGCAATGTACTATGTAACTAACAAGTAGGCAATATATACACAGATCATATCACCTAGAATGTCGAGCCTTGCATGTGGAGTGAAGCATCGTTGTGGACCGTTGAGCACTGTACAGGTTATAGTCTGGTTTTAACAAAAACGCTTTTCCCTTTATTAAAACCAAGTTCTCTATAACCAATGGCTCTGATACCAATCTGTCACACCCCCAAAATCCACCTGCGGAGTACTACCGCTTGGAGGCGCGACTGACCAGGATCCAGCCACCAATCATACTGAACAAGCATTTAAGTAGTTATAAAAATCCACCCAATACAATTGGTGTTCAAACAAAACATAGTTAAGTTGCAAGCGGAAGCATAAGTCTTAAATCAAAACATAAGTTTAATTGTTTCAAAGTTTAACATGGCACACAGTCGTCCATGTCCCACAACGATCCTCCTCCATGCAAGCTCCAGCTTAAGAACCTAAGGACCTGCAAAGCATGTAGTAACGAGTCAACAACAAGTTGAGTGAGTTCACGGTTGGGTGTTCGTTTTAAGTCGTTTCGAAAACAGTTTCCTTTAGCTGGCATCCTGCCGTGGGGGTTACCCCATAGTTAAAAACGTGACTTGTTCATTCCCGGTTACTCTGGCTATCCAGCCGTGGGGGCTACCCCGTGTTAGTTATCTGGCATTTCGGCCGTGGGGGCTACCCCATGTATACACTAGACTCGTTACCATATCGACTGCTGACTGTAGTCATGTTTAAGTGCCCTGAAACTGTCAATGTCTATCATCATTGACGTGCCCCAGATCCATTAGTTCACGCCCGTCCTCTGCGGCACGGTGTGAGGTTTGTCAGACCTAAATAGCGCTATCTAACTAATGACCCGCTCGCCATTGGCCCGGCGATTAAGTCGATATAAAAATGAGGGACTTCGTGATAGAGTTTTGGTCTAGTACGAGTTATCTGTCCGTGAGGACGAGGAATTACATTCCTGAACCTTTGCTGTCCTACCCAAGGAGGACGAGGAACCCAGTTCCTTAACCCCATTCCCAACCCAGGGAATCCCATGCTTTGTAGAGGGTGTGAACTCACCTTGGTTTGCTCGGTAGGTACACAGAAAAGTCAAACAAGCAATGTTGTGGCTACTCACGTCCTATCATAGTTGTATCATACAATCAGGTTCGTATTCAAGTAGTGCACGTATGTTCTACACGTATGCTAGCACGTTGCATGCTGTTCATCCATAGCAGCCCAAATAATCATTCACAATTAACAGTACGTATGAGGTCCGTGTAGTAGGCCCAAAGGTCCGGCCCAATCAATTAAGTCCGAACTGAGGTGCAAGCCCAAACAGCGAGTATCCGTGTATGGTCTCGAGTCGCAACTAGGCGTTTGCGACTCGCAACCTGAGTCGCAATCGTGGTTTCGGTTCGTGCTGTTTTGGTTTCGAGTCGCAACCTGACTCGCAACCGAGGTTTCGAGTCATACGGTTCATGTGCTGATTAAGTGTGGTTTCGAGTCGCAACCAGGTGTTTGCGACTCGCAACTGATGTCGCAACCGGGGATTTCGACTCATCAAGCAGTGGTTTCGAGTCGCAACCGGAGGTCTCGAGTGGACAACTGCTGATTCGGAACAGTGTACTATCCAATGAGAATTTGATTTCATGAAACAGTTTGTACTACCCACTTAAACATGTTTGTTTGTCTAGCAATTTACTAAATTGGATCAAACATATCAGATTTCAAATATTCAAGCATGTTCTTATGATATTCAAGTTGTTCTTCATACATTCATCATGTTCATCAATATCCAAGTAGTTCATCATATCATAACTTGACACAACAACAACCAAAATATTCAAACAACTAATCCGATTTTCCGCATAAGTGCAGCCATTTAACAAGCATTTTGATTTGTGACCTAAGAGCATGCAATCCGATTTCATAACATGAATAACAATCGAGCACTTCCAACAACAAATCCGAACAATATGAGCATAAGAGTATATAATCCGAATAATATGAACATTATACAAACCGATTTCATGAACATCAACCATTTATGGTTTAAATCACATTAAATCACAAACATCATTAACTCATCATGCAATCAATCCGGAATCTAAGTATGATAGTTTATTAACATCATCATGTATAAATCTAACAAACCAACATATTATCAAGTCACACAAGATACATCATCATCAACAAAATATCACATCATCATCATCAACAACAACCGAAATCTACACACACAATGGGAATCACTAACCGGTTAGAGGAGTAGTGGTGAAGGATGAAGCTTTGTTTGGTGTGAACAAGCAAATCCGAGAATCCTTTTGTGGTCGGTTGGTTTGATCCGAGAAGAAGGAGGAGGGTGTTGTGGCTTAAGGTTTCCGTGAGGGAGAGAGGGAGAGTATGTGTGGGAGAGTATGTGTGTTATCCAAAAAAATGGCAACAAGACTATCCATCAAGTTTATATATCCGCTCCTAGTAATACACCCTAGTGGGCTCTCGGATAGGCTAAGTGTGTGTGTGGCCCAACCGGCCCAATGTTTCATGTGTTCACTCGAGACCACATGGTCTCGAGTCGGGTTCGTGTTGTCTCGGTTCATATACATACTCGCATACACACACATAAGCATACACATAACATAACACATAATCATATAAGTTCACATGTATTCATTAAATCATCACATCAGTTAGTCACTAAGCGTTCAAGCACACAACGAAAGGTTCTAAATTTCGAGTTGTCACATCATCCCCAAGTTGAAAGAAATTTCGTCCCGAAATTTGGTAGGCACTCACTGAGGAAGCTAGTTAAGTTGTATGGTTTTCCTGGTTTTCCTGGGGTGTCACAGCTTTGGCCACTTGGAACACTTTGATTTAAATTCTTAAATGTTTGACTTCTAAGTTTGGGTTGTTGTGTCTTTATGTAAGCTAACCGTGCAGATTCTATCATTGTATACGCATCAACTACAAACTGTTGGAATAGCTTTTGGGCATTGAGTAACAAGGAAAATTGGTTGGCTCTGTCTTGTATTCTGTAACTAAAGAACTCTCTCATTGTGGTACTGGTTCTAAGTATGTCACAATCAACTGAAACACCTCGATGTTTAATACCAAGTCTAAATCCATCTTATGCATATGGGAAGATAAGTGGATATTGCAATGCAAGATAAGAGGGATGAAGCTCACTGATTCTCTGACGATCGCCTGATTTTGTTTGAACTATGATATCCCTTTTATCAAATGCTCCATCAAAATCACCAATTATTAAGGCAGCAATTTCTTCAGCAGTAGGCAAGTTAAAAATTCTACCATCCTTATCCCTTACTCCAATGAGCTTGAGTCTTACATTTTTCCAATCATTTTGTTTAAAACAATCTCGTACCATTCTAAATGACTTCACAAGTGGATTGCATGAATCCAACATTTTTTTAAGACTCGATATGATGGCAAGATCAAGTTGTTGTTTAGTGTCTGTCTTCGAACCTTGCTCGACACTGTGTAAAAAACGACATTATTGTATAGATCAGATATATATAAAACACTTGACATAAATCAGAATTTACTGAATGCTTAATTTACCTTACAGCCTTTTGACGATTAAAATCCTCGTTTTGGGAATCATAAATATAAAGCTGTGAAAATTTGGGCTCTTCACCATCATTCGGTAGCAGACTACCAATGCGATGGTAATTTTGTCCTTGCAGTCGAAAAACATAAGGACCTTTGGTTTTTTGAGAAGTTTTAGAAACCTTGCCACCAAGGGATGTGAAGGAAAACATCATGTTATATGCTCGAATGTTATTCTTGAAATTGCGGCTTTCAGGAGTAACTCTTTTGTAAAATCTTTCGAGCAGTGGAGGAGGAGCAGGTGAGGAAGGCAATTCAACGTCTCCGTTCGAACAACAAAGAGAAAAAGAAGATTTCTTAGAATCCAAATTACCCCTAAGCATTTCATCTTTCCAAATCATTGCATGACAGTAAGAACATACAAAAATAGCATCTCCATGATCAACGTATTCTACAAAATTATATAGGCAGATAAAAAAACGATGATATAAGTGAAATATTAGGAGATTAAACTGTTATTTGGAAAGATACTTTGATAAGTTTAAGGAGGGTAGTTACCTCTTGCAATTCCGTAAATCTTTTTTACGATAGAAGATGGTAAACAATCCTCCGAATCGGGATCATCAAAGTTAGACCTTTCACCAGGGTAGGAATTTTCTTTTCCTGCCGTTTCATTTTGGAAAAGGCAAATTAACATCGGTTACAATAGATAGGAAGATAAGCAATAGATTCGACAAATATAGTGACTCAGAAACCTATATTTAGTTTTGCATTAAAAGTAAAACACATACCACTAAACGCTACTACGGAACATTTTGGCAACTGTCGAGAAGTTCTATTGTCAATATTCTGAGGAGTTGGAATATCACTTCGACGGGACCTTACTGTAACACGATCCACTTGCAAGACAAAATTTATAAATGTTATCAAACTTACATTAACATTCAATAAATGATTAACAGTAATAACAAAAGTGTATATAGCATACAATTTGTAATATCTGTTAATGGACTTCTATCAATTTTATGATTTGATGGTTGAAGAAGAGTGACCATTGAAGATGTCCTGCTTAAATCAGCTACAATAAATAAATCAAATTTACTTATATCCATGGTTTTCAAACTTTTTTTCCTCTTTCTAGAGTCGTAAACACCATAATTAGCCTTTCTAGATTGTCCTAAAATTCAAACAAAGGGACAAGGTCAAATCAGATAGCATACCTTAAAAAAATAAGATTTATAACCTTACCAAGACTGGATGAAGTAAGAGGGATTGTACTAACACATGTTCGATCTAATTTGTCGGGCGTGTGACATGCTGTACATGAAGAGATTTGGTTAATTTATGCTACAAACACTTACAATTTTCACATATGACCATCAAAAACATACATCCATTATCGTTTTTTGTGATAGTAACATTGCCCAGAAGTGTATCAATAATAGGAGGTTTCTGTACAAATTGAACCACACCCCTGTTTCTACGCTTATTCAAGATAGACTTTCTTATCTTCCTTGATTCTTTGGACTGTTGGGGACTGCACTGTGGAAAATACTCTCTATGTCTTGGTATCAAATTCTTTTTACTCTCCATAACTGTACATAAGAATTGAGCACATATGTGTGATTTAGGGCTAGCTATAGGTGATTATTGTAATCACTGTCCAAAAAAACATTTATTCTCAACAGCTAGTGGTGATTGAAGATCCCTATTGAAAACCTACCTAAATAAGTGGATGATCACATCAAATGTTGAGAATAGATTTAAACAAATGAGATAGAAAAACCTACCATTTAGTGTTCATCGATTGCTTCCAAACTAAGAGCGTCTTGAATTATAGGTTGAGTTTTTGGCGCTAATTTTAAATCTTCACTTTGATTCATTCGAAAAAGAAGCTATAAACATAGCGGACAATATGAAATGGTGATTTAACATACCTGATTCATTTTGTGGGCATTTGACAGGATTTTATGGTTCACAACTTATGGGCCAGAAATTATTGAAAGAATTAGACCATTTAATTGCAAAATTAAGCCAAATTTGGGGCCCTTTGGTTTTGTATAAAAAATATAACCAAGTGAAACTGAAAAATCCATAATTTATATGGATTTAAATAGTACATATTTTTTTATCATCCTTGTCTTGGTTTTACCAATATATTGGTTCCTACAATAAAATTATTACAACGCGATCCACAAGATTTATATTTTGGAGTTGAAGTTTAATGATAGATTTTTACCGAGTCACATTGTCCGATAATTTATGTGCACCAAGAAATTTATATGGATTTAACTACTACATGTTTCTAAACATTCTTGTCTTGGTTTTATTAGGAATTCGTTGGACCCCTTAGAAACATCATAATTTATATGGATTTAAATACTACATATTTTTTAATCATCCTTGTCTTGGTTTGACCAATATATTGGTTACTACAATGAAGTTACTATAACGCGACCAAATAGCCAACTTATTTAAAGTTGAAGTTTAACTCAAAGAATTATATTTATGAATTATATCCTGTCATAACGAAAATCGATTTAACTCAAAAAATATAACGAAAATTGAAGACAAAGTGCTGCTATTTAATCGACTGCCCTAAGTCAAGTGCTGCTAAAGACCAAAGCCCGGCTTGGACTGAAGCAGTGGAATGAAGAAACAGTGGTTTACTTTGTCTATTGTAATAGTATCAGTGTTTAGCTAGCCGTAGTTATATGTAACAGTGGTTAAAGAGGAACGATAATAAGAGCCAAAACTGGTGAATGGTTGAACGATCAAATACTAAAAAACAGATTATAATATATCAGTGGATTCATCATAAGCAGCTGTTTGCATTAGACTTTAAATCATTCCTTTCATCAGAACCGCAGATGCTCAAAACATTTGTCAAAAGCTTATTCACTGTTGATTCATAAGAGGCAAACAATATGGTTCACATCAGCGGATTCATCATCAGCAGCTGTTTGCATTAGACTTTCCCCTTTAAAGTGTTTATAACATCTGATAGGCCTCATCCACTGTTTGTACGCTACAACTGGTGTCCATTAAGCACTTCTTGTGTACAACAACTGCTCAAGACAAAGTCCTGCTATTTAATCTACTGCCCTAACTCAAGTGCTGCTAAAGACCAAAGCCCTGCTTGGACTGAAGCAGTGGAATGAAGAAACAGTTGTTTACTTTGTCTATTGTAATAGTATCAGTGTTTAGCTAGCAGTAGTTATATGTAACAGTGGTTAAACAGGAACAACTAAAAAGAGCCAAAACTGGTTCACATCAGTGGATTCATCATAAGCAGTTGTTTGCATTAGACTTTCCCCTTTAAAGTGGTTATAACATCTGATGCCCCTCATCCACTGTTTGTATACTACAACTGCTGTCCCTTAAGTACTGCTTGTGTACAACAACTGCTGAAGACAAAGTGCTGCTATTTAATCTACTGCCCTAACTCAAGTACTGCTAAAGACCAAAGCCCTGCTTAGAATGAAGTAGTGGACTGAAGAAACAGTTGTTTACTATGTCTATTGTAATAGTATCAGTGTTTAGCTAGCAATAGTTATATGTAACAGTGGTTAAAGAGGAACAAATAATAAGCAGCTGATGGCCCTCATCCACTATTTGTATACTACAACTGCTGTTCCTTAAGTACTGCTTGTGTACAACAACTGCCGAAGACAAAGTGCTGCTATTTAATCTACTGCCCTAACTCAAGTACTGCTAAAGACCAAAGCCCTGCTTAGAATGAAGCAGTGGACTGAAGAAACAGTTGTTTACTGTGTCTATTGTAATAGTATCAGTGTTTAGCTGGCAGTAGTTATATGTAACAGTGGTTAAAGAGGAACAGATAATAAGCAGCTGATGGCCCTCATCCACTGTTTGTATACTACAACTGTTGTCCCTTAAGTACTGCTTGTGTACAACAACTACTGAAGATACATTCAAACTCTATATTAAAAAAGTAGAATTTAGACTATGTCAAACTAATTTAGACATCCCATATACTATATTCACAAATCAAAAGCACACATTATAACCAAAGATTATATTTCCCCGCATAATGCAAAAAAGTAAACCACATAATGGTTTACCACATGTTCCAAGTTCATAAGTTACCAACATCTAAAACATAGAAAACAACTGTTTGAGTAGTTTAACACTTACCAACGACAGCCAAACTTCACACAACCACGTACTTAAGTACATACCAAAAACATAGCATGTTTACCATCAAAATATAACGAGGTGAAAGAAGCTAAGTGTTAAGCCTAGATGGCTTCCTCCGGCTCCTTTTGTTGTTAGAAGAGAGTTCCCCAACATTTTGACCTTCCACATCCTGCAACGAACGTTTACCATTAGGACTGGTGGCCGAATCCTTCTCGGCTTCGAAAACGGAAGAGTCGGCCATAACAGATACAACATCATTCAATTAAATCACAAAACAACTACTAAGGTATCAAATAATGTAATATAATCTATACTAAACCAAAAAACAAAACTGTAGAATTCTTATTCACCTTTGAAATATCAGCACCGACCATCTGTGAGGATTCAGATAATTGAACAGCTTTAATTTCTGAACCTTCTTGACTAAACACCTAATATCAAAATATTACCAAAAGGGAATTTAATTAAGATATTTAAACTACAAAAATTGGGAAGAAAAAAATAAATCAATATAGGATATACAAAAACTCTTACCTCATCAGCAACCTCAAGAGCATTTCCATTACCACCAACCAATTCAGCAATTATGTCCGGATCATCACATACTTTTTGGATAGTGTAGACGTGGTAGTCATGGTTAAGGTTGTAATCAGAAACTTCAATTTTAAACGCCAACTTCTTTTCAACCAACCGTGATATTTCATGGGGAAAAGTTTCAGTATCATCGAGCTTCACTTGGCGTTCCCTTATATCATTCGCAGTTGAACCAATAAGCTTCATTACATCTTTATCAAACATCACAAAAGAAACGCTGCCAGTTTCATCTTGCACTCTCAGATGTACTTTAAACCTGTAATAAATGCCAAGTAAATTACAGCAAAAACCATAGCAGTTCTGGACATAAAAAGATCGGACGTTAACTTACTTTATGGTTATCGATGTGCATTCTTTATCGCATTTCGGACAAACCAATGAAGCAGGTGACAGATTCATGACCTCATCAGAAATGGTTTTAGCATATTGTAAGTACTCAATTTTGGTCAACACCTTCTTGTTACAGTCTCGACATGCCGGATAAAACCATCCATAGTTTTGTTGAACAATTTTGATCGTTGCAACTACCACACATGACATTCCCTACAATATCACAGATAAAGCTTTATTAACATGCTCAATTGAAAAAACATAGAAAACATTAACAAAATTAAAATGCCTATGAATGTATATAGAATTATTCGTACACTATCAATCTCAATAATTTCATCAACATGTCTCTTAGGAGTCTCAATTAGAAATTCTTGACGGACTGGAAATACACTCTGAGATGAAAGAATGGTTTGAGAAGAAGAAGCACCAGCTTCAAATTGTTTCACTAAAAGACTATAAAAATAAAAACACAATTAGCGTTAATACTCACACTTATGTTAATAAAAACATGAAATATATGAAATATAAATCACGGATAGTACCTCTTGCGAAGTTCATTAATCTCATCAATTTCTTGGTTGAGAAATAGACGACTTCCAAACTTATCACTCTGAACAGTATATTGACCTGCAAGAAACAATATACATATCCAACAATTCATTACAAATCACTAAAGAAATAAAAAAAATGTTCTTAAAAAATGTAACAAAACGGAGATTGGGAAAACTAAACGAAATAAATCAGTCAAATATAAATTACCCTGCCACTTCCTAATCCTCGCATGCTGAATGACAGCCATCACAGTCTCATTCGGAGAGTTTTGAGACAAAAAATCATTAAATTCTTGTGCATACACATTCCACAAAGTACAACGGACTACCTCTCCCCTAAAAGAAAAAGATAAAAGAACAGCATTAAAAGTTAAATACAATCATTTGCGTTCTTGTGAGAAACAGATAATAAGAGCCAAAACTGGTACACATCAGTGTATATCTCTTAAGCAGCTGTTTGCATTAGAGTTTCCCCTTTAAAGTGGTTATAACATATGATGGCCCTCATCCACTGTTTGTATACTACAACTGCTGTCCATTAAGTACTGCTTGTGTACAACAACAGCTGAAGACAAAGTGCTGCTATTTAATCTACTGCCCTAAGTCAAGTGCTGCTAAAGACCAAAGCACTGCTTGGAATGAAGCAGTGGAATGAAGAAACAGTTGTTTACCTTGTCTGTTGTAATAGTATCAGACCTTAGCTAGCAGTAGTTATATGTAATAGTGGTTAAAGGTTGTTAGGTTGTTAGATGGGGGAGCAACACAAAGATACTGCCATGGATCATTATAACACTGGTTAAAAGTTATTATAACGCGACCAAATAGCCAACTTATAAGAACAACATATAGTAGATGTTTTAACTCAAAGAATAGCATTAAAAGAACAGCATTGAAAGTTCATACACTCATTTACTGTGAATATAGTATATGATTTACTAATCATTTACATTAAATAATGAAAATGATTTACTATGAATATACCATTAAATGCAATAAAGAATCTTATATATAAAATAATCTAATCATTGGTATTGTATTAAATAAGAACAACCATTTAATGAACTTTTATATAAAATAAACTAATCATTGGTATTGTATTAAATACAATCATAACACACAAACAAATTTATATAAATGGCAAATTAGAATTTACTGGACATCTTGAAGATCCAAATTCATATTTTTTCTTTCATTAGGAAAGATTTTCATATCTCCACACGAGACAACAATTCCAGCAACATCTAAAATGGTAAACATAGCAACAGAAATTAGTGACATTGAAAAGGGAGGCAAAACATATATCAGATTATCAGAAACAGTCATACCGCACGTGAGCAGATCCTTTCCATCTCCATTAAGAATGTGTGAATGTGCGATGAAATTAAATCCGTAATCAACACCTTGCCAACCATTCGCACGTGTAACAACCGTACATCGGTAAAAGTTAATCTTGTAACCATGGTTAATAACTTTGTAAGCATCAGTGTTTTCTCCAACACCAAATCTGGAGAGAATAACAACTTCATCCTCATGAAGCTGTGAGATAAACACAGGTATTAATGGAGCCTTAATCCCTGCCTGAATCTTACGGCCCTGACAAATAAGTAAAAACACATACTTTAGAAACAAACAAACAAACAGTATCTCAAAAAAATATAAAAGGTACATGTGGCTAAATTCTCAACATATGAAAGATCAATAAGTAACTAATATTCATCTTTGTTTCATTGTGCCTAATCCTATAACAGGGAAACAAGCAGTAAGTATCTATAAATGACCAAAAACCAACCCTAAATTACACAAAACAGAAAATAAATAACCATATAACCCTAAAACAAACAAACAAAACAGTAAACAATAATCATCTACGAAGGACCATAAAGAAACCAAACAAATATTCATCTTTGGTTCTTTATATCTAACCCTAAATTATAAAGGATCCAAAAAACAAACAAAAAGCCATCTTTCTTTCTTTAAACAAACAAACAAACAGTCAATTTACAATAATCATCTATTTCGCATAAAAAACAAACAAAAAGATTTTCTTCTTTGTTTCTTTTTATCTAACCCTAAATTACACAAAACTCAAAACGAAAATGATAAAAAGAGTAAAAAAACATCAAAGATGATTGACAAACACTAATACCTTCTCATCGAGCAAGATCAGATCCATCAGAAAGGACTGAACCCATTTCCGGATGATTCGACACTTGAGATTCCACATATCTTTAGACGGATTCAAATCATCAATGAAACTGAGTGACAAAGATGGTGGTTCACCATCAGATTTCTTGCCGGATGACAGAGTTTGCACAGAAGATGCGGACATTTTGAAATGAGAAGAAAATGGTGAAATGGAATCGGTGAAGTTACATAATGAGAAGAAAGTTGAATAAAAAGTGTGAAGAAGAAGGAGAGAGAAAGATATGATTACTTCTTGCAGTGCATTAATGGCAATTTCTCCTCCCCATGCAATTTCAAAGTTCCCTCCTAAAGAAAACATTTTTTTTATAATAATAAAATTAGATTATATATTTGAAATAGATTTATGTAGATATAAATATTGTAAACGGAATTATGACATCAGCAACTCCATGTGACATAGCTTAGAAGTTGACAAGTAAGCAGATTTACATCAGCTCATAATCTCTTATTATAGATAGTATAGATTATGGTTGGGCATTTAAACTTTAATATTTGTAGCTAAAATTCTTTTTTCTTATTGTTGCAAGTCTTGCTAATAAAGTAGAGAAGAGGCAATTAATATGATTTATTTGAAATATAACTTCATAAAAACACTTAATCTTAATAAAAGAAATACATACATTACTCGAAGTGACTAAATCAAATACCATTAGACATGTTACATTGCAAATTAAATAACAACACATTTGGCCTGTAGCATGTAGGCTCTATGAAATAAACATACACTAAAACCATACACAAATTATAAAAAAAAAGGATAAACATTCTGGGTGTGGGTTTGGGCAACAGACAAGCTCATCTCTGGTCCAACCTTACAAAACAAGCGCGGACCATTTATAGATAGAAGTAGAGCACAAAGTCTGATAGAATTTATATAAAAAAACCTTTTTGCATAATTGCATGTGTTATGGAAGCATAACTCAAGATAGAAGCAATAATATTTAACATGAAGTGAGATAAATCATTTACAATTAAAAGCTTCATCAAGTAGAGTACCTGTAGCATAAGCATTAACATTCTGAAATTTATCGATATCTTCTCGGCGTACACTGCTCCTTTCTCGCTTATGATGGTGTCAGATCAGTCCCACAAACTTAACTGGATGCCGTATTTGCTCCTAGCGTACGGAGCTGCATATTTTGGGTGTTCAATTGATGATGATGATGATGACGACGACTGTCAAGAATCTCAACAAGAGTTCATCCGTTTCTGTGTTTACTTACTTGGGACGTTTTCTTGTACCGCTCTTGCTCGTGTTGGTGTTATATGTCCCCAAAAACATCAACTGGATTGTGGATTCAGTCCTATAATTATCCCTTTGGATAGAGGTTACACATTTCCTTATCTTCTTCTTCAGCAAGTTGATGTTGGTTATTAACAAAGATAAACAAAACTTGGAGGGGATCCAACAAGACAAGAACAACAATGACTTGGAAGCCTAACTTAACAAGTGATCCAACACTGTAGCATGATTAACAACGAACACGTCACCATAAGCATGATTAGCAACGAACACGAAACCCGCAAACCCGAGGGTCCTAGCGGTGTTCATAATCACGGGTAGAGACGCAGACCCGTTGGCAAACCCCGCTGAAAACATGCATATAACGATGCTTTGTTACACGATAACGGGGTCTAGCGCCTCCGGATGTTGACATTCTTCGATAAATTCTTGAGTTCTTGGGAAATTGCCAGTGGCCAACATTGCATCTTTAGCCAACACTAACTTAGATTGGCCTAACCATTTACCATAGCTTGGTGCCGGTAACCCGATGCCATCGATTCTCTTGCCATTTCCGAGAAAAAGAGATCCGGGGTAGGTTCTATCGGTGTCATACGCAGCCACACCTACAGCCCTCGGGCTGTATGAGGCAGTCGTGTATGGCTCTGGACCGCGTTTCCCAGCTGCTTGAACCACTAAAACCCCAGCCTTGCATGCGAACAACATGAAGATGTCGAACATGCTTAACATTGTGACTTTTTGGTTTGATGGTTCATCTGGACCTATGGAGAGTGTTAAGATATCAACTCCATCTTTTATTGCCTGCAACAATACAAACTTCTCGGTGAGCACAAGTGGGCCGGTTTCGGGTTGGGTCAATTTTGGTCAAAACCGGTTTCTGTTATGTGTGTGGGAGGGGGGTTCTTACTTGATCAATGGCTGCAAGAACATCTGTTGAGGTTCCAACAGTTGGATATATGGCTTTATAACCAGCAATTCTGAGTCAACATGATATTACATTAAGTCAAATGTACTATGATTAATGCAGAAGGTATAACGTGTAAGTTTTTACCATGCACATGGCGCCATCCCACTCCCTCTTCCGTAGTTAAAACCGTTAACAATCACTGGAACTTGACCTGCTTTCGAAGACACAGCCATGTTTGAGCTGATATGGTATGGTATATTCAACCATAAAGATTAACCCAACAACATTGGCAACAATACTGATTAAGTAACCAAATTCCATCAAAACCAAGCAACTTGCAAGCGCCATTTCAAACCCCTTAATCAACCGTATCATACAAATTACAACTTGATAACCATATCCAAAAACTTAGCAACCATTTGACTGAAAATGGATTACGTGATTCAGCCAACAAATCAATTACATAAACCTTAAAAATAAAAACTATATTTGAACAAGATTTAACTATAACTTGTGATGTTGTATTTAAAATGCACATTTACATCAACAAAAGGATGCATCACAATTACATCAACAATTAGGAATCAAACAGCAGGATGGAAAAAAAAGTAAGAAAAAACTGGGTGACTATAAAACAACTGGACTTAATTTAGTAAGATGAGAACTGAAATAAAAAAAAATCGATACCGTTCTTAAGTGTGGCTATGGCATCCCAAATGAAACCAAACTTTTAAGTTGTCTTCTCCACTCTCCACATTAGCACCCAATTCCAAAAAAAAACTATTAGTACATGTCACAACTTATCAATATTTCAAGCTCACCCAGTTTCATATTGT
The DNA here is from genome assembly GCA_030545235.1 of Helianthus tuberosus. NCBI lineage: Eukaryota > Viridiplantae > Streptophyta > Magnoliopsida > Asterales > Asteraceae > Helianthus > Helianthus tuberosus. Next base: position 188,039,981 of record CM060417.1, read on the forward strand.
TACGACCCCCGACCCACCCTGGACGGAATCGGAAGCCGTGAACAGCCATGTGGTACCGGTGATTATTTTGAAAACGTTGCAGCGGAAATTTCATCAGGACCGTGAGTTAGGAAAAATATCAGAGTTTAGAAAACACATGATTTTATTTATTAAATAGATGGGATAAACCCATGTTTTACAATGGTAGCTTTAATAAAGATAAATTTGATTACATAAAGCAATATTTCTTAATTTGATTTAATTAATAAAATAAGCCACTTCTTGATGCCTTCCAGTGCCGTATCCATCTCTTAATCCAATCTACTGTAATTACCTGAAACACGTGTTAAAAAGGTTTTGTCAGCGGGAAATACTGAGTGAATCATTCTATTTATGAAAACGACTTGTTTGTTATAATTTACAGTATTAAGAGCGATTACAATGTTTCTGATATCAAACCAACTACCCACGGTATTTGTCACTCGACCGGATCTATGACTATGGTCATATCCCCCATTGGCTGCCCCAATGGTGACGATTATCAAGTAATGTATACAAAACCCCACATACCGGCTGTAACTTGGTGATTACAAAGACTTAATCCCCGTAATTATAACTTTGAAATAAACATGCTTTTGTAAATAGATTTGATAAAAAGAGAATGACTCACATTATAAGCGTGCAGATTCATACGGCAAAGTTTAGTCTACAGATAAGCCTTGATACATTGCAGATTTATACAGGCAGAGCTTAGCCTATTGATTAGCCTTGTAATCCTAGTGCACACGAACTAGGTAAGTAACTAATACAACATTTACGATAACTCACGAGATTAAAACCCTCACAACGAATGACAAAGTATAATCACTTAAACATCCATCGGATTCACAACGAATGACAGAGTATTCCCCGAGTTCGGGTGGTACTCAAACATCCTGTCGGAATCATGACTAATGACAAAGGATAGCACTTAAACATCCATCGGATAGTTTCCATCGATCGGACATTGAATCGTAGTAGCGATTGAGTTAATACCCGGTATCGTAGCAAAATTCGAGCTAGTGTGTGTTTGGTAGTAAACGGAGAATATCTCAGTGCCTGACTTGAATTTTGACGTCGAAACAAATGAAATGTTCAAACCCCAAACCCCTGTATTGATACCCTCAATTGGTACCTCCCGCGTGTCGCGACAGGGTCCCCGGAATCTGTCGCGTGTCGCGGGGAAACCCAAAGTAGGCTAGGCCTGCTTTGTCACCTGGGTAGCCCTGCTGAGTCGACTGAATTAGAGTTTACGTGTTTTAGAACTGTTTTCGAAGGATAAACATAATTTAGGGAATACCCCCCTTGAGTTTTAGGGGCCCTGATCTTGATTATGATTGTTATGAAAATTTTAGGGTTTATGCAGGATTACTTAGGGGTCTTAACTAAGGTTTCCTTTTATAAAATATAATAATAAATAATAGTTTATGGTTTGGGATATTTTTGAATATAATTATATTACAAAGAAAAAGGGAATAAAATAGTGAGAAAAGAAAATGGACTCACTTTGTAACTTTAGGGTTCAACTAGAAAGCCTCCTTGTATAAATTTTGGGTATAACTTCTGAGCTATTTAAAAATATATAATGCATTCGTGTTAAGTATAGTACCCCTAATTCAACCTTGTCCCGATGTCCCGAGACAGAATCCCAACAACTTAGTCGGGCAGAGCCCTGGCATGAGTTATGGGGCTCAGATCAATCGGAAAGGGTAGCGGTGATCGGGAGTTAAAACACTTAAACGGGGCAGAGCCTTATTATTATTAAGAGGTAAATAAAAATATATCATAGAAGGCATGGGAAGGAAATGTTAGAGATTTGAACGATTGGGAATGGACGAAGGTATTGCCTATTTATAGGAAGTCTGATACTCTAGTAATTCAGCCACGTATATTGTTATTATATTCCTTTAATTTCTTTAAGTTCCACGTAGTTTCCTGAGGGACACCTTATATTCTTATCCTTTTTAAAAATTCAGCCACTTCTTCTAATGTAATTCCTTTGTAGATATTTTTCAATTATAATAATTATTTTATTATGAAATTGGAATAGACATGAGACATGTGTCATGTCTATTATGTTAAGTTTTATTATTATTATTAGTATAACCAAAATAGGATGTGAAAATAGGAAATATATACGAAATATATGGGACATGACAGTTCCTTGTGGAATTTCCTATGTGAGGTTTTATTATTATATTATTATTATTATTATTATTATTATTTAATAAATGAAACTTTGAAAATGGATATGAAATGACATGAAACAGGTGTCATGTCTATATATATTTATTTTTATTATTATATTCAAAATAAGATATGAAATATGTGAAAGACACGGCAGTGCTTTCATATTTGTGGGATTTAATATATATTCATTTGTTTGATTATTATATTTATTATTATTAATTTAACTATTTCACTTATTTAGTGCTTATATAACGTTCTAGAAAATAATAAATATGTCATTAGAACGACAATATTTTTATCTATAGTTTGAACCAAGTTTTATTAAAATTAGAGTAGGTTCGAATACAATGTATTTTTATAATTTAATTAGTATATGGTCACTAGGCCCGTCTAAATACTTCATATTTCTAATCTTCAACTTACCCGTAATCTACCCGCTTAATAAAATAAGTTTTTATATACTTTTATTTTTATTTAGAAAGGTCACCCATATACAGGCCAATTTATATTATTTCAACCCAGTATATAAAATAGTGTTTAAAATTATTTGGTTTGAATAATTATAAAATAAACTAGTTACTAATGGTTAATAAATTTAACCAAACCTATGGTAAAAATAGGGATGTTACACATATGTTATGGTCTAATATCGTGATTTCCTTGTTGTCATTGACTGTGTGGTTCAGTCACTATAAACAGCAAAACAAGGTGTAACTCGAACAAACATACAATAATCAAACACAGTGTATCGGGTTGTGTTGTTAATTTCTAGCCCTAACCTTGTTGTCATTGACTTTGTGTCAAGTCATGTCATTTTATCAGGTTGTGTCGTTAATTTCCAGCCCTAACCATCACTAAAACAAACTCAATGGCTAATTTTTCCTTACCAGAGTGTATAATTCTCCCTCTCTGAATCAACTCTTCCAAAAGTAAATTCAACATCTCAACACTACGATTGCTCTTAATCATAAGTTTTCCAATGATATCAAAACCCTTGACTTCCAGCAAATTCATAAACAAAAACAAGGATTAAACATAACCATTTTGTAAAACATAAATCAACATTCTGCATAAACCCTAACCTTTTCTTCCCAAACAAAGTATCTTTTTCAATTTTCAGATAGTTCCGTAACTAATTCATATCCATCATCATATTGTTGCTGCATTATATAAACATACACAATCATAATCACAACCCTAATTGGATAAATTTAAGCAAGTAACTGTAAATAAGACATCAAATTTCCAAAAATTCATACGTTAGCAAGAATGATTAAGAGTGAGATATAAGGCACATACCTGATTCGTGTCCGAAAGTAGATAAGTGAGTATAAATGTGTATTCATATGCGGACCTGATTCACACTTGACGAACTTGACAAAGTTTGAATGGCTGTGGTTCAATGACCGGAAGGAGTGGTTTAACAAAATTCGATGATGCAAACCTGATAATAGGCAACTGAAATCGCAGACGACCAGAGAATTCAAGTAAGGGTTCCATGTTAAATAATTGTGGGGTTTCAAAACGACGGTGCGAATTAAATTCGTGTCTTCAATTTGGTATTTGAAGAACCAAAGAATCGAGTTAAGGCCGGAGCCTGTAATGATCCTGCAAGACAGAAAACCGTTAGGCTCGCCGCAGAGATGGGAGGGCCCCTCTGCGACCACCCTCCGGCGTGAGGATAAGTATTTGTGGAGAGAGAAAATAGAGAGAGAAAGTAGGGACGAAGGTTCAGAAAAGCGTACTTGGCTTTGTACTTGATGAGGTATTTATAATGGTCAACTGAGATTACGTCATTCGTCCAGACGCACTTGAATGGAGGTTCGTCATCGGAGTTATGGGGGGGGGCAGACGTATCCGGGATATCCGTTCCAAGGGATCATGTCCGGCACTTGAATAGGGGTTCGTCCCGAGGGATCATGTCCGGCCTCGGATATTTATCTTCAAGTCCCCCAGTTTGTTAGTTTCATACGGGACTTAGCAAAATGCTTTATTCAAATCGTTTCGTTTAAATGACGTGTCATCGCTGGAGTGGACCGAGTCAATGACGTGGCGTGGCCTGAGTGGTGCGGACGTGGCGTGGGTGACTCAATTTATTTGACTGTCAGTCACCCACTTGTGACTGTTACGGAACCCAGCGTTGGAAACCGTGAGCGTCAGTTGAAGCGACGTTCTTGACTTGATGGCCCTTAACCGACCTAAACCGCCTATAAAAAAGGTTTTTACCATTTTATTTTTACCGTCTTTTTCCTCTCTTTCTTCTTCTGCTCTGTTATCCCCTCATCTTTAACCTCTTCTTCTTCAAGGTAAGGTGCGTCCTTTTTTACATTATGGCACCTGGTAAAGATAACATGTCGGCGAGCGTGAGTGTGCTTACTCAACGTCAGTTGAATAAGTTCATCCGTGAATATAACATTCCACTAGATTTAAATCCAGTTCTTCCTTCAAAGGACGAAACCATTCGTCCCTTCCGTCAAGGGAAGTTTCCTTTTTATACCCGTGTTTGTAATTTTGCGAACTACCGGGTTCCATTTTCAAAATTTTTTATAAGAGTACTTCAGTTTTTTCGGGTTCATATTAGCCAAGTGAACCCGTTCGGCCTGAGTCGAGTGAGTCACTTTGAGATATCCTGCAGGGCCCAAAACCGTAGACCGGACCTGAATGTCTTCCGGTACTTCTATGAGTTTATCTCGGCCGGAGACTGGTACACGTTTGCCCACCGGAAGGGCATACCTCCCCCTTCCTCCGATGAACGGTCCAGCCTAAAGAATTGGAAGGATAACTTTTTCTGGCTGGATGATCGTTGCCTTCCGGAGGATATGAGGTGGCGGCTTAAGGACCAGACAATGTCTTTTGATCTGGGCGAAGACTTCGTCTTCGACCAAGAACATTGAGCACAAGTCCCCAATTCCTCCCCTTCATGAACATTTTCTTTTATTAGGTCGAGTCTGTTTTCGGTGGAGCCAAGGGGACAGGGATTGGCCGGTTATTCGCAGAAAGCGTGATCGTAAGTTCCGGCCCTTTACCCCCCCCCCTTCGGCACTTTTTCCCCTATTTTACTAACTTGTTCTTTTTTGGAAAATGCAGGAGCTATAATGTCTCTGAGGGATGCTCTGAAGGTTCCGAGCTTTGATGTTTTTTACTTCGATTTAGGGGAGCAGGGTGAAGATGATATTCCCCTTATGAAGCAGGTGGCCTCTTCGGCCCAGGAGATTCGTCCTTTAGTTGCTCAGGACGCGGCTGAACCGTCTAATGTTGAAGGAGCTTCTGCCGTTCCTACTCCTACAAAAGAAGCGGCCGGTTCCTCCAGATCTCAAGCTGATAAGAGATCTATTTTGGATGATGTGGATGATGATCCGGAGATACGTAAGTTAGACGAAGCCCTTCAATATCGACCGTCTTCTGTCTCTTTGAAAAGTAAAGGTGTTGTACCTGATCTTGAGCCGAATCCTCTTGTTCGTAAGCGAAAGAAGGAAACCGTGCAGATCCGTACCTCCGACCCTCTTCCTATGCCCAGGTCGAAGAAGCATAAGAAAGGATCCTCACATTCTGAAGGTGATGTGATGGATGAATTTGACGAGCACCTTACTGGTGGTAAGTTTTCCAGGGAAGAAGCCGCATTGGCTCGCAATAAACCGACCCCTACCTTTTCCGGTGGTTTTCTTCCCAGTAACGAAGTAGAGAACATGGAGACGGAGATTCCGGAGATTACGAGCAAGGAGAAGGAAAAAGCTCATGGTGAACCTAAAGTGGTGACTTTTTCAGGTACGATGCTGGACTCGCCTTTAGGTCCGGACCGCTTTATTGATGATGAGGAAGACCAAGTGTCTTCCCTTCCTTCATCTTGGTTCGGACCTGAGCTGATGTCCTTTTTTCGATATGCAGATGTATTCTCAGACGATATGGAGATCGATCCGGCGACGGCTGAAGAGAAGTTTGTTCCGGATTGGGATATCCGGAACAAGGATTCTGTGATGGACGAGTTGGTTGCTCGCACCCTTCTTTTCAATATCAATACTCCACTAGACCATGCTCGAAGCCGAAGAATGAAAAACCCGGACTTGGGTGCCGCGGTTCTAACTAATCAAGCCCAGTCAAATATTTTTGTGACGGAGCTCTATCGGCGGTGGGTAGAAGCTGAGTCGGTAAGGGAGAACTTGGAGAAGGAGACACGTTCTTTGAAACGTAAGATTCAAGGGACTCCGGATATGGAGAAAAGAGTTACGCAACTCACTCAGGATCTTAAGGCCCATCAAGAGAAAGTTAAGGCCTTGATTTCTTAGAATCAGTCATCCCAGGCAGTTGCGGCATCCGCCGCGGAGGACCGTGATAGGATTGCTACGGAGTTAAAAAAATTTCTCTGAGTCGATGAAAAAGAAAGATGAAGAGCACAAGATGGTTTTGGCCAAGATGGAGGAGTCTTTTAACAATGCTCGTCTGGCTTATGCGGGCATGATGGCTGGTACGTCTTTTACCTGATTAATTTCTTTTTTGATTTACCATCTCTCTCTAACACTTTGGTCAGAGCGGGATACACTAAAATCAGGAGAAGCCGAGTTGAAGACGCAGATTGAAGAGATGAAAGGACATGAGGAGGAGATCAAGATGGAGAATGCAGCTTTGAAAGCTCAAGTAGAGGATCTTCAGGCTACTAAGGCTTGGATGCTCTCGGAAGGGGCCAAGCTCCTTGCGAAAAACATTCATAAAGGTCCGGAGATGACTGCCGTTGTTGCCGCGGTTAACAATGCGATGAGTGCTGTGGGTGTTAACTCTGGTTTGCATAATGGCTACCTTCATGCCTTGAAGAAGAAGACCCCTTATGCCGATGTTCCGATGCTAAATCGTAATGCGGCAGAAGAACTTAATGCAACCGTTGCTTGTTTTGATACTCTTACCTTCCCGGTGGTAGAGGATCTTCCGAAGCTTATCAACGAACCACTTTCTGAAATCAAGAAGACTTTATTTTTTGCAAGTGGTGGTTCCCCGAAAGAATGAGGTGGACATGCCCGGCTTCTTGGCGTATGCACCTTTTGGAAGTTTTTAACTTGTTTTAACTTTTTAGAGGGTGGACATATCCGGCAGTTTGGGATATGCACCCAGTTTTTTGGATTCGGAGTGAATGTAATGATGTTCTTACTTGTGTTCGACAATTATCCTTTTGATATGTAAATGCTTTTATAACTTCCGGCTATGTCTATCCGGTCATCATTGATGTAATCACCTAGTTATGCGTGCGTCCACGCTTTTTATGCTTACATTTTTCTGCTTTTTGAACGTTCTTTTTAAGTACGGATCCGATTTGTTTTTACTTAGGATAATTTTGAGTGAAGGAGAGAATACGAACGAAGCCAGTTCTTTCTTCCCTTTTAGGGTTAGCATCCCTAGTTCGGCCGAGGATATTTTTGTGTTGCAACTTTATTAGTGATAGAAAATTTTCTTCGTTCTATTTATCTGATCCGGAGTTAAACTTCTCCGGTTAACACATGGTAAAAACATTTTAAATAATCCGTGGGTAAAACCCTCCACGGTTCTTGGAATTATAAATTGTTCGGTGCGGGCAAAACCCTCCGCATTACAAAGAAAGTAAAGGTGACGGAGGCCGTAGCTTCCGTTTTACAATTTTATTTTCAAACAAGAAAAATTTCATAGATAACACCTCTTAAGGTGCACTCCATTCCAGGTACGAGGGACGAGGGTTCCGTCCATCCTGCTAAGCGTGTAAGCACCGTCCTTTCCTGCAGTTTTAATTTGATAAGGGCCTTCCCATTTCGAAGCCATCTTTCCGGTACCCTCAGCCAAACTTGCCTCGTTGCTTCGCATGACGTAATCTCTGACCTTGAACCAGACCTCCTTCACTTTTGAGTTGTAATGTTTTTCCAACTCTTTTTTGTATTTTGCTTCTTGTATTGCCGCAAGTTCTCTTCTTTCCTCGACCAGGTCGAGGTTCAGACGGAGTTCTTGTTCATTCTCTTCTTGACTTTGTTGCATACGAGGGGTAGGTATCCCTACTTCGGCGGGAATGACTGCTTCCGTACCGTACGTTAAACTGAGAGGAGTTTCCCTTGTGCTTCTCTTTGGCATCGTCCGGTGAGCCCACAGGACATGCGGAAGTTCATCTGCCCAAGAAACTCCTTCTTTCCCCAGCCGCTTTTTTATACCTTCCACAATACTGCGTTTGGCTCTTTCTACTTGCCCATTGGCCTGAGGATGGGCTACCAAAGCAAAACTTTGCTCAATGTTCATTCTTTCACACCAAGTCTTGAATGGTTTTTCTGCAAACTGCTTCCCATTGTCACTGACAATACAGAGCGGCATTCCGTATCTTCATACGATATTTTCCCAAACAAACCTCAACACTTGGTCTCCAGTGATAGTCCGGAGGGGTTTGGCTTCGATCCATTTTGTAAAGCAATCGATGGCCACTAGTAGGAACCTCACTCCTCCGGTGGAAACAGGGAAAGGACCGACAATGTCAATTCCCCATTTCTGAAACGGCCAAGCCGAAGTTACTGGGACAAGGTTGTTTTTGGCTCGGTGACTAATGGGAGCGTGCCGCTGACAGTCTTCACATGCTTGTAATTCATTAACAGCGCTTTGATGCATGCCCGGCCAGAAATAGCCGGCATTCATAGCCTTGGCTTCAACCATCCTTGGTCCGGAGTGGATACCGCATATCCCCCAGTGAATTTCTCTTATGACATAACTGGCTTCCTCCGGAGTTAGGCATTTCAGGAGCGGACCTAGGAAGGTCTTTCGGTAGAGTTGGCCATTATGAACCTGATACTGTAATGCTTTCACCTTTAGCTTCCGGGCCTGAGCTTTTTCTTCCGGCAGTGTGCTATCTTTCAAATATTCTACGATCGGAGTCATCCATGTCCTCTCCTGCATGGAGATTGACATTACAGATTATATCTGATGGATTGCTGGAGCTTGCAAAGTTTCTACTAGCACTTCCTTGGACAAGTGACAGAAGGCTACGGATGCCAGTTTGCTCAGAGCGTCCGCTTTTTTATTCTTGCTTCGTGGTATGTGAACTATCTTGCACGAATCAAACGAGGAGATTAAACTGTTAACTTGGCTTTGGTACCAGATCATGTTTTCTTCTCGTGCCTCATATTCTCCGCTAACCTGGTTAGCGACTAGTAGTGAATCAACGTGGGCTAGTACGGAGGTCGCACCTGCCTTTGCCGCGGTTTGGAGCCCTACGAGGAGAGCCTCATATTCTGCTTCGTTGTTTGAAGTTTTAAATTCAAATCGCAGAGCATAAGTATATTCTATCCCCTCCGGATCTATCAGAATTAACCCGGCACCTGACCCTTCTTTGCTGGAGGCTCCGTCCGTATATAAGTTCCATACCCTGGGGAGAGCGGACTTTTCTTTAGTGCTTTCTCCGGTTGGTACCTCCGTGAGGAAATCTGCCACAGCCTGGCCTTTTACCGGACCTCTGGTTCGGTATGTGATATCGAAAGCGCTGAGTTCGATTGCCCACTTGGTGAGGCGTCCAGAAACCTCCGGCTTTCTAAGAATTTGCTGGATCTGAAGATCGGTTTGTACCTCTATATTGAAAGCCTGAAAATACCTTTGGAGACGCCTGGATGCATGAACCAAAGCAAGTGCCAATTTCTCTATTATGGGGTACCGGGTTTCATAATCTTTCAGAATGCGGCTTACGTAGTAAACCGGTATTTGTGCTTGATCCCGGTGCACCACTAGTACAGCACTTATGGCGAAATGTGAGGCGGAAAGATAAACTGTGACGGTTTCTCCAGTGATTGGTGCGGTCAGAGTGGGTAAAGACCCAAGACAAACTTTCAATTCTTGGAATGCCGAATCAGCCTCCGGTGTCCATTCTATTTGACCCTTTCCAGTTCGCTTTTTTAGGACATTCATGAAAGGAATGGTGCGATCGGCTGCTTTCGAGACGAAACGATGGAGAGCTACCAAGTTACCATTCAATGATTGAATTTCTTTGACCGTTTTTGGAGGCAGCATGGAGATTACCGCTTTGATTTTATCCGGGTGTGCCTGTATTCCGAACTGTGTTATCCATATGCCCAGGAACTTTCCTTCTTCTAAACCGAAAGAACATTTTTTGGGATTAAGCTTAAGATTGATACTCCGAAGCCTGGTGAAGGTTTCAAGTATGTCATCGATCATGTTGTCTTCGGCTTGACTTTTGATGACCAGATCATCCACGTAAATTTCTAAGTTTCGTCCGATCTGATCTTTGAATGCCTTATCCATCAACCTTTGGTATGTAGCTCTGGCGTTCTTCAGCCCAAACGGCATTTTGGTATAACAGAAGAGTCCCTCATTCGTTACGAACGCCGTCTTATCATCGTCTTCTAGAGCCATCTGTATCTGGTGGTAGCCTTTGTATGCGTCCAAGAAGCATTTAAGACGAAAGCTGGAAAGGGAGTCGATCTTTAGATCGATTTCCGGCAGAGGATAGCAATCCTTCGGACACGCATTGTTCAGATCAGAAAAATCGACGCACATCCTCCAAGTTTTGTCTTTCTTGGTTACCATCACCGGATTGGAGACCCATGTTTGATACCGCACTTCTCTGATAATTCCGGCGCTGAGCAACTTTCGCACATCTTCGAAGATGGCTTTGTTACGGGCTGGAGCCATGTTTCTTTTTCTTTGAGCTACTGGCTTTACTGAATGCGACACTTTCAGTCTATGTTCGGCCAAACATCGGGGAACTCCGACCATATCAGAGGTTTGCCACGCAAATACATCAAGTGAATTGGACAAAAGCTTCCACAGCTTCTTTTTGGTACGTTCAGGGAGCTGGGCCCCGACTGCAATTTTTTGCTCCGGAAAATGCGGGTGTATAGCCCATTCTTCTGTAAGGAGGTTCAGAGGTTGGATATTACCGTTGCTTTGTCGTATTTCAGCTACGCAGATTGTTGACTCAGAGTGCAAAGTTGCTACCCCTGCTTCGGTGGGGAATTTTAACGAGCCATGGATCGTAGAACTGATGATACCGAAAGCACACATGCCTGGTCTCCCTATTATGACGTTGTTCCACCAAGTATGTCAAATTTACGGTTCGGACCATACTTTCTTCTCCCAATGTTGTCGGCAAAGTGATTTTCCCGATAGGCTGTACTACCTCTCCGGAGAAACTTACCAACGGCATAGAGACTCGTATCAATTTCGCTTTGGTTTGCGGAGCTAGCTGTTGGAAGCACTGCTGGTACATGATCTCAGTGGCACTTCCGCTGTCAACATAAACTCTCCGGACCTTGTGGCCCGCTATTATCGCAGACACTATGATTGGTCCGTCCAAGCGATTGGTTGCTGCATCCAAGCGGCCATATGGTGACTGGACCGCTTGATGCCCTGGTTACCTACTTTCCTGATCATGCAAATTGCTGGTTGATTGTTCGGATTATCCGCCGAATTCCCTAAAGACTTTCCCTCCTTTACTTCTTTTACTAGGTGCGATAGTTTACCAGACCGCACTGCTTTTTCTATTTCTTGCTTTAAAGACCAACAATCGTCTGTATTATGGCCTCGCGCATGATGGTAATCACAATATTTTTTGGAGTTCTTGTCTCTTGGATTTCGGAGCTTTGGTGGGACGGGGAAGCTTGTACCTTCGGCGCTAAGGATTTCACTGGGAGTTTTGGAAAGATCCGATAAATTGTAAAATCTTGAGCCGGAGCTTCTTCCTCGTTGAGACCTATCGTTCCTGTTGTAAGGGTGTGGTCGCCCTCTACTTCCGGACGGAGTTTTATCGAATACAGACCCACCGTTTTTCTTCCAGGAGGACATCTTATGATCTGACTCTAGTGTTGGATTACATGCGTTTTTTCCTCGAGCGAAAGCTCTGGCTCGCTCCATGAGTACTTCCATTGTCTTCGGAAGATTTTTGTGCAGCTTTTCAACTAGCTAGTTGTTCCGGACACCGTGACAGAATCCGGAGATCCTTAACTGGTCAACTACCCCACTGATCTGCATACTTTCCCGGTTGAACCGGTCGATGAAACTATCCAAAGATTCCCCGTCTTTTCTCCGGATGTTGTGAACTTCGGTGATTTCTTTGGAGTAGTGCCGTTGTTGGCTAAAATTCTGGAGAAATAATCTTCGGAACTCCTCGAAATCGTTGATCTCTCCTTCGTTCAGCGCATCAAACCACACCCAGGCAGCCCCAGTTAGTGTTTGTGCGAACATGAAGCACCACGCCGGCATCAGCCATTGTTCTACTCACGCAGATCCGTCGAAGTCGAACATATGGTCGTCTGGATCAGTCGTACCATCGTACTTCTTTACCGTAGTTGGCATTTTGAGCTTCGGAGGGAGCTTGGCGTGTGTGATGCGGGCACTGAATTTAGACTTGGCAGTCATGGAAACCGGATGATATGGCTTTGTGAGTTCCGGATCATTAACTACTTCCGTTTGTGTTTCATTTCGTATTGCCATTGCTGGAGATGGTCCGGAGGAACCCTGCACATATCCATTATAAGTTTCCGAGGTAACGACTGTGGAGAAAGTAGGAGAGGTGAATATCGTAGGACCCATGGTCCTTATCGGAGTTTCATCATGGAAGAGCCTGGTTCGTAAACCGAGGATCTGTTCATCTCTAGCCTGTTATGCTTTCAACCTTCGTAGAAGACTTGCATTTTTGGAGAGAAACTCCGCATCAAACTCTGATGTTTGCGAAGTAGGAAGTAGAATAAATGGCAAGGTTCTTCCCGGTCCCGAGCTTAAAGGAGCTGAGATTGCAGAAACAGTGGTTGCTGGTGCTGTAGTTTGCGTACTAACAGCCATGGATCCCAGATTCACAGAACCTGAGGCCGCCATTTGTCAGTTCTTTGCTCAAGAAATTCACCAAAGTGAAGGACTGTGAGCTATGAGATCGGATGGCGCCAATTGAAGAACCAAAGAATCGAGTTAAGGCCGGAGCCTGTAATCGAGGGTTTGGGTCTTGTAAGAAAGCTTGGAGAATGATCCTGCAAGACAGAAAACCGTTAGGCTCGCCGCAGAGATGGGAGGGCCCCTCTGTGACCACCCTCCGGCGTGAGGATAAGTATTTGTAGAGAGAAAAAATAGAGAGAGAAAGTAGGGACGAAGGTTCAGAAAAGCGTACTTGGCTTTGTACTTGATGAGGTATTTATAATGGTCAACTGAGATTACGTCATTCGTCCAGACGCACTTGAATGGAGGTTCGTCATCGGAGTTATGGGGGGCGGACGTATCCGGGATATCCGTTCCAAGGGATCATGTCCGGCACTTGAATAGGGGTTCGTCCCGAGGGATCATGTCCGGCCTCGGATATGTATCTTCAGTATTGGCTTTCAATGTTTGGTTTCAATCATCAGTAAACAACTGAAGGGGAGATTGAAGGGTAGGCATTTGAATGGACGAAACATTGAAGGGGTTTAACCCTGGCATTGACTATTAGGTTTCTTGAGGGCAGTGGAGGAAAGCTTTTTGTGCACGTGAGCAAGAGATGTGGTCAAAATTACTATTATAGCCTCCGAGTGTCTTAAAATTTAGTGTTTTTTACAATTTTACCCTTATAAAATAAGCATTAGTTAGTTGTACATATTGCATAAACTGGTGGACGCGATGTAAAATTACATGTGTGTACATCACTTCTCCTTTTTATAGTATTATAGATAATTTATAGAGAAAATTTCACTTTTTGTCCTTTATGTTTGCACTGAATTTTGAAACGTGCCCTTTAAAACTTTTAGTTTCAATTTATGTCCAAAAAACACCTGTTTTGAATCACTTTATGTCCTTTCCACCTAACTGAGTTAATTTACTTAGTTAGGTTTATTTAATGCAAGGGTATAATTGTCATTTCACATTAGTTATTTTGTTTTTAAAAATAAATCAAAACAATTAATCTGCAACTTGAATATATACACACACACAGGGGACTCCATCTTCTCCAAAACACACAACACAGAGCTCTCCGTCTCCCTCTCCCTCTCGAAGACCTACCAGTCGCCGGACTCCGGCGTGAATGCCGGCTGTTATTTCCGGCTACACACCCTCATCTAAACCTCACCTTCTTCCTTTATACACCCACACCCCCAACCTCCTGTTCATCCTAAATCGCCACACGACACCCCTCTATTTTTCCGATTTAACGGCTGCCACCACCAGATGGTGGTGGCGTGCGGCGGCGACAGTGAAAGAAGAGGGAGAGAGGCATAGAATGGGGAACGACGGCGGCAGCCGGAGCTGCGGCGGAGGTGGAGGGTTTCGCCGGTGAAAGATGAAGACGATGACAGAGGTGACGACGGCGGAGCCGATCTCCGAAAACAAAAGAGTACACCGGTAAGCACCCATCGTCTCTGTCACGGAGGTTTGTCGTTAATTTTGTTTATAATACCGTTTGTTATTTTCTAATTGAAGTTGTTTAATGTGATTCTATTTAGAAATGTGTTTTGGAATGTTGTAATTTGCTGTTGAACTGTTTGTGCATTTGATTGAATGATGTTTGAATTTTAGGTCGCTGATGCAGTTTGTAATCTTCCGATTGAAATTGTTTGATATATGCTAGTTAGAAATGTGTTTTGGAATGTTGTGATTAGCTGTTGAACTGTTTGTGCGTTTGATTGAATGATGTTTGAATTTTAGGTCACTGATATCGCCGGAGAGGTTTGAACGGAATCCGAAACAGGGGGTGTGGAAACTGGGTTCGATAGAGAAGATGGGAGTGGGTTTCGCAGATGGATTGTGGAAGGTGAACGATGTTGGGTTTTGATTTGGGGACAGTGACGGTGGTGAACAACAGTGGGTTTTAGTTAGGGTTTTGATTTGGGGATGGCGGCGATGGTCTGAGATGGCGACCGTGGTTGAGGTGGTGTTGGTGTCGGTGGTTTATGGTGGTGGAAGGTGGTGATGCCGGCGGTGGTGGAAGGTGGTGATGCCGACGATGGTGGAAGGTGGTGATGAAGGTGATTTATCAGTTAATAATGTTTGTGTAAACCCAAATATATATTGGTGGTGGCTGGGTAGTTATGGTGGGGTGGTGGTGGTGATGGTCATGGCTAGGAGAGAGAGACAGAATGAGAGAGAGAAGAAAGTCTGCACTTTTAGAGAGAGAGATGGTTGGGTTGTGGGTTTTATTTGTAAAAACATGAAATGACAATTATACCCTTGCATTAAATAAACCTAACTAAGTAAATTAACTCAGTTAGGTGGAAAGGACATAAAGTGATTCAAAACAGGTGTTTTTTGGACATAAATTGAAACTAAAAGTTTTAAAGGGCACGTTTCAAAATTCAGTGCAAACATAAAGGACAAAAAGTGAAATTTTCTCTAATTTATATAATTGGGTTATCACATGTCTAGAAAAATTCCATACATCTACAAAGATACATTTCATGCATTGGGGATTTTAGAAACCACTATAAGATGCGTATATGATTTGACGAACACAAACGTCAACGGCATATAAATCAAAATGCTAGGGAAGCATTTTTAAGCATTATGAATATATATACCCACACGACACATATTTCATCTTTGCATTTTCTGGAGTTTCATTTTATAAACCAAATCCATAGAGAAACCAAATTACTAAAATTGTTAAATCTTACATGTAATTAATCCCAAAAATTCCTATTACGAAAGCATCCTTTAAATAAATAAATTAACCTACAAGTCTACTTTTATAGTGGCTATCAATACCCTACACCTAGCATGTCATATGACTATACTTGTTCAAACAAAACCATTCCTTGACTTTCATGCATAAAACGATCAGAAGCATACTAAGTTCAGCAACTTCTGTCCTTTTATACAAAATTACACTCCATCTATCTAAGGTGAATTATTTCTTTTGTACAAAACCCATACCTCCTAACTCTCTTATACAGACTTTTAACATTCCATCTAAAACCACACTAACCTTTACTCCCTCTCGGCTCTCTCTAAAACCAAACAACCCTCCAGTGGCAGATCTAGACAAAATATTAAGGGGTAACGTTTAAATTTTTTTACCGTACTTTCATACAATGTAAAAACAAATTTTTAGGTTGGTTTAGAGATGTACAAATCGTTTTTTTTCAAAAACCGGTTTCGGTTGTTTAGAGATGTACAAATCGGTTTTTTTCAAAAACCGGTTTCGGTTATTAACCGAACCGGTTTTTTTCATCCAAAATGAAAACCGGTTTTTTTAATAACCGGTTTCAGTTACTAACCGTTTTTTCAAGTCCAAAACAATAACCGGTGTAACCGGTTGGGGATCGGTTTTTAACCGGTTTTTGAAAAAAAAAAAAAAACGGTTTTAGCCGGTTTAACCGGTTTTTTTAAAACCGGTTTCGGTTATTAACCGGTTTTTCATACCAAGAATCCTAACCGGTCTATAACCGGAGGTTCGGTTATAAAACCGGTTCGGTTATAAAAAAAACGGTTAAAAAAAACCGGTTTCTGTTTTTTTCCTGGTTTCGGTTCTAAAACCGATTTTTTTGTACACCTCCGTTGGTTGTCTAAAGCTAAATATGAAATTCAGCACATGAGGGTACACTCGTATTCGAACCGAGGAAAACACTCACATAGGGTCGAAGCCCATGAACACTCGCTCTATGGCACGATAGTGCAGTGAGGTTAAACCCGCTTAGCTCAAGGATCAAACTAACAATCGTCGCCTACTCCCCTAATCTCTCATCATCACCAGGCGCCGCAGAAACTAAATGGTGTGACAGAAATCAAACCTGAGTCACTTAAACATTAGGCCTCTCAGTTACCACTTCACCACGAGCTCATTGGCGAAACAGTCTTATAAAAATGAATTATTATAAAAGGTCGATTTGCTAAATTCACGTGAGGAATGCTCAATGCATAATGATCTTAATGTATTGAGAGTTTAAGAAAAACGACCAAAAAGAACTTAAATAAATAAGAGAAATTCAAAAGTACAGAAATATAAAACCAAAAAATCATGAAAGAGTAATTCTTTGTTCAAGAAAAAATGGGAAATTCTTAACAGGAAAGTCAAAACAAATCATATACTTTCCTGAAAAAAAGTAAAACAACCAATATGCCTACTAACTAGTAATAAGCAATGTTTTAAAAACCGGTTTTTAAATCAAACCGGATTAGGCTAGAAAATTGTTCAACCGGTTGAACCAGTTTGTACCGAGCGGTTCAACCGGGTTGACTAGCTAACTCTATAATTTCATAAATTACAACATCAACTCAAAAGTTAATCCAAAAAATGCATGATTACATATTAAAAGATGATCCAAAAGTAAATCCATACTAAAAAATAATCCAAAAGATAATCGAAAATAATTCAGTTTTCCAACAAGCTCTTTTAAATGTAAGTGTACGATATGTTTAAGCCATTTGAGTGTTGAATACATCAACTATTTCGTTTCATACAATATTAAATAAGAACTTTTAGTTACGAATAATCATAATATATAAAAATTACATAAGATAAGTAACATATATAATAAAATAAGTAACAACCCAAACTAAAATAACCCTGGGTCGGTGCCGGTATTACATTTCAAACCGGTATACCGGATTTTACCGCCGGCACAAACCTTATGCCGTTTCACTTATTTACCGGGGTGTTTCGTACCGGATTTATATCTGAAAACGGTAATACCGGTATAACCGGCCGGTATTTACCGGTTTTTAAAACATTGGTAATAAGCCTATACACTTACTTTTATTATTTATTATTTTCAGTCGTCTCCCTCATCTCATCTCCCTCCTCGCTCCACCGAAATAGCAAGCTGCAATTCCGGTAAACCCTGCAACTCCGGCAACACCTAAAATATCATTTCTCTCTTCTCTTTTTAACTTAAACTTCGCAAACAAACCAAAGTACAGAGGTAACATAAACTTTTTTCAGAGGTAACGAAATACAAATAATAATAATAATAATAATAAATTACACTTCGTCGTAAAAGTTGAGGGGTAGCGGGTGCTACCCCTCCCGAAAGGCTAGATCCGCCCCTGCCAAGGCTTTCAGTTATTATTATTATTATTATATTATTATTATTATTATTATTATTATTATTATTATTATTATTATTATTATTATTGCGCCTTTGATGGGCCTGTACATGTGTATTGGGATGTTTATAACAAGTCATTCTGGTTTCAAGATACACGCCTACGAATATATGCATCCGTAGTGGGAGGTTTTTTGAGCGTTTTCCCCTAAAAAACGCCCAACAATGCCCAAGTCCCACCCACCTGGTCGTATTTTTCAACAAAATCTTGTTTGGCGTTGTTTTTTTCACGCCCAAGCTCCGTGTATGTTGACCAATCACCCTTTTTGATGTTTTTTGTCCAATAACAATTTTTTATAGTTTTTTTTATTTAATTCTATTAAACCCCTTTTAACATAATGCTTCACATCCACACTACACCCATTTATGAAAAACGCCCCATAATGCCCCATTGTTGACTGGACTAACACATGGCGCAAAACACCATATGGTAGGGGCATTATTCATGTACCACTACACATAGTCTTACACTATTATGTGTGATAAACCTTGTGATATGTTAGTGAGTTGTTTGGCTACACAACCCATAATAGGTTATTAATTACTAGGGGTGAGCATACTTTAACTGTTAACCGAAATTAACTAGTAACTGAACCACCACATAATCGAATTAACCGATAACCGATATTAATTGAAGGTTATGGATAATGTTATTTACTTAACCGATAAGTCGGTTATGGATATGGTTAAAGATGTCCGATAACTGAACATTAACCGAACTGAACCGAAATGAATTAAGACATGCTTTTAAATTATATCTATATTTAAAATATACATGTTAAAGGAATCAAACTCTCTCTCTCTCTCCCTCTCTATATATATATATAGGGGACCGCTAGAATGAGAATCACCTCGAGTTATGAGAACCGCGAGAACTACTTGATTCGGGCGAGGTGGACCAAATTTTTTTTTTCAAAAACGTAGATGCATGTATTATAAACACATTCGTAATTTTTTTTTTTTAAATGCCGTGTGTGTAGTTTTTTACACCACAAGTTTGTGGCGTTTGTGGCGTAAACCACAAACTTGTGGTGTAAAAAACTACACACACGACATTTTTTTTTAAAATTTTTTTTACGAATGTGTTTATAATACATGCATCTACGTTTTTGAAAAAAAAAATTTGTCCACCTCGCCCCGTACGGTGTGGTTCTCGCGGTTCTCATAACTCGAGGTGGTTCTCATTCTAGCGGTCCCCTATATATATATATATATATATATAGGGTGGAGTTATTGTAAAAAAGACCAAAAGTGTGAGAAAGGTAAGAAAGAATCTCAACCATTAGATCTAAATTAATTGAAAAGGGTATGATTGTAAATGCATTAACAAATTCAAATATGGTAATCCTTGATTTAAGGATTTGGAGAGAGAAAATCCTTGATTTAAGGAATTATAACCGTCCATAACATCATTCATTTTAATTTTTTTTGCATCATTCACAGAATCAGAGCATGTTCATGACATGGTGTTTTAAAAAAATTCATAGTTTAATTCATGGTGTTTTTACAAAATAATATAACACCATTCAGTAAACAAAAATATAACACCATTCAGTACAAGATATAACACCATTCACTAAACAAAAAATAACACCATTCAGAAACAAAATAACACCATTCAGAAACAAAATAACACCATTCAGAAACAAAAAAAAAAAAAAACATCCAGTAAACAAAAAATAACATCATTCAGTAAACAAAATAACACCATTCAGTAAATAATATAACACCATTCAGTACAAGAATATAACACCATTCAGTAAATAAATATAACACCATTCAGAAAAAGAAAATAACACCATTCAGAAACAAAAATAACACCATTCAGAAACAAAATAACACCATTCAGAAAAGAAAATAACACTATTTAGAAAAGAAAAATAACACCATTCAGAAAAGAAAAAAAAAACACCATTCATAAAAGAAAAAAAACACCATTAATGAAAGAATATAACACCTTTGTATCATCTTCTCCACTTCCGGCGCCGTTCGAGGTAGATAGAAAGAGATCGCAGGACCACCACCACTGCCACTTCCGGCACCACCACCGCCGCACCACCAATGTCGATCCAGCACCACCACCGCCGCTGCCACTCACACCAGCACCACCGCCGCTGTCGCTCGCACCACCACCACCGCCGCTGCCGCTCGCACCACCACCGCCGCCGCTGCCGCTGTCGTGTTTGATTTTCCGATTGGCCGCTGTCGTGTTTCTTCTTCAGATTGATTATGAGAGAGATCTTTGATCGTAGATGGAGATCATCTGGAGAGAGAGAGATATTGTAGGGATTTTGATTTACAGTTTCTATTTTTGAATGGATATAAAGATTTTATTACCCCTAGAAATTTCAATTCAGTCCAAAAAAATAAATCAAATTTTATAATTTGGTCCCTATTAATCTCAACCATTAGATCAAAGATCTAATGGTGTAGATTCTTTCTTACCCTCTCACACTTTTAGTCTTTTTTACAGGATCCTAACTCTATATATATATATATATATATATGAATGTGACTTATTTTATGCATGTGTATGTTTTTTTTTTTGTCTTTTTTATTTATAAAAACAATTATAACTAAGACAATAATTGTATAATATGTTCATTTAATTGAAATTTTAGTTCAAACATAGAACGGTTAATTAACCGATTAACCAAAGTTTGGTTACGGATATGGTGAAATGTAATAACCAAACCTTCATTTGCACACCCCTAGTATATATTTAAGTTTAACACGTATGAACTCAATGCAATCATGTTTAAACGATGTATGGATATTAAAATTCGATTACGAAACTAAATATGTCATAATATTTCAGTTTTGAAGGAAATACGCGTGTCCGATGTTTCCGTTTCGTTGTCGGTGCGTTCTTACTATCGCATTTTTCGTTCACGTTCGCGTTTTGTGACGTTTGGAAGCACGAGTATAAAATTCGTATTTGTCGGCGTTGTCAGTATTTTGTACGGTATCAGTCCGTTATCGCTTAATATCCAGCAGATTTCCCGAAAATCCTCATTCGCGCACTGTAACGTCTGATAAGTGTTCCTAGGCATACCAAGAGCCTAATTAAGTTAATTCGTGCCTTAAACACTACTTATTATCGACTTAAACGTTTGTTAATCGCGTAATTAGAAGCCGTTAATTACCGGTTGTCACATTACACCCGCCCAACTTTAAAAAAATGCAATTGTAACCTCTAGACTACAACTCCTACTTTTTCAAATACCAATGCATTGTGTTTTACGAAATGTCTTAGGCATTATGTTTTATACTTTTTGTCTACCTTTGTGTTTTACACTTTTTTTATAATTGTCTTTTACGCATTGCGTTTTACGAATCGTGTTTTGTCTTAGTTTACACCCGTCGCACGCCGCCGCAACGCGCGGCGGGCAAAATACTAGTTTACTCCTAATATACAATCAATCAGCTGTGAGTAGCTACGCCATGGCTCATTCAATAATATTGGTGGTTACTTATCGTTGCCCCTATTTGACCTTGTAACTTTCCGGTACCATATTTGTTTGACATTATTGGTTTCTTAAGTTACTATATGTATGGTTTGAAATAACTTATTTATTTATTTCTAAAGACAATTTTCATTCACAACATCGCCCCAACTAAAAACCGGGGCAGATTACACAAAAAGCAGACAACAACTACATCAAAAGAAATTTACACCAATTTGCCCAAGAAAAAGACTTTAGCCTATATATATTTTTAACCCAAAAAGACCCGAGCGATTTCATCCTATCAATGATGTCTTCAACTTTTACCATCTTATTAAAGAACCTTTTAGCATTCTCAGCTTTCCACAAACACCAACACGACACAATGATGGTACCATGAAAAAGCCTTTTTAGCCGGCTTCACCAAGCCAAAAATAGTTATGTAATTATGTGCCTTCAACAAATCACTAAACAAAAAGGCATAAATCTATGTCACCCGACACCATGAGTTGATATGTTGCCAAACCAAAGTCGCAACCAAACACGAGGTGAACAATTGATATGTAGTCTCAACCTCCAAATCACACGAGCTGATTATGATTGTGTATGTTTCTACTGCTCGAAGCCATAGCCGTAGGGATTCAATCTATCTCCACCTCCCACACAAAAATATTGCATTTCATAGGAATGCATTTTCACCAATTCATCACATAAAGATGACTAGAATCGATCTACCCAGTTATATATCTTTTAACCACCCCTAAAAGTATAGTATCATGATCAAAAGTTAGTGATCAGTTAACGACGTGGTGACAGAACACACTAAGTGTTAAGTTGGGGGTGGTGGGCATCAAAGTGATAGTTGGGGGTGGTAGCGGCCAATAGCTAATAGTTGGGGGTGATAAAATCCAATGACCCAAATTAATTTGTATACGTTTATCAGTACCTCGTCATCAGTGGCGTAGCTTGACCAAAACTTTCACGGAGGCGAAAAGTCATGGGAACCAATTTTTTTTCTATCGCTATGTTTCGGGTTCTATGTTCGGGTCGGCTATTCGATTCAGGTTGGGTCAAACAATAATAACTCCAAATAAAACTAAATAATCTTCATTTATTCAAAGGACTCGTTCTTACATATAAAATAAAAACTAATTTTAAAGCCCTCAAGTTTCATTATTCCATATATAAATTAGCAACTTATATGTGCATCATGAGTTATACATTGTGCTTTGGGCATTTTTTAAAAAAAAATTGATTTTTTACTTTTAACCCAAAGGTTTTTACCTTTTGCAATTTTAACCCTATATAATTTGGTTTTTTTAACTTTAATCCAAAACTTTTCATTATTTGCAATTTAACTTCACAACTTTTGACTCTTATACTTTTCATCTTTCGCAAATTTTTGTTTTACGTATAGTTCTAAATTTTTTGAGTTAATACGATGCAACGTGCATGTGTGGTTCAACGTTTTTACCTCTATTTTTCCATGTTTGACAGGTTCGTCGCAACACGCATATCCTAGGTCGAGTCATTGTTGGTGGTCGACGACGGTTGTGTGACATTAGTACTATTTGACACGCTAATTTTATTTTGAACCGGGGAAAAAACGTAATTTTGAATTGAGGGCGAAATCACAATCTTTTAAACGGGGAAAATCACATTTTTGAACAGAGTGCAAAATCGTAATTTTTAGCTGGGGGCAAAAACGAAATTTTATTTTGAACTGGGGGCGAAAAGGTAATTCTGAGTTGAGGGCAAAACCACAATTTTATTTTGAATGGAGGGAAAATCGTAATTTTGAGCTGGGGACAAAAGCGTAATTTTATTTTGAGCTGGGGGCAAAACCGTAATTTTAAAGAGGGCAAAACGTAATTTTAGAATGGATATAAAATAATAAATTGGTTGGTCCAATGGGGGAGTGCCAGACAAAGTCGTAATTTTGAATTTAGGGCAAGATCGTAATTTTGAGATGGGGATAAAAAGCGTAATTTTATTTTGAGCTGGTGGCAAAAACGTAATTTTAAAATGGATATAAAATAACAAAACGTGTTGGTCCGATGGAGGAGTGCCAGTTATTATTTTATATCCATTCTAAAATTATGTACTCCACAACCAAATCCTATTTTGTTACTCTTTCCAAAACGGGGATGATGACGAAGTAAAGTGCATTTTTTACATTTTTTCTACAAGTTTAAACGGTAAAATGTTGATTTCGTGTAAACTTTTTAGAGTTTAATTTCTTATAAATGATGTTTTTCATATCATTTAATTATTCTATCTCTTATTGTTTGTTTATCTTTAATGTCTGTATAAGTCATTTACAAATTTAAACACTTTTTGGTTTAGTGCGTCACAACGATACAAATTGATGTAAATTTGTTTTAGTGTTTCTCGATCGATATAAAAACATGTACGTTAATATCTGTTTAGGCATGTGTCAACCGCATTCACTTCTTCCCATTATTATCATTTCCCCAAAACACTCATCCTTAACCCTCTACATAATCGTAGAAGATTCTGCCAAACCTCCTAGTCTCCTAGTCGATTAGGGTTTGCTAAACATTCTTCACCAACTGAAAAATCAATTTCTTCTTCATCTTCTTCAACTCGACTCACACCGTTTATTAAAACGACTTTTGCTTTGAGACAGATTACGCATTTACAAGCCGGTTGGCCATTGTAGAAGCGGATGCGGAGGACGGCCCGGCGGCCGGAGAGTTCTCCGGCGTCGCCGTCGAAGAAATTGTTGTGCTGGTTGTGTGTTCTGACGTGAAACCGGTCTAACAGAGAAGTTAGGGTTTTGTAGGTGTTAGAATCGGGTAATCGGAGCTTCGCTTCGACCACCATGGTGAATTAGGATTAGGGTTTGGATCCGTATACAAACTGTTGTAAAGTATAAAACTGGAAGAAGAAAAGATAAGAAAGTGACAAGATTTATTATTGGAGGCCGATGCGTTGGGCTTTGGAAGTGCCGGAGGCGGAGGAATTGTTGAAGTGGTGGAGGAGAGAGGTGGCGCCGGTGGGATTGAAGGCGGCGGAGTTGGAGGTTGTGCGTTTGCGTGCTTCTTCGATTTCTTCTTTGTCTTCGATTTTGACTTCAATTTGGCTGTTGGTGGTGGGTGGCGGTGGAGGTGGCGGTGGGTGGCGGCGGCAGTTGGTGGTGGGTGGCGGCGGAGGTGGCGGTGGGTGGTGGCGGCAGTTGGTGGTGGCAGTGGTGGTGGCGTCGACGATGGTGGTGGGTGGTGGCGGCGGCGAGTGGCGTTGGCGGTCGGTCGAGGTTGTCGGTGATAACGGTGGCGGGTGGGTGAAGGCGACGGTGGCGACGATGGCTGTCGGGGTGAGGTGGTGGCGGCAATGGCGTAGGTGGTGGGTGGTGGTAGTGGTGGGTTGTGGTGAAGGTGGTTGGTTGTGGTGTTGTTGATGAATGGTCCAAGAGGGAATGGAATGAAAAAAACATAGGGGGTGGATGAAATGATTTTGAGGGAATTAAATGCCTTTTGGAATGGGTGATTTCATTCCATTGACCAACCAAACACTCTTTTCTTCATTCCCTCATAATCATCTATTCCATTCCACCTTCCATTCCTCCATACCAAACACTACCTAAGTATGTATATGTATATATGGTTTTGCCGTCGCAACGCGCGGCAAGGCAAATTACTACTACTGTAACTTAAAGGAGAAAGTCGGTGGACTTTCCACCAGCTTTCCCTAAGGTTTCATCAAAATGCACAATAACCCCTTGCCTTATTACACCCATCATACTATCCCTTAGCTTTTGAAAATTATAATTTTAACCCCTATATTAATCCATTTTACAACCCTCTCAAAAGTCCTCGGCATTTACAATAACGGTCCCTCCTTTTCCACCCACTATAAGACTATTATTAGTATCAACGTTATTACTGCTACCACTGCTATTACGCATAAAAGATAGGAAAAGAGAATAGAGGAGATTAAAACCTATATATATATATTGCACGTTGACCCGCGCGAGTTGCGGCGCGGGTACTTCACAAATATCGAACGGATTAGTCCAAGTGTTATGTGATGTGTTAACCATATGAAAACGCACGTTTTGACGTATACGATTGAAGTCAATGTATCCTATAGTTGCATTGCGATTAGATTAAAGCGTAACGTAAATCGAATTTATATCGTACAATCATAATGTATTATACGCGACCCGACTAACTCGAATTTATATCGTGAAGCCAAAAACTCTCGATGGGTCAAAGTGACATTTACAAAGTTTATAAAAAGTTAAATGATTAAAAATTGTATTTCCTAAATTTAAGGGCTAAGAAAGGGTAAAGATAAAATTTGATAAAGTTTTGGGGTAAGAAGGAAACTATAACAAAGTTGGAGCTGAAAAGGAAACTACCACAAAGTTGGGGTGTCAAAAGCAAAGTATTTATAAAATGGAGTAGTAGTTTAGTGAATAAATTTGTCATTTTATGAAACTTTGAAGGTACCAAAGTCAAGGGGCTAAAATTTCAATATCGTAAAAGTATGGGGGATGGGGAGGCAAAGCCAGTGGGGTTTCCACCGACTTTGTCTTTTGACTGGTGGAAACATATAGTAAGACAAAAAACGATTCGTAAAACGCAGTGCGTAAAAGACAATTACAAAAAAGTGTAAAACACAAAGGTAGATATAAAGTGTAAAACACAATGCCTAAGGCATTTCGTAAAACACAATGCATTGGCATTTGCAAAAGTAGGAGTTGTAAAAGTGTAAAAGTATATGGGTGGTGACGAAAATATGTAAAAGATGAGGGGGTGTTGGTGAAAATGTAAAAGAAGAGGGTTTGTGCGTAACTATGTAAGAGCTAAGGGGGTGATGGTGGAAAACCAAAGTAGAGGGTTGGTGCTGGCAAAGTTTAAAAGATGAGGTTGTGGTTTTGAAAATTCAAAGTAGAAGATTTAGGGACTAAATTTGCCATTTTATGAAACTTTAAAAGTTATAAAGTTAAAGGGCTAAAATTGAAATATCATGAAAATAGGGGGGCAAGGAGGCAAAGCCGGTGGGAAACCCACCGACTTTGTCCTTTAAGATTGTACTAGTAATAAGGGCCGCACGCGTTGCGGCGCGGGTTCAACGTAAAAATCGAATGAATTAGTCCAAACGTTATGTGATGCGTTAACCATTCGAACGCGCATATCAATATATCCGATTGAACTCAATGTAACCTATATAAGCATTCCGATTGAATCAAAATGTAAAATAAATCGAATTTATACTGTACCATCATAACATATTATATGGTATTAATTTGGGGTTTTAAAAAAGGAGAAAAACCATAATTTGACTCCGCTCATTTCGGAACAAAATTTACGAAAGGTACATAAAATAAGCACGAAAATATATTATATTTGACCTGGCTCGTTTCCCAAAAAGGTTTACGTCGAAACACAGAACAACTCGAATTAATAAAAACACATACATAAACATATGCACATAAAAATGGTTTTTCTAAACGAACACATATTATATTTGATCTGACTCACTTCTGGAAACAATTTACGTCGAAACATAGTCACACTCAAATTTATACTGACATGTACATAAAAATATGAGTGTAAAAAAGTAATTAACAAAAGAGATTAACGAACGAAAGTTATTTAGAGAAAATTAATTTAGTAAAAAACTAGGGGTAGAAAATGTCAATTGCTAAAATAAGGGATATTAAAAAAAGACTAAAATTACCAAATTTAAAAGTTGAAGGGCCAACCAAAGCCGGTGGAAAATTCCACCGACTTTGGTTTTTAAGATAGACTAGTAAAAAGCCCGCGTGCGTTGCGGCGCGGGCACATCGCAAATATCGAATGTATTAGTCCAAACGTTATTTGATGCGTTAACCATATGAAAACGTGTGTGTTCGACGTATTCGATTGAACTCAGTATAACCTATATAAGCATTGCGATTGGATCAAAACATAAAGTAAATCGAATTAATACCGTATAATCATAATGTATTATATACATATTATATGGGATATATTAGAGGTTTAAAAAAAGGAAAAAAAAATACAATTTGACTCCACTCTTTTCTGAACAAAATTTACGAAAACATACATAAATATAATCATGAAAACGTATTATATTTGACCTGACTTGTTTCCCAAAAAAGTTTACGTCGAAACGTAGACCAACTCGAATTAATACAGACACATACATAAAAATATGCAGAGTTTGCTAATTTACATTTACACACTTGAATCGCTCCGCATTCTTCACCGGTCCTCCAGCCACCGGCCGGCCTTCCCACCTCCCGACAACCGCTTACCGGCTAAGTGTAAGTATATCTTCTCCCTCTATCTCTCTCTCTCTCCTCTCCACCACCTCGCCTACTCCGTATCTCGCCTTCAACCACCACCGGCGACCAGGTACAACCCTCCGAGTAAATCTCCGGCGACCAGGTATAAGGCTCCAAGCAGGTTAATCCCCGATCAGGTACAACCCTCCAGCGACTTTTTGTTGTCGGTTTTGGTCTTCGATTCAGATCCCCAAACGAAGGTCAGTATTAAGTATTAAGGTTTGTTGTCTGTTTTGATTCTCTCAAACGAAGGTCAGTATTAAGGTTTGTTGTCGGTTTTGGTCTTCGTTTCAGATCCACAACTCTTGTTCTTTGATTAGATCCTAATTAATTGTACGTTTGTGTATGCTTCCACTTTTTACTTGTTAAATTGACTCCTGTTTGTGTATGCTCCCACCTTTTAGTTGTTAAATTGACTTCTGATTGATTTTAACTGTTGTGAATTTAGGAAGTAGGTTGAATATTTTATTGTTGTTATTCATTATCTGTTCAGTTTTAGGCTAAAATTTGTGTTTATACAGGAAGCTCTGTGATATTTTGTTGAATTTCGCTGCGTGTGTTGTTTTTCGTAAGTTTAGGGTTCATGTAAAAAAAAATCAGAAAAACTAAAAAAGTTGGTAGTTTCGACCTTTGTGTTGCCCGTTGTTTGTTACTTGTTGTTAGTTGTTAGTTGTAAGCATAGACAATAGAAACCATGACTTTTATTTGAGATCATGTCCAAGGACGAGAGGTGCAGGTAAGGGTAAAGTTAGAGGCTGTAGTTTACGTGTGGCATCTTGGAACGTAGGAACTCTTAGTAGTAAATTGTTGGAAGTGATAGACGCACTTAAAAGGCGTAGGGTGCAGATAGCGTGCCTTCAGGAGACTAGGTGGAAAGGACAGAGAGCAGAAGAGCGCAATGGGTACAAGTTGTTGTATTCCGGGTCGGATGGGGCCAAGAACGGAGTAGGATTTTTGGTGTCTATAGAACTGCATAAGAATGTAATTGAGGTGATACGACACAACGATAGAATTATGGTGTTAAGGTTAGTATTAGGTGAGCAAGTAGTGACAGTGGTTTGCGCATATGCACCGCAAGTGGGACTAGGAGACCATGAGAAAAGAGAGTTCTGGGATTGTCTAGATGGACTAGTAAGGGCCATACCTAGGGAGGAAAAAATTTTCATCGGAGGAGATTTTAATGGGCACATTGGTAAGGATCATGATGGTTTTGAGTTGGTACATGGGGGTTTTGGTTTTGGAGTTAGGAATGAACCTGGTAGAGACCTTCTAGACTTTGCAGCAGCCAACAGCCTAGGTATTATAAACTCGTTCTTTAGGAAGAGAGAATCTCATTTGATCACTTTTAGTAGCGGAGGACGTAACACGCAAATCGACTATCTTTTGATGAGACAAGAAGATCGACGGATGTGGATGGACTGCAAGGTTATACCTAGGGAGACTGCAGCGGCTCAACACCATTTGCTAGTTGCAGATATAGCCCTAAAAGTAAGGCTTACTGAGGGGGAGAGGAAAACCCGACCTAGGATCCGTTAGGGAAACTTGAAGGGAGAAAAAATTATGATGTTTAGAGATAAAGTTAACTCGGTGACATCGATGCAACTAGGTGACGACGCAAACCGGATGTGGGAGGCTATGGCGACTACGATCACTACAGTGGCGAATGAGACGCTAGGGGTCTCAACAGGAAAAACTAGTGGGCATAAGGAGTCCTGGTGGTGGAATGAAGACGTGCACACCAAAATAAAGAATAAGCAACATAGTTTTAGAGACCTTTTTGAGGTGCACAGATGAGGAGGAGCGGCTGAGGGTAAGGGAGATATACAAGAAGGCTAAAAGTGAAGCGAAAAAGGCAGTGACCGAGGCAAAAAACACTGCTTATAAACAAATGTATGAACGTCTGGAAACGAAAGAGGGGGAGCATGATATGTTCAAGATTTCCAAAGCTAGGGAGCGAAGAAGACAAGATTTAGGAGTTGTAAAGTTTTCAAAGGAGACGATGGGCGTGTTTTAGTCAAGGCACAAGACATTAAGTTGAGATGGCAAACCTACTTCCATAATCTTTTCAACCACAGTAGGGCATACCAACATGATAGCAGCAATCCCAGGATTCAAAGGCGACAACAGAACAATTGTTACTGCAGGAGGATCACACATGACGAGGTAAGGATGGCACTTAGGAAGATGGGAAGAGGCAAGGCAGTGGGTTTGGATAACATACCGATTGAGGTGTGGAAGTGTTTGGGGGAAGAAGGAGTTCGATGGTTAACACTTTTGTTCAATTGTATTTTCAAGACTGGAAAAATGCCAGATCAGTGGAGGAGTAGCGTCGTGGTGCCTATATACAAGAATAAAGGAGACGCTCAATGTTGCGGGAACTACAGAGGAATCAAACTACTAAGTCACACTATGAAGCTCTGGGAGAGGGTAATCGAAACTAGAATTAGAAGAGAAACCCAGGTTTCAGAAAACCAATTTGGATTCATGAAAGGGAGGTCAACTACAGAAGCGATACATATTCTAAGGAGGCTGATGGAAAAGTATAGAGCGAAGAAGCAAGATTTACATATGGTGTTTATCGACCTGGAAAAGGCATATGACACTGTCCCACGCCAACTGATTTGGGATAGTTTGGAGGATCGAGGGATACCGGGGAAGTATATAGACGTAATTAAGGATACGTATGATAGAACGACAACAGTGTCCGCGCGCCTGTAGGAGATACAAACTTCTTTCCTGTGGAGGTAGGACTCCACCAGGGGTCAGCGTTGAGCCCTTTTCTTTTTGCGGTTGTCTTGGATGAGTTGTCCAAGTTGATTCAGGAGACAGTTCCGTGGTGCATGCTTTTTGCGGACGATATTGTGTTGATTGCAGAGACTAAACGGTGCCTGAACGCGAGGGTAGAGGAGTGGCGAGTAGCTTTAGAGGGCAAGGGCCTAAGGATTAGTCGATCTAAGACTGAGTATCTACACTGTGATTTCAGCGGTGAAGCCGTTGACGATGACACCCAAATCACCATTGAGGATCAATTGGTCCCGCAGGTAACTAGATTTAAGTATCTGGGGTCGTTTGTACAAAGAGATGGTGACATAGATAGTGATGTAACCCATCGCATACAGGCTGGCTGGTGTAGATGGAGGGCAGCCAGTGGGGTATTATGCGATAGGAGGTTCCCAACTAAACTAAAAGGGAAATTTTACAGGGTAGCAGTTACGCCAGCTATGCTTTATGGAACAGACTGTTGGGCTATCAAGAAGACACAAGCGCGCAGGATGGAGGTAGCAGAGATGAGGATGCTGAGGTGGATGTGTGGACACACGAGGTTAGATCGGATTAGAAATGTGGTTTTTAGGGAAAGATTAGGAGTAACTAGTATATCGGAGAAGATTAAGGAGGGGAGATTGAGATGGTTTGGGCATGTGAAGCGGAGGGAAACGACGGCACCAGTTAGAGTAGTGGAAACTCTTACTGTGGAGGGGAGGAGAGGTAGAGGCAGACCCAAACTGACATGGGATGAGCAGATCAGACATGATTTACTAGAGTTGCATCTTTCTGAGGACATGGTCCAAGATAGGACTTTGTGGAGGCGTAGGATTAGGGTTAAGGACCTATAGAGGATATGGCAGTAAGCTCTTAGGTGTATTTCAGGGACGTAGGT